>CP138599.1:0-600000 GCA_033807795.1 Monosporozyma servazzii | reverse complement strand
CTCAGTATCATCATCACCGTGATCATCACCGTCGTCTGAATGGATAGCATTTTCATCAATATATATTATTTTGTCTGTTTGGCTTTCCTCCGACGTTGATTTTCTTGAATTTGATGATTGATGTGATAATTTAACTTCCAAATTATGTAAATTGACAAGTTTCCGTTGTGATTCGAACTCTTCGGAAGGAACGACTTTAATTGACCATTGGCCCCAGCCTATCTTTTCGAACAGTCTATTATTTTTAGCATCACCTGTTTCCATAGCACTCATGATCAATCTTCTTTGTTTTGATGTGGAGAGATCTTTGAAACATGGGATGGAGACACTTAGTTCTTTGGTGATGTATCTGATAGCGAGGGGGCCTTTGTCAAGGAGAAGATCCGATAGTCTTTCCGGTGTGACTTTGTTAGCAGCAGCGATGGCTTCTGGAGTGGTGGTAGATAGTGGTTTTATATTTGTATTCATTCTGTTGATATACTTTTATTATTTTATTATATTGGTGATATACTTTTATAGGAATGTTATTTTATTTTTCAGTGGTATAGATTAATATGCAGTAATGCGTAATGTATATGTAGATATATATATATGAGTGTGGGTGTGTGGGAGTGATATGTTTTAGGGATAATAGCTCCTCTTTGGAAATGTGTTGATGATTAAATATAATTGCTGTTGTAAGTTACCTCCTCTTTGAAATGATCCAAAAGTTTAATTTTACCTTATAATGGAGATTTGCAAAATTCCGAACGCGTAATGTTATAATATTTGAAGATTCAAAGAATTAATGTGGGGGGGGGTAGAGTAAAATAGAGTAGAGAGGAGTGCTATATATAAGTTGAAGTAATACAGGGGGACACTGCAGTGCTTATATATGTATATATTTGAAAGAGGTGCCAGGAGACAATGGGCTAAGCCAAGGAGTAGTTTGTGATTATGTGTCTATTATATAATATAAGTGATTGTTTATGACTGTATGTATATTATATATTATATAAGAGATTGTTTGTGACAATGATATATTGTGTGCGTATAGTTGTGCAACATCGGTAATACGCTTGCGAATGCACAGTATAACGGGTATGTTTGGATAGAAAACGGTCTTAGTGGAAACACAGTTGCATATTGTTTGGTATGGCTCCATGGATCGGTGTAGCCGGCTGCTATTAATAGTGGACAGTTGTCCATATCTGATTTCCCATTGGGCAAGCCATGTAACTTTTTGTACAGCAAGTGTTATTGTTCCACCACCATTGTGAAGGCTGTTGCGTTAGGCAACAATTGCTCGGCAGTGATATTCAGGCACGTAATAAGCGGTGACTAATCGCCGAATATCATGCGAGTCATAACCATACTGATCCTCCGTTATTCATCCGGGGAGGAGCAGGCATTCCAAATCAATATGTATTCAAGAGGTTCAAGAGATTCAAGAGATTCTAGACATTCAAGAGGGTGGCTGCCCAGTGGGGATTTGGCAAGTGCCGCCTTAATACCACTTGCACTGCTCTAAAAGGCGTAGAGACAGTGCAATCCACTGTTGATCCAGCAAGGGTATGGAAATATTTACCATCAAAAGAGAAAGAAACATTTGGCCAGGGGCAGCTCCCGTGGCAATTATAATAATAATTATAGTAATAATTATAGTAATAGTAGTAATAATAATAATCAGGCATCGGAGCCCGGGCCGCAACGCGGGCTGTCCGAGATCCGGCCCGGGACAAACGGCCCGCTCCTCCCAAAGAAAAGCCGGACAGCCGGACAGCAGCAGCAGCCGGACAGCCGCGCGGGTCGCCTCCGACGAGACCACGTGATGCCGAATCGCACAGAACAGCGCCATCCCCACTGTTTCACCCACGCAGAAGTAAATCTTTCCTTTCTTTTCTTCCAGCATTTTTGCAAAACCAATTTTTCAGCAGTGGGCCCGATGCCAGCGGTGTCGTTCGGCTTGTTTAGGCTGGAGACCAGGCTTCTACCGCAGCTAGGCTCACGTCGCTTCGACGCTCCTTCTAGCACCCTAGGCTGCGCCCTGCCTAGCGTAGCTTCCCCTACACAGCCAGACAGCCTCACCCGGCGAGAATACATCCATCTCCCATAGTTTAACCTAACTGTTTTTTTTTCGTTGGCTGGTTCGTTGGGGTTGCTGCTGCTTGCTGTTGTTTGCTGTTGTCGATTTCGAATCAATTACCAATCCATTATCCCCCCTCAACTTTTCAATTGTTAGCCATCGAACAACACCCATTGTCCACCAAACAGTACTCATTGTCTTACCGTGGCCTTATATTGTCTATTGCACATAAACTATAAACAGAAAATTATGAAACCCGTTGTGGGTTGGATATTTTTTATTTTTTGAATTTTTTTTTTTTTGGTCGTTCTTTCAATGTTAACTACCTGGAAATTTTCTTAGTGAAAACATTTAAATTAAAACTACTTCCACTTAATCTTTTATCACACTCTTACTCTTGGTACTTTTAGCGATTTAATTTTTTGTACTAATTACTTATTACTTATATTGTAATATTAATCTTATTTCTTCTCAATTCTTGTATTCCTTCTCTCTCTCTTTCTGTTGTGTTTGTTATCTTTTTTTAAAAAAACCATACACTCATATACATACATACACATAACTATATAATGTCCAACCCATTTGATTTGTTAGGTAACGACGTTGAAGACCCAAACCAAGTCGTTGTTCCACCAAAGGAAATTGTCAAGTCCACTACTTCTTCCAAGAAGCAAGACGTCCCACCTCCATCTGCTAACCCAGCTAGAGCCAACAAGTCCAGATCCAAGCCATCTGGTAACGAAGGTGCCATTAGAAACAAGGACAATGGTAGAAGAAACAACAGAGCCAAGAACGTTTCCGACTCTGCTGATGCCAAGAGAGACAACACCAGAAAGCAATCTGACCGTCATTCCAGAACCGGTAAGGCTGACACTGGTAAGAAGGTTAGACAAGGTTGGGGTGATGACAAGAAGGAATTAGACGTTGAACAAGCTGCTAAGGCCGACGCTGAAGCTGAAATCGAAGCCGACGCTGAAGAAGTCACCGACGCTGTCAAGCAAGTCTCTTTAGCCGACTACTTAAAGTCTTCTGACAACGCCTCTACCTTAAACAAGGTCGTCGAAGCTAAGCCAGTCGAAAAGATTGAAGGTACTCAATTATTCGTCAAGGAACAAGAAGAATTCGTCCCAGCTACCAAGGTCAAGACTTTAAAATCTAAGCAATTAAAGACCAAGAAATTCTTAGATTTCGATGCTACTTTCCAAGATGCTCAAAAGCCAAAGAGATCCTTCGACAGAAAGAACGATAACAGAAACGACAACAGAAACAACAACAGACGTGGTGGTAAGGGCCCAAGAAAGCCAAACGCCAAGTCTACCAATGGTAACGCTGTCCAAAAGGATAACTCCATTGACGCCAAAAACTTACCATCTTTAGCTTAAGTTCAATATATGCCACTCTAATAATACTTTTTTTCAATACTTTCAAAGTTTTGAAATCATTATTACTTTTGGGATGGAACTTCTGATAGTGTTTTTTTCTTTTTAACTTTAAAAAAGGAAAAATATCAGAAATCAACATCTTAATTTGGTGGCGGACTGTGTATGATTTTGTTTACTTTTATTTTACTTATCTCTATATCATTTTAAATTCAATTCATCTGTTTTTGATTTAAACATTGATCTTACCTTTTTTTTTTTTTTTTATTTTTTTATATATATATATGCATATTTAGGCACTTTTTATATTGGCTGCTTGTACAAATATCTATGTCAATAAATATTTGCCACAGTCATGTTGAAAATCTGTCAGTTAATACCACCCCACAAACATGTATCTTATTGTCTTGACCCCAAAGCACTCTTTGAAATTTGAAAAGGTAATATAATTACATTACACCACTTGAAATAGTGTTTTACAAAGTAAATTATTTAAAGTATAAGATAATATTAAATATTATGTATGTGATATTTTTGACAGATAATAACATATCAGACAAAGAAAAAAATAGAGAGACTCATTGATTACACATGCAATTCAACTTTTAACGTATATGTCACAACAATTGATAAAGTTATGAACAGAATACTATATTGAGTGAAAAAAAACACTGAAAGACAGTCCATTTGAATATGTTCACCTTCTAAAGGTGTATAAAAGGCAGTGAAATAAACTTGTGACGTGGCGCTAGGCATCGACCACGTTAATATCATAATAAATTTACTCATTCTATTATCTAACCAATTAAGATCATATATTTTATTAGCCCAAGCAATACCAATGATAGGTAAGACCACTAATCTAAATATAGACATCATAATAGCAGATCTAACAAACCCTTTAGGTAATGAGCTAACTTGTAATCTGGCTAAAGTACCACCCAATAATAGCAAACCTAAAGGAACACATGCATTACCAATATAGCCAGTAAAATCCATCAAAAAATTCAATACAGGCTTACCATCTGGTGCATTATGGACATGAACATATGTGTTTACAAAACATGCTTTCACCCAGGGAATCAATGCGCATATGATACCCAATAAAGCACCCAAGGATGCAGGTCTAATGAAATTGACACCAAAATAAACAAGCCAGCCTAAATGATATTTCTTAATAAATTGCTTTCTCTTTGTATGTTTACTTACATCACTAGCGGCAGTGGGGATTCTATCAAGATCAAAACTATTGGTACCTGTGGTATTGATACTTGCTCTATTATTGACATCCTCATCAGATTCAGCATTAGTTAATGCGGTGGCCAATCTCGAATTACCAGCACCAACATCTTCCATGACAGTTAATGGACGGTCCAAATCAATTTCACCAGTCCTTATTTTGTTGACAACACTGTATTCAGCAACCATTTCGTTAACTGAATTGGTTGTGCTGTTACGAGAACCTCTGCGTCTTTTAATACTGAAGGAACCAATAGAGCCTCTTCTTTGTAAGTTATATTCCTCTCTATTTTCCAGTATACTAGGACTGGACAATACGTGATTCAAATCAGGGTGTATTCTCATTGAGGTGCTATGGCTTCTCTCCTTAGACTTTGATGATCTGTGATGATCTTCAAATGGTCTAATGTAATCAAATTGAGATTTACCAACGTGGCTATTCTTGTCCACACTGCTATTTGAATTGTTATCAGATGCATCATCACTGATAAAGGCTTCACTATCAATACTACTCATTTCATGTTCTTCGACTATAGATGGATCAAAATATGCAGGTTCAGGTCTACTTAAAGTTGGGGTCTTCTCAGTATTATCTTGGCCATTATTTTCGATTATTGAGCTAGCCGCATCACTAAGATTGGATCCCTCTTCCAAATCTGTGTCTACATCTTCGACTTTCTTGTGATCTTTATCTCTAAAGTCTAAGCCAATTAATCTCCAAAGACCAAAATTCATCATAAGGAAACTTTGAGTGAATAAGAAGATACATGAATATGCTACACCCTTATCTGCTTCAGCTTCAGAGAAAATTGCACCACTGCCCATACTTTGAACATAAGCAATTGGTAAATCAGAAATATTTGGGAACAAACCAACGGAAACAATCCCCCAGAACCATTTCTTTGGAACTGGAGTGACATAATTTGTCACTAAAGCACATAAAGTCCCCAGACTAAATAAAATTAAAGCAGACAAGACGATAACACCTATTTCTTTAATATCCCTCCATGAAATGTTTGTAACAATCTTATTGAATGTTAAACATGGCAAAATGGCATTCACCACCATATTGGATATACCTCTAGCAGTTTCCATAGTTACAATTTTGAATTTGGCCAATAAATAACCGACAAAAATGATTGTGTAAATCTTTAAGATTGGCTTTAATGCAATATAGATTGCAGCACCTACATCAATTGATGACATATCTAATTGTTGTAAATCTCAATAGTAAGGATTGATATAATCGATATAAAATACAATCCAGTTATTGTGTTAGTTCTTTCGAGTGATGGATAACTTTTTGATCTGATTAAGAGTGCGTGATGACTTTCAGATATAGCAAAAACAATAACGGGTCTTTAACTTGAAGACATATATATTGGTTGAAAGTATAAGCAGTATAATGAAGGACGATATTTCCTTTGAATATTGCCTAAATTATATGATTGGGAATCATGCATATCAAGAAACCATTTTCAAAATGTTTCAACAATCTTATATATCAGTCGCTACTAAACATAACGAAAAAAAAACAAAAGCAAGGTTCAGGGTTTCGAACTCCTTCTTCTCTTCAAATGGGGTTATAGAAATGGTTCATGTTATCGATGTTACACAGCATTGAAGTGTGGATATAGTGATATCTTGTATTATATTGAAGATCTCACCACTTTTTTTTCACCTTACATGAAAGGGATTGTTTTTGTATTTTTCAGTAACAATTTTAATACCGCCAAGTGCTAATTTAGAAGGTTGAAGCAAAGAAAGGGATCTTAATATCAATAATTAAGTAGAAAGAAAAAGAGAAGGCCCAATCGGACCAAGTCAGTAGGCACAGTATGTAATATATCCTGATGATTGTAAGGTTAGATTTGTATATTTCACATATTAATGACTTCAAAATAGGCCCGATAGAAAAAATATCCTTTTTAAGTAATATACCGCCCATATACTAAAATAAACTGAGGAAGCTTGATTTCTTGCCAAATTAGGAACTAATTTAGTCGTAGTATCATTTATATGGCCATTTTACCTCAATGACACATTAGTTTCAAGTAAATAAAAAGCTTTTATTATATGTACAATAATTATTTTATTCTTTTTTATAAATATATATATTTGAGTTTGTCTAAGATACATGATGATGAGAAAAATATGATACGGTTGATAATTACTTTTGTTTGTTTCATCATATCATATGGAAAAATGAGACATGAATGTTTATAGCGTTTTGTTTTTTGTTAAAGAAAGAAGGAAAATTGATTTGATTTGATAGCTTAGCTCTTAATATCCTCTTTTTAAAGTTTATATATTGTTTTGGTTTCATTATTAATTATCATTAATACAAAGGATGGGAAGTTTACCAGAACTATTCATTATTAATCAATACTTGTAATTTTTTTTACTTGCTTTTTGTTTTGGGGTTTCCTTATCTATTTCTTCTGTTGAGCATTGAAGAATTGAGTGTCAAGGGCATCAATAATAACTGGAACAATTTCTGGATTAGCTAAAGTAGATAAATCACCTAATTGATCGGCTTCCTTAGATGCACATTTTCTTAGTACTCTTCTCATAATCTTACCAGACCTAGTCTTTGGTAAGTCCTTGACTGTAATAATAGTCTTTGGAGAAGCAAATGGACCAATTTCAGATCTGACTTGTAAGACTAATTCACGGCGTAATTCTTGTGGAGAGGCTTCAAAATCTAATTCAATTGGATCATCTTCACCTAATTTCTTTAAGGAGACGAATGCAACGATGGCTTGGCCAGTCAATTCATCATTAATACCAATAACAGCGGATTCAGAAACACGATCATTTGTACATAGGGTGGCTTCGATTTCGGCAGTGGATAATCTATGACCAGACACGTTGACAACATCATCAACTCTACCTCTAATCCAGTAGTAACCATCGTGATCTCTACCTGCACCGTCACCAGTGAAGTAATGGTTTGGATATACGTTCATATAGGTGTTTAAGTAATGGCTATGGTTGTTCCAAATGGATCTAGTCATTGATGGCCAAGACGATTTAACGGCAAGAACACCTTCGACATCGTTACCCTTCATTTCTTCACCGGAAACTGGGTCAATGATAACAGTTTCGACACCGAAGAATGGTAGAGTAGCAGACCCAGGCTTTGTTGGAGTGACCCCGGCCAATGGAGCAATTAAATGAGCCCCTGATTCTGTTTGCCAATAAGTATCACAGATGGCACAATTGTTGTTACCAATCTTTTCATTATACCATTCCCATAAATCTGGAGCAATTGGTTCACCCACAGATCCTAAGACACGTAATGACGAAATATCATATTTGGAGATTTCAGCTTCACCAACACGTTTGATCAATCTTAATGCAGTTGGAGCGACGTAGAAATGAGTAGCTCTATAACGTTCGATAATTCTCCAATATCTACCATAATCTGGATAAGCAGGAGTAGATTCGAAGATGATTGAAGCTGTACCTAATGATAATGGACCGTATAAAGCATAAGTATGACCAGTGATCCAGCCGACATCCCCTGCGGTGAAAAGAGTATCTTCTGGATGAACATCAAAGACATATCTAGTCGTCATGGCAGCCCCCAATAGATAACCACCAATGGTATGGACAACCCCCTTTGGAGACCCAGTAGAGCCTGATGTATACAGTAAGAACAATGGATCTTCCGCATTACATGGGGTTGGAGGACAGTAGCCTCTATGTTTCTCAGTTTCTTCATCCCACCAGAAATCTCTGCCGGCTTTCATTGGGACGGATCTATTATTAGTTCTTGGACAAACTAAGATATGTTTAACGGTAGAGACTGCGTTTAAAGCTTCGTCTACAATTTTCTTGGCATGAATAGTCTTACCACCTCTTTTACCTTCTTCACAAGTGATGACAACTTTACAACCTGCATCGACGACACGATCTTTCAAAGAGCCCGAAGAGAACCCAGCGAAGATAACGGTATGGACGGCACCTAATCTTGCGACTGCAAGCATGGCGATTAAAGTTTGAGGGATCATTGGCATATAAATGGCGACGGTGTCACCTTTCTTGACACCCCAACTTTTCAAGACGCCAGCGACTTTACATACTGATCTTAATAATTCGCCGAATGTGATTGTCTTACTCTCTGATTCTTCATCTGCTTCGTAGATCAAAGCGATTTTGTTTGGGTTGGCCAAAGCGTGTCTATCGACACAATTGTAAGCGGCGTTTAATTGTCCATTTAAAAACCAGGCAACATCGCCGTTTGCTAAAGAACCGGACTTGACGTGAGTGAATGGTTTATCCCAGTGTAGCAGCTCAGTTGCCATCTTACCGAAGAATTTGTCTGGATTGTTGATTGATTCGTTATACATGGATTTATATTCTTCAAACGAATTAACGTAGGCTGGGCCTGGCTGACTCTTGAAGAAATGGTCAGGAGCCAGTCTTGGTTGGACACCTTGTGCTTCATGTACAGTTTTGTGCGTTGGAAGGGTCATTATAAGGGTTGCTCTTGGAGGTGTTGATGGGTGCTTTGCCTTGTATAATTGTTTTCAAATGTTTATATTTCCAATGGTTTTATATTTAATTTATATTTTCAAACTTGAACTTTTATATAAATAATGGAAAATATGTGTATCCTCTCGAGAGATTGAAAAAGTCGAAGAAAAGAACAATAGTAGTAGCGTATATCTACAGGATAAGAATACACGTAAATTGGTTTGAGGATCATTGCAATAAGGTCTAATAGAAATATCTATCTATATATATATATATAAAAACGCACACATATATGTATAAACACAAGTATATGTGTGTGACTACAGCTAAAACGAAGCCTATGGACGAATCGGACAGTACATTTTCGCGCTGGTGAAAGACAGCTGTCTGCAGACGTCTCGGTTGAATCAGCAGGGCTGCTATGAGAGGCCACTGCGATTGCACTTGCAGTTCTGGCAGGTGCACACTGCTACGAGCAGCTAAATCCGAGACCCGGACTCCCGCCAGCAACAAGCCTGGCTGACTGCCTGGCTGCCTATTTATCTGCCTGGCTGGCTATCTGTTCATCTGCCTGGCCCTTTCATCCAGGCTCGAGGGCAGTTCTTTCCATTCTGGCCGCAGTGGGGCCATGTGAAAATGTTCAGCTGCGCAGTACTGTCGCGTTCGAGAGAGAAAACAGCGAAATTGCAGATCCCAGCGGTCTCGTTCCCGCGCGCTCTGGCAGATATTCGTACCGCACAGTGTAATATCCGTTAAGAAGCCGTTAGCAGCCTTCTAATATACATTATTACAGCCATATAGATATATATAGATATATATATACGTTTATGTATAGCTGTCACAACTAGTTGTCCTCTGCAGTGGCATTCAAATATACTTGTCCCACACGGCTCAGGTACTGTCTCATAGCGCGTCTTAAATCAGTTGGCACACTCTTCTCCAGGATTCTGACAACCAATCCATACATGACAGAACAGTACTGTTTGAAATCGTCATCGTCGAACTCGTAATAGCCTTGCAATATCTCCACAATAACAGGTCTCCACGCTATTATGGTACGTTCCATCGTTCTATCATCCAGCAGGATGTACGATTTGACTACACCGACACATATCTTGACCAATCTCTCTAATAGTTCAGTCTTCTTATCGTCATCATTCAAGTATAATTTGAACATTAAATCAATCAGTACTGCTGCAGCACTTGTTTCTTGTTTCAACAAGTTTGGGATGTTGTTCACCACGTGTGATTCCATCAGTCTAGTCCTTAATCCAATATCATTATTGAAATCATGTGCAAATTCATACGATTTCTCTAATAATGTGGTCAATTTAATAGATTCAATATATGGGATGTTCTGTTCAAAGGATTCATCTTCATATAGATCACTCACCAATTCAATCATTAATAATTGTAATATACATTTCACCACAACAGTGTTTTTGATATTGACTTGTTGCATTAATTGTGCTTCGTCATTTGTACTCTTATTATTGTTATTAGTGTCGTTGTCATTGCCAAAATCTTCACTACCTTCCTCTTTATGTGCTCTCTCCAAAGTCTCTGGAATGTTTTCACTTTCATTTGGCGATTGCGCAACAGTGGCTGTGGCAGCATCAAAGGGTGTAGATGGACGTCTACCCTTATGCAAAGGATCATATTCAAATAATTCTACAGCAGTGGTCAATTCAAATAATTTCCCAAACACATCTCCAATTAACGACCAATGATATTCGTCAAATTTGTTAACATTTTGTAAAATTAATTGTTGTAAACATGCTCTACCGATTCTAGCAATAGTATCGTTTTCTTGACAAATACATGATACTAAAAGTTTTAAAAACCCATCAAGCATCTTATTCAATGATTCAAAATAATGAGTAAATAAAGCAATTAAATTTCTTAATGCTTGAATTAATGTAGTGGATAGCCAAACACTTAGATCATCGTGACTATTGAATTGATTAACTTCCCAATGTTTGGAAAGTACACCAAAGATGGGGAATAATAATTTATTACAAATCTTAGACCAAAAATCTTCATCAAAATTGTTACCATAGGCAACAAGTGCATCAAACATATAATTCAATGCACACGATCTAACTTCAAGATCATCAGCTGTCATAATCGTTTCATTGAAACAGAAAAGAATTGGAAACCAAACGTCTTGGAAAATATCTTTACCACGTAAACATTTAGAATAATGATCGGCATTCGGCCCCAATGGATCATAACATGTAATTTCAGCAATACGTTTTGTAATGGATTTCAATGATTCTAAAGCATATAATGCAGCCTTTTGATATTTCTTATTCTTAGTAATCTCCTTGAAAACTTTCACTAATTCAGAAAATGAATCTTCTTGAATGAAAACACTTTCAAAATGATTAGTAATGATATCGTCACTAACTAATCTTTGTGTCTTCGAAACAATAGTTTCGTTATTAGATTGGGCAGTGTATTGTAACGATTCTAAAATTGGTTTCCAACCAGACTTAATCTTTTCAGATTTTAATAAAATAAAACTACGGAAACACTCAATAATCATTTCTTGTACTTCAACATTACCAGTATTCTGTACAGTATATTCAAATGGTTTTAAGAAATCGTGTTGAAACTCAAACCCATTTAATTCTTCCATATCCAAGAATCTAACAGATAATTGACGCAAAGAATCAATGGCAAAGAAAACAACAGCCAAATTTGGATTTGTAGCGATCTTATTGAAAGCAGAGCCCATAACAGCCCAAATTGGGGTCCATTCTAATCTAATACGATCCATATTATAGTAGCAAACATCAATCATCTTTTGTAATGAAAACATTCTTGGGGTGGAAGTATGTTGTGAAGATTCAATTTCTTCTAATGACACCTGAGTTAAAGCTCTAATGAAATTAACAATAGCACTAGCAGATAACTCACCAGATTTGGTGAATACATTATCCATAAGGACAACCAATTCGGATGATGAAATATATTTAGCCATATCAGGAGATAATTTTTGATTATTATGTTTCTCCATTGCTAATTCCATTGGGGTGGCTCTTTTACTCCAAATATCAAAGAAATATGGTTGAGCCGCAGTCTTTTGAGAGTCCATTGATGGTCTTGGATTAGTAATACGAGCCTGAGCAACATCCGGAACTGTGTTTCTATCAATACCCTTGGAGATCAATTGTAATCTTTCGATTTGAGAAACAACTAACAAAATGTCTTTCCAGGATTCCTTAATGAAATTACCTTCAGAGATAGCAACCTCCAATAAATCAATCATAGCATTAACATTTTTAATCTTGATTTCTTCAATGTTTTGCAAATTACAGAATTGAACTAAAGCACCAATAAAAGATTGTCTGGCATCATCAATTGAGAAAATGGATGAAATCTTAATGGAAATTTTCAACCCTTCTAAACATTTGTTGGTGGTATCCATATCATCATATTCCTTGAATGGTGGTGTTAAAGCAGCTAAAAATGACATCCACAAGTTTTCAAAGATAGATTTAACATGTTCGACATGAGATGCGGCATAGTAAGTGTCTCCATCATTTTTTATCTTGGTCTTACTTAAATTCTTGAAGACCAGTTCAGTCTTGGATGAAATTTCATTGGACACTTGCATGTAAGCTTCTCTTTGTAAATCTCTTGTATTGAAGAAATTGAATGCAGATTGTTGCTGGCCCGCTAAAGCAGTGTTATCATCTTCAGCCAGCATAGCTTGATGTTGTTCAGATAATAGTTTAATCTCGTTTTCGGCAATTTCATTGAATAAACCAACCAAAAAATCTTTTGGTAAATCTTTACCATTATCAATACCTTCATTATTTTCCAAGAATTCTTCTAGAGACATCTTCTTCTTAATACGAGAGGAATGTAAATCAGTGTTTAACATAATTAGAGAATATGATAGCACATACGCAGTATCAGGTTTTAAGAACACCTCTGGGTTTTGTTCGACATATCTTTCAGCAAATTTCAACATGAATCTATCAATCTTCTGACCTTCCCCTGGAAGTCTGAATGCTTGTAGGAAATCTCTAAGAGCATCAACAATAGATAATCCTGTGAAATCAAATTCATCAACGAAACAATGCATAATGGCAATATTCTTTTCATCACCTTCACCTAAATAATCACCAACAGTAGCTAAATCTAAACCATCAGTTGCCAGTAACCATTTGGCAATGGACATTGGAGAATCATCTACTAAGAAACCCTTATCTACTAAAACTGGAATAGCTTTCTTCGGTTTGTTATTGAATATGGCAATACAAGCATTCAATTGAGTTTTACGCTGTTTCAAATTCTCAAATTGCATTGGATCGTCGACATCTTGGCTGCTAACAATCTCATTTTCATTCAAGTTAATACTAGAAGACGTTGGATCAGCTGTTAAACTTGTGTTGCCGTTCACGATGCTGATCTGTGGGTTCAAAGCTTTATGTGCCCAAGCACTCAATGACCTTAGGACAGATACAATACATTCTAACGACGTCATTTGCAAAGCAAACTCTACCGGGAAAAGTAAAGTCTCTTGCAATCCAGTGTTAGAAGATAGGTTCTGGATTGTTAGAAGTGGTAATTGATCAAAATTATAAGTGGACAGTGGTTTAGATAGCTGCTCTTCGTAGTATGATCTTTGAGAAGGAGTGATTTGAATTCTTGTTAAAGCTGTTCTGGTTAAGTGATCGATCATTTGTTCCATGATATTTGGCATGGCTGGATGGCAATCGTAATTTAAGTAAAATTCAATAAGAGTCCTTGGATCATTACAAATTCTTTGTAGGATAACTAGGAAATATCTCTTTTGTTGTGGTGTGGATGTACTCAATTCTGCAATTGGGAAATAAATTTCGGTAAGAAACACAGGTATTTCTCTTAAAAATTCAACTTTCAAGTTCGCTATTAACAACCATAAAATTTCTAATGTAATCTCAAAGACCGGAGAAATTGGAGAAGCAGCATTTCTAGATAATGACAAACGCAAATATTGCTTGACAGAATCTAATAAAGTTTCATTGTTCTTACCAGGTAAACAAACATTTGGAGAAATGAAAACATCAACATGTTCTTTTATGATGGAATAAATGATATGTAATGATAGTAGTTTGGAACGGACAGCTTGAGATCTCATATCAAGGTTACTTTCCAATGGTTTGGCACAAATTTTGGCCATGGTTCTGAAAACCAAGAAGGCATCCTTGATAACTAAATCTTGGCTTGAAGTGAAAGAATCATATTTTTGAGCTTCTACTATCTTTTCGTCTTCATCATTCAAGTTACCCATAGCTGCTAACGTAATTGGTTCCTTGGTACTTGAAGCTTCGCCATTCATTGACACTTCATCAGAAATAGTTTGTGAAGATTTAGAACGGTTTATAGACATGTTTGATTGATTGGCTTTCTTCAAATCAATTTTTTCAAAAACAGAACTGACCATTTGACTTAGAGTAGCTTGAGCAATACCTTGATTGGCAGCATTTAACGACATAACAAAAATATTATAAACAGTTCTGATAGCCTTTAACAAAGATGCACCATGACATAATGAGATCGAATCCTCTACAAGAATACAACTTGATAAAGCACGGATAATTTGAAGTTCCACTTTTTCGTTTGTACCTTCACCTTGAAAACAATCAGCAATAGTATCAATTGCAGCATCGATTAAATTTTGTTTTGGAGGTGGTGTAATTCCAGAGTTGGTATCCACAGTTTGGTCATTAGATGCGGACGTATTTGGCGGATTGACAAATAATGATTCATCAAGGGCTCTGAACGAAAACATCTTAGATAAACAGTCCAAAGCAATTCTTTGAAGCTTAGTGGAGCCTGTTCTACAACAATCTCTTAAGGTATCAAAAATCAGTAGAGAATCGTTCGTAATGTTGATATTGCTTGGATCTTGTAAACTCTCGTTAAGTCTTGTTAATGCTCTTTCAATACTCTTTTGTGTATTTGGGTGTCTTCTCAAATCCTTTTCTTCTTGGATTTTCTCCAATGTTATCTTAGCCAGATGAAGAGTTGATCTAACATTATTTGGGGTAGTGGAAACAATAGACGATGTTCTAGTATGTACTCTAAGATTAGAAGTGGCATCAGAAACGGATGGGGTTGGCTCTTGTAAACTATTGGCAGTTACAGATTCTTGATTTTCATTGTCGTTTTCTTGTTGTTGTTGTTGTTCAAGATCAGCTCGAGAATGTTCTTCTTCGTTGATCTTCATTTCACTGTGCTCATTAGATTCGTCATGGTTAGTTTCCTCGTTATTTTCATCGATGTGGTCCTCATTTTGAGCTTCCTCGTCGTTTGCAAGAGGTTCATCAACTTGAGGTTCTTCATTATCTTCAATTTCATTATCATCACCAATTACAACAGAAGAGGCATCACTTCTTAGATCGACCGAAGAGACGCTTTCTGGTGCAATTTCCTCGTGAGATTGAATATCCTCTGAAGACATGATTATTATTTATTATTTTAATTAAATATGTCTCAAAAATAGTTTCTCAAGTGATCAATTTTATATTGTATAAATAGTTGTTTCACTTTTCAAACTTATATTAAGAGAATGTCTCAGCTAGTGTAACGTATAAGCAATTTATAGAGTAATTGAATGGATATCTAGAAGAATTGACCACGTATCGCGGACTATTTGTTTTTGGTACATTAATCTAGATAATGGCTTTTACTGTTATTTTTGATTTCATTATGAATTTTCCAAAAATTTAAGTTTTAGTGTTTTGAGTGAAGCTGGGTAATACAAATAATAAAAGCCATCTTTTTGGCGGTTAAATCAGTATCTCCAGTTGTAGTTGTTGGATAAGACCAATAGAAACTGTTTATAAGAGAATGAGGTGTTACTTGCAACTATATAAAGCTAGATTTATTTTCTTAGTGAACATTGAAGTTTAACATGATTTGGTAAAAAGTGAACAATCCAAAACCTGAATTCTCTTCAGTTGGAATTCACAAAACTAGGTATTAGGTGAAGGTGTTGATATGAAAACAGTATTAATGAATGGAAAAATGTATAATTGTATAAATTTATAAAGAAAAACGGTATTATTCGTTCAAAAAAAAAGCATTGTATAAAAAGGCTGATGAGACACCACATGCAGATATTATCCACAGTAAATGCTACAAAAGAAAGAAGACATTCATGAAGAAAAAAATTGGAGCCAAACCCAAAGTTCTCATGTAATAATTATATATTACATTTTTGCAAGTAGCTGAGAGTAGCAAAAAAGGTCGTACCCGGATTCGAACCGGGGTTGTCCGGATCAAAACCGAAAGTGATAACCACTACACTATACAACCCGACGTTACAAAAATTTTATTTGCTGATCTTTTTATTGCACTTTGTAGAGCAGCATCCCAATGATGAATATGATTATAAAATGGATGACAGTCTTTCCTTTCAAAGTATCAAACTATTTTGGTGTAACCACAAGTCAAATTAGCTTAAATGCAATGTATTAATAGCTCATATTCAACGAAAGGTATTAAAATCAGTTTGATAGTTACAATGTGGTCCTTCTCAGTTTAACAGCTACAGCAAAATAGTGTATTTGAAGTGGGAAATATACCTGTTGGAATAATAAATGTGGAAAAGCTGTTTATTGAGTAAAATATATTTTAAATATTTGTTTATTATTTGAATAATTTTTACTGTCCCAAAATTCATGATACCACTACAAATGTAAAAAAAATTTCAACAAATGATTCAGCAATAAATAAAACTTTTTAACCAACCATTTTGATATCTTCCAACGCCATATACAAGACAAAAAAATATTATACATATAAGAGTACATTTTTCATTATCCAAAAGTTCGTTTTGAAATTCCGATAAGGCTGATGGCCTGACCATTATTCCTGGAGGTTAATTCATGTGACGCCAAGACATTAATGTTCGGTCCAGTCACAATCTTCCTCCCTTCTTGATCAACTGCAATGTGTCAGTGGGACGTGACGGAACCTGACAAGTCCAGTTATTACAGCCTTTGGCGTAAAATGCAATTTTCCAAAATATTCTTTCTAGTAGCACCATGACATATTTTTTGCCGCGGATCCCCTGATTCGGCCCGCTGCTTATTGTTTTTTTTGCTTTGCATTTTCCGTTTTCCATTTTGTTCTGTCTAGAAGGTTCTCGAGGACGCTTAAGGTATGATCTCGGTTAAAGTATGGTGATGCTTGATCGCCAAGGAAGAAAACAGTGCCACTTTTGCAAACAGGGGGTGGTGGTCGAGAAGATTAGTCAGACTCAGAGAATATCAGTGCTGCCAGTTCAATATATAAGCAATGGCCTGAGTGAACTTTTTAAATCAAACTTGTCGTCTTGAGACTCTTGTCCATTTGAGTAATAAAAGACAATCACACAACCACACCACCACACAAAAGTACAAAATACACAGCATGAGTTTCTATCAACCATCATTATCTTTATTTGATGTCTTAAATGCATTATCTGAGCAAACAAGACAAAGAGAACCCCAACAAAGGGTGAACCAAAGACCACCTTATCATGGCCACGCCACTTATCCTACAGCTAGAGCCAATATTTTTAACCCATTTGCCTCCTATGAAGCTCCTGCGGGTTATTTTTACAGAGATCCGCAAGACTGCTATTACTATAGTCCACAATACGATGAAGATGCTGAAGGTGAGGAAATCTACAATGACGAGGATGGAGATCAAAGAATGGGGGGCACAGAAAATCTAGAAAACCCATCCTACTACCATACAAGAAATGGGTCACACCAAAGGACAGACGAAGGGCAAAACGATCTTCATCAAAGAACGGAGAACGATTACATAAACGACCTATTAACTGCGCTAACTGGTGTTGAGCCAAAATACTCTGATGAGAGTAACGGAAAAGAACAAGATAAAGTTGCTTCTA
This sequence comes from Monosporozyma servazzii, assembly GCA_033807795.1. Taxonomy (NCBI): domain Eukaryota; kingdom Fungi; phylum Ascomycota; class Saccharomycetes; order Saccharomycetales; family Saccharomycetaceae; genus Monosporozyma; species Monosporozyma servazzii. The sequence goes on along the minus strand of CP138599.1, from coordinate 581,933 downwards.
CCACCAAGACTAAAACAACTGAGGGGAAGACCGCTGAAAAGACTGAGTCTACCACCACTGACAAAACAACAAATACTAAGACCGAGAAGGCTCCACAAAAACCTGCTTTGAAAAAAAGAGCTTCTTCTCATATCCATTCAGCAGCTCCATCTTTAGTTGCAAACCCATTACAAATCTCTAAACCTGAAACAAGATTAGACTTACCATTTACTCCTGAAGCTAATGTCTACGATCTAAAGAATGAATATGTTGTTGTCTTAGCTCTACCTGGTGCTAATTCAAAGGCATTCAAAGTTGACTATCATCCATCGTCGCATGAACTATTAGTTGAAGGTAACGTGGTCGACAAATTGGGGGACGAAAAACACTTGAATATTTCTGAAATTAAGTATGGTGCCTTCGAAAGAACTGTCAAATTCCCAGTCTTACCAAAAATTAAAGATGACGAAATTAAAGGTAAATATTCTAACGGGTTATTACAAATTAGAGTTCCAAAGATAATAGACTCAAGTGATAAACCTGTTCCAAAGAAGAGAATTGCAATTGAAGATATTCCTGATGCTGAATTGGAATTCGAAAAGAATCCCAATCCCGTTGAAAAGGTTTAAACCATAATTTCATTACTTCATTCATTCCATTTCTTTTTAATTAATATGTATAATAATATTAGTATCTACACATTATGTATACCATAAACCATTCATAATATATTATAGCTTCACTTAATTCTACTTTCCAAAGTTGGTATATTTTATGTCACAAAAACTAATCACCATTACCCGAATTGTTTGAAAAATTTTCAATAAATTCAATTTAATAGTGAAAAATATTGAAGAAAGTAAAACTGATCTACTCGATGAGTATTTATTTAATATTATAAAGTTACTTTAGTAGTCAAGTGTACGTGAATCGAAACCAAAGAGAACCGAGGTTAAAATTATTTGATTATGTCTTACCAAGGTAATAACAATAACCAACAACAAGGTTACCAAGGTTATAATAACCAACAACAACAAGGTTATCAAGCCTATGACCCATCCCAACAACAAGGGTTCCAACCTCAACAGGGCTATCAAGGTTACAACACCTATAACCAACAAGGGTTTCAACCTCAACAACAACAAGGTTACCAAGGTTACAACCAACAACAACAAGGTTACCAAGGCTATAATCAAGGTGGCTACAATAATAAGAACAATTACAACAACTATGGTCAACAACAAGGTTATCAAGCCTACAACCAACAATCTCAAGGTTACCAAGCCTACAACCAACAATCTCAAGGTTACCAAGCCTATAATCAACAATCCCAAGGTGCTGGTATGACTTTAGAAGATTTCCAAAAGCAACAAACTCAACAAGCTGCTCCTAAACCAAAGAAGACTTTGAAATTAGTCTCTAGTTCCGGTATTAAGTTAGCTAATGCAACCAAAACTGCTGAACCAAAGAAGGAAGAAGCATCTCCAGCTCCTGCTGAAACTCCAAAAGAAAATGCCACTGAATTACCAAATGTTGCTGATTTAAAGATTTCTGAAGATGAAAAGAAGACCGAATCTGTTAAACAAACTCCAACTCCAGCTCCAACTCCAACTCCAGTTGCTACCCCAGCTTCTAACCAATCTACCAAAAATGGTACCGATTCTTTAATCAAGGAACAAGAAGATGAAATTGATGAAGAAGTTGTTAACGATATGTTCGGTGGTAAGGATCATGTTTCATTGATTTTCATGGGTCATGTTGATGCTGGTAAGTCCACTATGGGTGGTAACTTACTATATTTAACTGGTTCTGTTGATAAGAGAACCATTGAAAAGTACGAAAGAGAAGCCAAGGATGCTGGTAGACAAGGTTGGTATTTATCTTGGGTTATGGATACTAACAAAGAAGAAAGAAACGATGGTAAAACCATTGAAGTCGGTAAGGCTTACTTCGAAACCGAAAAGAGACGTTATACTATTTTAGATGCCCCAGGTCACAAGATGTATGTTTCTGAAATGATTGGTGGTGCTTCTCAAGCTGATGTCGGTGTCTTAGTTATTTCCGCCAGAAAGGGTGAATATGAAACTGGTTTCGAAAGAGGTGGTCAAACCAGAGAACATGCCTTATTAGCCAAGACTCAAGGTGTCAACAAGATGGTTGTCGTTATCAATAAGATGGATGACACAACAGTTGGCTGGTCCGAAGAACGTTATACTCAATGTACTTCTAGTGTTGCCAGTTTCTTAAAGGCTATTGGTTATAAGAAGGAAGATGTTATCTTCATGCCAGTCTCTGGTTACTCTGGTGCTGGTTTGAAGGAACGTGTTGATCCAAAGGAATGTCCATGGTATACTGGCCCATCCCTATTGGAATACTTAGATAGTATGAACCATATGAACCGTAGTGTCAATGCTCCATTCATGTTACCAATTGCCGGTAAAATGAAGGATTTAGGTACTGTTGTTGAAGGTAAAATTGAATCTGGTCACATTAAGAAGGGCCAATCCACTTTATTAATGCCAAATAGAACTCCAATTGAAATTCAAAATATTTACAACGAAACTGAAGCTGAAGTTGATATGGCTATGTGTGGGGAACAAGTTAAATTAAGAATTAAAGGTGTCGAAGAAGAAGATGTTGCTCCTGGTTTTGTTTTAACCTCTCCAAAGAACCCAATTAAGAGTGCTACCAAGTTTGTCGCTGAAATTGCTATTGTTGAATTGAAATCTATTATTTCTGCTGGTTTCTCCTGTGTTATGCATGTTCATACTGCCATTGAAGAAGTTGTCATCACAAAATTATTACATAAATTAGAAAAGGGTACCAACCGTAAATCTAAGAGACCACCTGCTTTTGCTAAGAAGGGTATGAAAATTATTGCTGTGATCGAGACTGATGCTCCAGTCTGTGTTGAAACTTACGAAGATTATCCACAATTAGGTAGATTCACTTTAAGAGATCAAGGTATTACTATTGCCATTGGTAAGATCATTAAAGTTGCTGAAAATAATTAAGCATCCTTTTGTCCTCATATATCCATATAAGTAATCTATATTTTGTCTTTTATTGCTTTCTATAAAACAGCCATAATTATGTATCATATTAATAAATGCACTGCAATTAAAAATCATCTATAAGTTGTGAACATAATGTATATATATATATATAGATATGCTACTGCTTCTTGCTAATATCCATGAATATATCAATCAGGCTTTCAACGCCTTCGATTACATTTTCGTCATAACCCTGTCCAGGTGTGAGCTTTGAATGTGCGAAATCTATAAGTGTCATTGAACTTAATGGATATTTTTGGGCATTTTTTTGCTTAGCTTCTTCATCATCATCGGCCTTGCCCTCATCGTCACTATCATCTTCAATAAGAACATTGTTCAATACATCGTCTTGATCATTTTTCAAGTCCCATCTTTTCTCATCACCTTCAAAAATAAATAATAAACTACTTGAAATCATTCTTACTTCTTCATTCAACAACGTGTTGTAAAACAGTTGTAATCTTGTTAAAAACATATCCTTTAGAATCATTTTTCTCTCAATGGATAAGTTTTCATTATCGAAAAATATTTCAATGGCTTCATTAATATTATTAACAGTCCTCGTTCTTCCAAACAATTTATTAACAAATATGTACTCCGTATTACTATCACTATCAAATCTATCCTCTATATGATTTGGATCAAATTTGTGGTTATGATTTTTTTGTAATTGCATCCCACATATTCTAAAACCTAAACTTCCCGATGTTGTATCCTTTGAAACTTGTTTCATTCTTTCTATTTTTTCCTTTGGAGCATTTTCATCATACAATATTTTCCCTAGTTTAATATCCATTATATTTGGTTTATTGAAACCGGTTAAAAGATTTTCCAACACCAAATAATTCTTCCCCTTTAAATCTGAATTAGTAGCATTTTCAATTGTATTCAAATGCATATTTGAATCATCAGGTATGACGATCATATGCTCAAGATTGTTGGTTGTATCACTCTTACCCTCATTCAACACACCTAAAAAGGTAGGCATCCATGTTTGTAATGGTATATCTTCTTCATCGTCATCATTATCATAATCTTGATTTCTTGTTTGAATTTGCTGATAAAATTGTCTTTCTTGTTCATTTAATGGTTTGAAAACCAGTAACCCATCATTATCAGTCAAAGTTCCATCATGTCCTGCAGCTTTATTCTCAAACGATTTAAATCCATCCATGTTTCTTTTTTTCCCTTTTCTTTAACGGGTTCGTTCTTGTTTGGTATGTATTTTGAACAAAATGAAGCGATCTGCCTTCCTCGAGAGTTTTGTATTTTTCATTTTTTCATACATTTTGGGTTTTTCCATTTCTTCGTTACTTTAATCATATAAAACCACTACTTTGGACAGTCAATTTTTGAAAGTACGTATATATATATACGTGTGAGTGTTATGTGCTAGTGATTTAAAAGTTGAAAGCAGTATACAGATTGATGTAGTACATAGTTTGCGTCATATATATATATATATCAGCAATCTTTCTCCGAGTATGTAAAATGATGGAGTGAGACACAGTTGTTGGACCCAATTCTCCCTCTTACTCCTACAATAGCTCAATAGCTCAATAGCTCATTAGCTCAATAACTCAATAACTCAATAGCTCAATAGCTCAATAGCTGATAATAATCTTATGCAAGCTCTGCACTTTGTGTCACTTGCAGTGACAGACCCACAGAGCAGGTTTCCGCATTGGGACGCCGCGCCACAAAAGCTTTTGGGCCTGCTTCGTTTGTCACTGAGAACGGCGGGTCCACGGGCCCGGTTCAACGATTATTTTTGGTGCCAGGAAAATTTGTTTGTTTGGAAGGCGGAGCTGGGCTGGGAAGGTTTGTTTCCAACTGGAGACCACTTTCTCTGCCTGGAAACAGTTGCCAACAGAGGTGAGCGTAGGCCAGAAGCATTTAGCGACCTGCCTCCTTCTGGAGGAGGGTTCGGTAGTGGAGTACGTATTGGGAATTGGAAAATACGTTTCTGTTTGTTATTGGCTCTCAACTTCACACCACTCCAGAACAGCTAATATCGATTTATTATGACTGTCACTGACGCCTCTGCCAAATTGAAAGTGGCTAAGGATTCCTTAGTTTCTTCATTATTCGAACTATCTAAAGCTGCTAATCAATCTGCTTCTGCCATTGTTGACTTCTACAATAACATCGACGAAGACGAAGAAGAAAAAATCGATGCTTTCACCAACTTAACCGAATCTTTACAAACTTTAACTGGTGCTACTAATCAATTCCAATCTATCACCAATGAATTGATCAACCCAATCGAAGACGAAAAGGAAGTTGTTCCAACTCCTCCAGCCGCTCCAATTAAACCTGTCAAGAAGAAGATCGAACGTGATCCAAATGCTCCAAAGAAACCATTAACCGTGTTCTTCGCTTATTCTGCATATGTCCGTCAAGAATTACGTGATGCTAGAGCTAAAGCAGGTTTACCACCATTATCTTCCACTGAAATTACTCAAGAAATTTCAAAGAAATGGAAGGATTTAAGTGATGATGAAAAGGTTAAATGGAAACAAGCTTATCATGTCGAACTAGAACATTATCAAAAGGCTAAATCTGAATATTTAGAAAATAAAAAGAATGGGACTTTACCATTATTGGATGGTCCAAGCCATGCTCCAGTACCAATTCCTTTTGATCTAACCATTGCTTCTCAAGAGGAAACTCAAAATGAATCTTCTTCCTCTTCTAAGAGACACCGTGATGATGATCATTCAGGCGAAAAGAAAAAGAAGAAGAAGAAGAAGGATAAGAAGAAGGATAAATCTTCTAACTAATTTTGTTAGTTGTTACGCAAATAACTTTTTTCCCAAACTTTTTGTGTTTTTTTTTTATAATCTCTTTTGGATCATGCATCTGGTTGTGTATGATTCCTTTCTATAATGATTTCAATCTATTCATTCGCACCCCCACCCCCACAAAAAAAAAATTAATTGAACGTTTATTATTGAATAATTAACTATGTAACATTTTAAATATAACAAAAACCATTAAAATCAAACATTGTAATGTTGATATTAATTTTATAAATTAACTTTATTTTATTTTGTTTTCTTACTTAAATCTTGACTGCTTTTTAATATATTTACATGAAAGACAGAACATGAATATTATATATAATTATTGAGAGGAGGGCAGTATACGGATATGGGAACGATGTAATTTTTTTTTTAATTAAAAACGTCTTTTAAAACATTAATCTTTTCTTCAGGAGCATCTTCTGGTCTACTCCATTCTTCTGGGAAGTTATAAGTCTTACCATGTTTTTTCTTACGTAAATTTTGTGCTTTAATATGTCTTGTATCTAATGGAATATCTTCAAAAGTTTCAATTGATAAATCTTTAGATTCATTAATTAATCTTTGGAAAATATCATGTAAATAATGTGCATTCTGTAATGGTTCATTGAATTTTTCACTTGACATTTTAAATTGATCTGTTTCAAAATTATATCTTGTTCTTGCTAATAATTTAAATTTATGTAATTGTTTCGCATCAAGATCTAAATCTTTAGCTTGACAACTTAATACTACTTTCTTGGAATTTGGATGCTCTTCCCCCATGTACGTTGTATATTTATATGTGATTGGATTCTGTTTAGTATCCACAGGCTTATATTCTTGTCTAAATTTAACCAATTGTGGTAGTTCGAAAGCAGCAATTCTTTGATAATATCTAGTTTCTTTGATATCATCTAAATCTTCTTGTACCGCAGTAGGCAAATCATCGAATTGAAATGGACGTAACCCATGTTTCAATTCAAAAGCATTATACTTTTTAATTTTCGCTTGTTGTTGTTTATCACCTTTAGTAACATTATTTTTAACCCAATATGATTGATAATCTTGTTTAATTTGGTTTACTGTTAGACCTGTGAAATCCTTTGTTGCATATAAAGCATCCAATTCATCCACATTTGGTTGATAATTCGGACCTAGTTTGAATTTCCTTTCTTCATGTAATTGTAGAATTGTAGTTGGAGGTAAACCCTTCCATTCACGAGGTGATAGAAATAAATTCGAAGGGATAGCATTGGTTGAACTATTGCGTACCCATCCAATATTGACAGCATTCAACTTCGTCACAGCACACAAACAATTCGAGCGAGACTTCAGTACTGGCCACATTGCTTTGGTTTCTTGTCACTACTCCCTTTTGTTGGTTATGGCCTCTCTCTTCCTCTCTGTCTCTCTCTGGTCCCTTTTGTTCAAATCATCTTCAATGTTTTTTTTAAAGCTTTTCTGAATATTTGAAAGATAAATGCGGCCATTCGAACCGCATTCGCCGCACCATACTCAAATAACCTTGAAGGTAGAGTTATTTTGACGAAATTCGAAAAAAAAAATATTTTGCAAAAAAAAATTGAAAAAAAACCAAAAACAACAACAAATTTCAACAACGAAACAAACACAGAGAATTCTGTGATTAATTACGGACAAGGGACCCTGACTACTATTGTGTCAAAGGGATATTATTACCATATTTGATTGCTAATTGTTATCGATATACGCTTTAGATATTTACAAGCAAGTCAAAGATTAGCATCACCGCAGTTGTTTGTGTTATCAATTGTATTATTATTATTACTTTTTATTATTTGAGGAACACGTTAACCTTTTTATTGACTCAGAATCAAAACCACGAAAATAAGAAAAGTGGTAAATACACATAATAGTCGTGAATAATTAAGGGAAACAGAAGAAAACTAACCAAGATAAGCAAGGGCTCATTTATTTCAATCGAATTCATTACAAATAGTCGAATTCACTACAAACAATATACAACTTTGTAATCTAGCAATTGAAGAACAACTTGCTAAATTTTTTTTTTTCTCTTTCTTCTGTCTGTGGGTAAAAAAGTACATATGGTAAGAACTTAGTTATTTTGTCAAATTAGCCGCCAAGATTACAAGATTAAAAACAAAAATGCCAAGAACAAGTAGAATAGGCAAGTTACCAAGAGGACCTAAGGGGAAAGCTGTGGTTCCACCACCTCTACCAACTAAACAAACATCCACATCTCCGTCTCGTAGAAATTCGAGTTCTACAAAGAAAAAGAATACAGTGGTACCCACTGATTTATCTAATTTGAAAAATCCATCTGATGTCTTATCATCTGTGTTATCCACTTTGGATCTTTCATTTGACAAAGATATTGGAATGATAAAGGGTCATCATGTGAAAAATTTACCTAGTAATAAACAAACTTTACTGGATTTACAAACCAAATTAAATCTTTTGAATGATATATTTAATCAAATCATTAAAGATGATAATACCAATAGTGAACAAATACGACAATTGGAAAGACAAGTAGTGGAAAATGAATCGTTCACTAAACAAACAGAAGATGTTAAACAATCTAAAGAGGAAACCACGGCTCCTACAGTGGAAGAAGAACCAATTGAACCATCAGAAAGTGCTCTAATTCAACCTGAAGCGGATATACCTCAACAATCTGATGTTGAAGATACTCCAATCGCTGAAACAAAGAATCAGGATCCACCATTAGTGGAAACTTTAAAACCTATCGAGACTCCAGTGGATGAAGATAAGATATCAACTGAAACAACAGCCTTGGTTAATAATGGCACTGTTGACACATCTGTTCCAGCCACTGTTCAACCTGATGAAGTAAGCAAAGATGCCGCTCACACTGATATATCTATGAATACAGAGCACGATAAAAAGAGACCCTTACCTGAGGAATTAACTAAAAACGAAACTGAAGCAAATGATGAACCGGAAACGAAAAAGACTAAACTAAACGAATTAGTCGACGTCGAAGAAACTGCAGTAGAGTCCACCGTCCCATTACCTGCTCAAGATACCACAACGTCAACCTCAGCCATCCCCACCACAACTACAACTACCATCTCAATTTCAAATAATAATATTCCTGCTGAAGTCAACTCCACTCCATCAACTATTGTTACAAACAATGAAGATCCAAATCCAATGGACAAATACACTAGTGATAATGATACAAGAGTGAAAAATCCCAAATCTGAATTTGTTGTTTCTCAAACTTTACCTAAAGCTGCCAAAAATCTTGGTCTTTATAATGAAGAAGGTTTAGAAACCACTGGTGAAGAATACTTGAAGAAAAAATATAACGTCGCAAGTTATCCAACAAACGATTTGAAAGATTTGTTACCAGGTGTCATTCCAGATACGGATTATTCATGTCCTAAACCTGCTAATCAAATTCAATTTAATACATTCTTAACCTTTGTGGATAATTTTTTCAAAGCATTCAATGATCACGATATTAAATTCTTGGAAAATAAATATATTGCTCCAAACAATTTGCAGATGGATAAAAATTATGATCCTGAAGTAACACCATTTATAATTCCTAAATTAGGACCATTATATACTAATGTTTGGATGAAAGAAGATGCTAAAACTTTAGGGAACATTTCACCATTACCATTTAGAGATAATACAAGCATCTTACCGAAAAAGAGTGCAGCAAGTTTAGATGATGATATTTTAGAGACTGAAAATATTTCATGTGGTCCATTATTATCAAGATTATTATCCGCCATTTTGCAAGATGAAAAGGATGATGCTATTAATGAAGAGAAGAATCATGAACAAGATATTAAATATGAATTGGACACAGCACAAATAAATGAAGATCCATCCTTAACTGCTCAAACGTCTCCCGTGTCTAGTGTTAAAGATGAAAAGGAACATTTAGAACATAATACGTCTATTAACCATATTAACCCATCTATAACTAAAGATCTTAAATTAGGTGGTGGTACCACAAATACTATACCAAATGTTGATGACTGGAATATTAACAGTTTGAATTTAGACTATCCAACTTTTGAAGAAAGATTGAAAAGGGAACTGAAATATGTTGGTATTTATATGAATTTACCTAAGGATGAGAATAATCCTAATGGTGACGATCCAGATTGGTTAAATGGTAGAGAAGATGATGAAATATCCGCTGAATTAAGAGAATTACAATCTTCATTGAAAGCAGTGACTAAACGGAATCAAAGAAGAAAGGATATTGTAAAACCATTATTAGAAAGGGAACTAGCATGGCAAGAGTACTATTCAATCTTAGACGATCTAGATAAACAAATCGATCAAGCCTACATAAAACGTATCAGAGCCCCAAAGAAAAAGAAGAAACATCATGGATCCAGTTCTAGTGGTAGTAATCACCACGGAGTCGGCAGTGGTTCGAGTAACTACGTTTCTGCATCTCAATTAGCGCAACAAAAGGCTGCTAATTCAAGTTTAAAGGCATTACTAGACAAAAGACAAAGATGGATATCAAAGATTGGACCATTGTTTGATAAACCAGAAATAATGAAAAGAATTCCTAAGGAATCAATTTTCAAAGATATGGATCAAGATGAAGAGGAAGAGGAAGCCGATGGTGATGTATTTGGACAAAATAATGAAAATAAAGACGACGAATTAACAGAAGCTTAATCTGGCTGATCTCGGTCCCCCTTGCTATGAACTGTGCATGCATATTTAGACATACAATTATCGTCACAGAAACCCCTATATAATTGTAACCAAATATGTTAACAAAGTATATACAAGGACACCATGTCCTGAATAAAATGATACTTGGACTATTAAATCTGTGATATCAACGATGTTTTCAGATGAAACTTGACTGGTTTGCCCCCAATTCATTCTACTTATTTGAAATTGTTAAAAAAAGCAGAAAATTTGAGATATAACAATATATATATATTTTTTAATTGCAACGCTAATGAGGAACATATTTCTCAGTGGCAAGGAACACATATAGATAGTGCTGTCTGAACCCCTAGAACCACATATCGTGTACCACTTTATTTGCATAATTAACCCCATTTCCTTGACCAACACTACCAACAAGCCGCCATGTCTAGAGGTAAGAGAATTATGAAAGAATTACAAGCGGTCAGAGATGATCCCACTGCTAACATTGAATTATTCTTTGTTAACGAATCTGATATCCATCATTTGAAAGGTACTTTTCTAGGTCCACCAGGTACACCCTATGAAAATGGTAAATTCATTATAGATATTGAAGTGCCTATGGAATATCCATTTAAAGCTCCTAAAATGAAATTTGATACAAAAGTTTATCATCCAAACATTTCATCTGTCACCGGTGCTATCTGTTTAGATATCTTGAAAGATGCTTGGTCTCCTGTGATAACATTAAAATCTGCGTTAATATCGTTACAAGCTTTATTGCAATCCCCTGAACCTAATGATCCGCAAGATGCTGAGGTGGCTCGTCATTATTTAAAGGATAAAGAATCCTTTAACAAGACTGCCAAATTATGGACCAAATTATATGCCAGTGAGGAGGAAGCTAAAAAGGATGTTGATGAAGCTGAATTATACGGCATTGATGCTGAAATTGTGGAAGAGTTTGTCTCTCAAGGTTTTGAAAAGGACAAAATTGTTGAAGTTTTAAGAAGACTAGGCATCAAGACCTTGGATCCATCTGATAACGATTCTGTAAACCGTGTCTTAGAAGAGTTATTGAAGTAGGCCCCGCCTCTCTCACATACATATGTATTTGCTTGCTTGGCGTTTTGTTTTGAATCACATTCCACATCACTTGTTGAATCTTCGCTATCTACAGAGTTAAACTTTTTTGTTTTCCATAAATTCATATATACACCTCAGCATATACCAATATAAAAATACTACGTACCTATAATTGTATAACTGTCAGTTCACATTGCATTTCCATGTATCTAACTCTTACATGGACCGATCTTGGTTTTTATATCACTCTAAACCAATAAGATGTAAATTTCACCATACTAAAATTAAACGTCGGAGTTTCTTTCCTCCAAAACAAAATATATAAAAAGGAGCAATGAAAGTTATTAATTTGGGAGGAACGTGCTAGTTTGAAGACGGGAAGGACAACAAAGTGTTTGCTTGAGAATATCAATTAGTGATCAAGGAAACATTAGAGCACCCCAATCGTCATGTTCGTTAGGTCTAGACCATTCAGCGTTTCAGCTGCCAAATTTATCACTCCAACGATTTCCAGATCATTCCAAACCACAGCAAAGAGATCCTTGACTATCCCATTTTTGCCCATCTTACCACAAAAGCCAGGTGGAGTCGTTGGGACTCCCAATGATTCATATAAACCACCCACTATTAACAAATTTGAAGGGTCTATTCATTGGTGGACCGAGAAGGCTTTTACCTTGACCACCCTTCCATTAGTGACCCTTGCCACTCTATCCTCAGGTCCATTATCTACTGCTTCCGATTCAATACTCTCTGTGGCTTTGTTGGGCTACTGCTATATGGAATTCCAATCCTGTATTGCTGATTATATCACCGCAAGAGTCTACGGGAAATGGCACAATTATGCTATGTACTTATTAGGTGCAGGGTCTTTAGTGTCTTTATTCGGTATCTATAAGCTAGAAACTGAAAACGATGGGATCACTGGGTTAGTTAAAGGCATGTGGAAAGCACAACCAATCAAAGAAGAAGCCAAGAAATAATAATGATTAACTTATTCCTTTTGCTTGATTTGAAGGAACTGAAAAGTTCAGCTATGTAGATATACACACATTCAAATACTTATTTATTATTTTCTGTTTTAATTTATTTATTTAATTATTTATATTCATTCTTACATTACTATAACTAATGCATATATGACATCCTCAACATGCTGCCAATTTTTCATTCCAATATCTGTTTCTGAAGTTTTAATTTCCATTGTTGTAAGCCTTCGAATATATTGTCTTTAGTCATCGGGGGTTGGACTAAATTAGGTAAAGGCTTTTCATGACAGTAAACATCTCTTCCATCAAAACAATTGACTACAGCAACGCTTTGTCCCACTTGATCCAATCGACACTTAATAATTGGTTGCAATGCGATTAAATACTCCTCTAAGGTGGGCGTATCATTTATTTGACATTTGCTCAATAATAACGAATAACCGATTTTCCGATGTTCCATGGCTAACGATATTATAGTCAACTTTCTAAGCTTTTCTATCATCAATGGTGTTAGATCCAATTGATACGAAATGGCATCTTGCATCGTGCCAAAGGAAAAGATGGCCAAGATTTCCTCTTCCAAAGATCCTGCTACTGCATTAAGCCAGTATTTCTTATAGTGAAATATGTTTCGATCTTGCAATATATCTTGAATAGAGTCATCCATGCCTCATTTATACTCGCAAATGGTGGTTTCAATTGTTATATGCTTCTGTTTCTTTTATGTTAGGTTATTATATTCATACCATTATGGTGATTTTCCAGGCATCCTTTCTGATTCATTTTCAAATATCTTTAATTCAAAAAATGATATTAAACCATAGTAATCATATTAGATAAACAAAACAAATTGAGCAAACCGTAGCAATTCATTTCGTACAGTGGCTCGATCAAGTACAATATAAGCACAGAATGGATTGAGTATGTCAACAATTAGATACAACACGAGTTCAAATCTTATTCAAAGAATCCAAAGAAATGGACATTTAAATAAACATACCAAAAGGGTGACTGGAAGTAATGAAAATTTGGATTCTACAATTATTGATTCCTCGTCCATCAATGATTACAATGGAATGAATATATGCTCAAAAAAAGGGAACAATGGTATCTATATCCAAAACTATTCAACAAATCCTTCAAATGATCAACTACAGGTAGAATTAATAAAACAAGATGATCCATCATTCATTTCTAAATACGAAAAGAATACAAATGAATATTTATTAGATCTGTGCAATTCAGTTTTTCCATCAACTCTCTGTGATAAGATAAGGATGTCAGCCGAATTAAACAACGGATCATTAGAATGTCTTGCATTTTTATCATTAATTGTGAAGAATTTTGTAAGCTATTGGTATGGTACCAAAATTCCATCTGAAGATCGAGAACTATTGGAAGAAATATTCCAGATATGCAACAAATTCATATTATATGTGCAAGATAGTACAGGAAATATTAATATGACTAGCTTGCTATTAGATGATATCCCATTATTAATAGCAGATCATATAAAAGTTTTGCGAACATTGAAAACTCATGGTATAGAACAATGCACTCTTGAAGATTACATTAAATTATCTCTCATAGAGCAAGATACTTACCCATTTGTTATAACAGAACTGATAAAACATCATCTACCTTGTAAATCAACTCTACAAAACACCTTTTTAGATTCGTTATTAAATCAGTTTTTGTTTGGAAGGATCCTCGATAGTAGTATCGAGCCTTACTATTTTCTGAAAGCAATTAATAAAGTATCAGATCAAATAATTCAAAAGAAGGAAAGCAACTCCTTCTTTAAAAGTGTAAACAATAATCTCATACAAAGAATCGGATACAAACTCGTATCATTTTTCAGCAACGTTATCAAATTCAAATTTAATTCCATCACAACACATCCAGATGAGTACAAAACCACTGAGAATGACGTTCTTGGCGCATACATATGGACATTAATGAGTATTGACATTCTATTGCTTCACAAAAAGAAACCATTGCTCTACACCATATTTTGTTATATTCGAAACATCCTGATGTCATCTAACGTTTTGAATGTTTTAATAAATTCTCTTTTCCTTAAAAGGTTGCAGCCAAAATTATTGTCATCTAATAATACTAAACACATTTTCAACTCGCTTAGAACGTTACTTTTCCCAAATGATGATTTGATGGGACCCAGAACTGTTATTCCAACTGGCGAAGACTTTATTAACTTTAAGTTACAATCTGTAAATAAGTTGTGGAAGGTAATCCAACAGAAAAGGTTGGACACTTTGCTAGGTATCATAGAAGATGATATTATCTCTAGTATTGACATGATATGCCAACAAGATAAACGATGCAATAAAATATTATTTCTTAGAGTCTTTGATTGTGTTGCCGCCCATCTAACTCAGGATAACTTGACTGAAGTCTCATAATCGAAAAACCCAAAATTAACATCCTGAGATGATATGTATCCCATTACCATAACGACATGCACATACATAAATATACTATATATCCATTGCTCATTTTATAATTTCTGTTTAAACTGCGAACAGTTACTGTATAATTCAAAGTAATTGTCTTTTCATTTTTTTATTTAAAATTGATTTCTGATAAAATGTGAGATCTAACCGAAACGCCAACTCATCTCTGTACAACACCCTCAGAGCACCAGTACTGATAGAGAGCTACCTTCCGCGAATATAGTAATATTTTTTCAAACTATATTACATACCCCTCGCATTGTAAGATTAATTCACTTTACTCATTCCAAGCAAGAAATAGATCATAAAGTAGTGGCGGCTATGACCAGTTTTCCAGGTGAAGATACTGCAGTTCCTAAACGTCTTCTTGAGGCTCTTCCAAATCAACCACTATCATATTTGGTACCCAAAGATAATTTATCTGCATTGATCAATTCTAAATTTTCTACAAGTATCGATGTGTCGGACGATCCATCTTTGTCCACCTCATCGAAAGAAGATAGAAATATAACTCTATCTAATAATATCAGAAAGTTCTATTACAGTGATACAATTGATGAAAATAGTAAAATACTGTATAGAAAACCAATAAACATTACACACCGTTCCAAGAATATTCCTAACAGTAATGATGATAAGCTTTTTAACAAACTTTCACCACTTGCTAAGCAATGCCTTACCGAGCTATCTCCCAATATAAACCAAAGACAGTATAGTCTTGGAACTCAAGCTGTTGAGAGTCTGGAGAGAAAACGTAAAATGGAGAATATTTTAGATACTGATTTGGATCTAACATATGCTGTTAAGAATAAACACACGTCAATATCGAACGGTGTTTCAATTAATGAATCTGCAATCAGGGACCAATATCTAGAAGAGTTTGACAGCTTAATGCAACATATACGGTCCGACACAACCTCTAATAACTACTCTAATCAAGAGTACTGGATCTACAATGATGATGAAAATATATACTTGAATGAAAGAACTTTACAGCAGATTAGTTTAATGTTGAAGAATATTATGAGTGTCCCAGATTTGAGAAATGATGTCAAATTAGATAATTTGGTTTTGCTGCTAGATTCCATGATCAACAACATAACGAATTGTGAATCTTCTACTTCTTCAGATGGCAAAGGTTCAGGGATTACTAAAAGAATAGCCAATATGTCGGTGCATATCATATACTCTGTATTTTTGCTAAAAAGGCGAGAAAGAGAATTATACTTAGAGAAATTTATCTCAGTTCCCACTGCGTATTTATCAAGATTTATCACAGAAATTAAGGAAAAGTACACAGCAAAAAATATCCACCCTGATCTTGTATTATTATCCCAATCAATCCAACTTTTACCTGCATACATTCATCAAAACACATATTTAGATGACGGGTTTCTTACTAAACTAATTTATCTTTTTGCTGATCTCATTACAGATTCTACTATAGTCTTCAATTCTAATGCATCTTCCCAGCATACTTGGGATAATATAAAAAGCTTTTGTTCTGATGCTCTTGTTGCTATCTTCCAGGTGGTTCCTACTCAGAGATTATTCCTAATAAATGAATTATTGTCAAATATTGATAGATTTCCCCCAAAGAGAGTTCAAAGAACTTTGAATAAGGTGACCAAAAACAAATATGCTACATATTTTTCAACATGTTTACTTTCCTTATTACAAAATATAAACTCTTTTGAAGTATTAACCCACACAGAAGGAACAACAGAAGATCTAATTGCATTATTTAAAGCTAAGAATAAAGAACAAGAGAAATGTGTGTCGGATTTTATTGAGCATATTAACGAAACGATATTGAAAAGGTTTTTACAAAATTCAACAAAGTACCGTTATATTATGGAATCGTTCATTCAAGATTTAATTGTTCTTTTCCGACTTCCAGCGTGGTTTATCGCTTCTGAAATTTTATCCTCTATGTTGAGTAAATTATTGGCGATATTGGACTCAGAAACAACCCCATCATTAATTGAAACAGCATGTTTACAAACCGTTGGTCAAATTGGATCTGCTATATTTGATGTGAAACACAACACCATACCTAAACAGGATAATAATATTGTTAAACTTTATAATTATCCCGAGTATATTCCTCAATTTTTGAAGTCCTTCAACAACTGTGTCGACTATACAAGAGAAGCAGGCTTTGAACGCGCGTCGTATCAATATCTTCAATGTAAACAGTTTCATAAACTTTTAAAGCTTTATGAATTGAACACAGACACGAATAATATATCTGAGATTAACACATATATCAACGATCTTTTGATTAGAATTAGAGACTGTAATTCATCTACAAAGAAAATACTCCTCTTTGAAGATATAAATAGCGATTTTTGTTCAGTATTGCAATCTGACATGTTAGTTCCCCAGTACGAATCATACTTTCATATTCTATTGAATTTGCTTGATAGTAACAAGATTAAACTGAAATCTACCGTGATTAAAGCGCTATCCCTAATTGTAGCAAAAGATAGTACAATTTTAATAAACCCAATAGTCAAGTCTACTATATCTCAAATATTAAAGGATGATTCAGCAGCATCTGTGAAAGATGCCGTATTGGATTTAATAGGTACTGGATCTGGATATATGGAATATTACAAACAAATTAATATCAACTTTGATGATGATAGTGTTTTAGTCAGAAAACACATCTTAAAAATCAATGAACAAATTTACGATGAATGTGATGATACAGAGATTAATGTATATGTTGCATCTAGAATTTTGTTGAAAACGGAAGATGAAGAGGATGCTATTATCGAGAGTGCACAAAAAGTTTTACTAAACAACTGGATCTTATTTTTTGATGATACCAACCAACGAAATGAAAATGAAACGATTGCGATAAGGAAAAATATATCTGTGATTGCCGGCGTGATCTCACTTGATAAAAGAAATGCAGAAGTTTTTGACTGGTTTTTGAACTTCTACTTACTAGAGAGACATAATCACCCTGCACACATTTTCAAGCATATTGTTAAAAATCTTACTGCCATGACTGATGCTTTAGTTCAGGAAATAATTAATTTACAGTTGACAGATACAAATAATGAAACTCAGAATGAGGAAATCGAGAGTTACCTAAAATTACTATCCTTGTTCTCGGATACCACTGTTTCACTGATTACCAGAGAACACATATCTGGATTGTATCCATATATACTATCTGGTGGAAAAGGTTCATTTCACTACAATATTCTTCATGTTTTTAACAATACACTTCAAAAATTGTCAAACTTTAAGGTTAAATTTTTAGATGATATTGAAACTGATATTTTGAAGCAATTGGTTAAGTTGAACACTGACGAAATCAATGAAGCCGTCTCTATTGTATGGTCGACTGCCACACAACGAAATAACAAAACGCGAATCATTCAGGCGTGCTCATCATGTCTTTTACACCTTAACCCATATATTGTCGAGGCCACCAACTCAGCTGAAGAATTTAAAATTGATGCTAAAATCCAGAGAATATTATATTTGGTTACTGCTTTTGCAAGATTTTGTCCTTTTGACCTCTCTACTGATAAACTGCCCTTTATTAGTAAAAGTGAAACATTACCAGAATATGTTGCCAAATGTCTTTTGGTGCTGTCTAGAACGAATATCCCACACTCGTTGCGAAGAACTAGTATCAAAAATTTGATAAAATTATGCGGGAGTTACCCAAAATTGTTCAATTCACGCCATATCCTCCAACTTTTGGAGAACGAGATGAAAGGTTCGAGCCTCGATATTAAGTTAGCAATTTTAGAGGGCTTGCATGATTTCTTTACAGCCGAGGAAGACACTTCTTTAAGACAAATTGGTCTTGCAGGTACAGTATCTTCTAGTTCACATTTAGGAAGGAAAGGGAAATTGCACAAATCAATGAATGACGATAGTGTTTGCTCTGCTTTAAGTAACAAATTCATAGACAAAATTCTGGAAATGTGCCTTTTACAGAACTGTAGTGATTCCATAGTGGCTATAAAACTGCTAAAGCGTATAGCCAGCTCTGG
The DNA here is from genome assembly GCA_033807795.1 of Monosporozyma servazzii. Taxonomy (NCBI): domain Eukaryota; kingdom Fungi; phylum Ascomycota; class Saccharomycetes; order Saccharomycetales; family Saccharomycetaceae; genus Monosporozyma; species Monosporozyma servazzii. The sequence goes on along the minus strand of CP138599.1, from coordinate 562,879 downwards.
GTACATTAATCCAGCTAAGTGCATACCTCATAGTATTGGACTCCTTGCCTCCAATGACAAAACTTCAAAGCAGCTTGCAAAAGAAATCTTGGTTGATTTACTAGAAAAGCACGAAGGCTTAGTACTTAATAATATTTCTAAGGGTATTCTCGTTGCCATTGACTATTCAAAGATATTACATGGAGCAGTTTACTATAAGCACAATTTATTTTTGCATACATTGCAAGATATTATAAGTGAGGATAAAAAATCAATTGCTAAATTCAGTAAGCATTTAGACAAGTTTATTTCAACACAAGTGAATGATACTATCTCAGTGGACTCCAATTTTAACAAGATGTCATCGATTTTGTTCCTAACAACAAATATTGCCAACATAGATTTTGATTCGCAAGGTCAGTTCTTCTCCTTAATTAAAATTTTAGATTTTGCTGAAGAACAACTTCGTGATAATATTTTAGAGGTTCTCAAAGATGAAGAGGAAAGAAATGGTAATTCTGCAGCTTTAAAGTTGTCAATAATAATCCAATATTCTCTTAAAGAATTAAAAAGTTACCTTTTCGACAAATATGGTTTCAAAGAAAGTATGTTAGATAGCTTACTCGAAACGTCTTCTGAAACTCGCACAAGGCAAATGCCAATGAAAAGAGAAGACTGTCAAAGTTTTGTAGAAAGTATTGACAATATTGTTAGAACATGTAATGATGATCAAATATGTGCAATTTATTTGAAAGAACAACAATATATTGACTAGATAACTTAAATAGCTATATATCACGGAAATATCTGAATTTGTTTAAAAATTGTTTTATCTCTAAGAGATAATTGATCTCAAACAGCAAAAACATCAAAACTATTTGAACACTCACTAGATTGAATAGAAAGTTTAACTTAAAACAATTATTTCGGCAAGCTTACGCTTCTGGTATAAAAGTGTACAAAAAAGAATGCGCAAGCCCGGAATCGAACCGGGGGCCCAACGATGGCAACGTTGGATTTTACCACTAAACCACTTGCGCTTAATAATTTTAAAAAAACTGTTTTTTATTAGATTTAAATCTGTAGGAATAATGCAGCAGTTTCTGTTTTTAGTAAATCATATTATAAGGTGTCTATTACTGTCGAACATATACCAAAAAATTTCATTCTAGAAGATCGCTTTAGTACTTTACAATGGGTATTGAGGCTCGTTTATAAGGTGACTTGGCTTTACTTTAAATTAATAATTAGAAGAAATTTTATATTTCTGATGAAATTCAAAATATATTCCTAGAAACAATCTCAATTATTTCAAAACATGAGATTCTTTATTAAATTAGGTTAAAAACTGCCTATTTTCTGTTTAAATAAAAGACGATGCTTTTATATACCTAAGTAGATAACATACTCAAGATTACACATGGAAAAATGATTAAAACGTTAAAATGAAAGTCCCAACAATTTTCATCACTAAACAAACAGAATTATTAAATACATTCAATTTTTAACACTTATTTTAATTTATTACATTATTAGTTTGTAATTGATCATTGTATCTACCTGCTGTACTCAATCTTTAAATTGGTCTTAAAACTTAGTATTCCTGTACATTTCCAGACAAGTTTAATTACCATGCTCTGACACGACTAACCCTGTTTTATATCTCTCTCCTATATCAGTGATCCAAGCAAATATAGGTTCTGAATTAGGCTGTTTTGAATGTTCTTATACTTTGGCATTATCTCACAATTTGATTTTTTTAAGAACTGCTTTACCTCTTTAAATCATTTTACTGTTTATTACTGTAAATTTGTTACTCTTTTTACTAGGAATATTCTTTATTGTGCCCATTTCGGTTGCAACTAAACCATTTGTTTTTTTCATAAATCATTTAAATCACCCCTATATAAGATTTTGCCATCACTAAACTTCATTCTCTCTGCTATATATTTTCCATTGCTCTGAGGCCGATAATGGTGAGAGTATCGAAATTTTATCTTTAATAAAACTTTTTTCATCACTATAAGAATCTTCAACAGTACTAGCTTTCAAACTGCTCGGCGAGGTGTCCTCCCTTCCAGTATATCCCGTTGAATCTGTCGAGTCCACATCTTTTTCTGTTCCGTCAGAAGTTAATGTTAATGGAATTAATATCTTTTGCTTAAATTTTGCATACTGATTATCTGAATGAGAACGGTATTGCAATTCTTTAGGCATGCCTGTAATCAACTTCCATTCTTTACGTTCGGCAGAAGATGCCATAATCAAGGAAGGCACTTTCAAGGGCTCTGCTATAATTGCATATTTTGCCTTAACTAAGTTGGAATGGGCACCAATAACAATAGAGCCACCACATTGCTTTTCCCGACGATGTAATCTTCTTTTGATAATTTCGTCATTGGAAATGCTATCTTCATCCTCTTCATCATCCGACGAACTGTGATATTCGACATCATACCTACGATCCAAATTTTGGTATATTTTAGGAGTTCGACGAATCGGTACCAATCTCACCTTCTTGATTTCTTTTTTAAGAACATGGTTATGTTTTTTCATTTTATTGTACCTATCTAATAGCTTCTTAATATATTGTTTAGTCATCATCTTCTTTTTCTGCAATTCCTGGTCATCTTGGGGATTTTTGATCACTGTCACTCTTTGTAAAGTACTCACCCACCCAGGCATATCCAACTTATCATTGATGAGAAGTAACCTCTCAGCCTCATTAATACTGTGGTTCTCATCGACTTGATGCATTCTGTTCTCTTGGGTTAACATCCGTCTATGAAATGAAGTATACACTTCATCAATCAGAGGATCACTTATACTGGAATTGGAGCCAGAATAATCGTTTTGAATAAGGGAACTGATATCATTTTTTTTAATATCCAACGTCATATAATTGATCAAATTCTTTGTATTTTTAATATCCGGCTTTTCTGGTGCTGGACTTGACGTCTTGTAATCTTTCCCCATATCTTCTTTTGTAGAAGTTTTAATTCGCGAACGAAGTACCAAAAACTTTTTATTTGGGTCAATCGAATACTCTTGTACGTCAAAGTTGAATCTATCCTCCTCCCTTCCATTTTCATTACCCTTTGATCTCAAAGACCTCATATCTGTTTGATTATTCATTTCAGTAATTCCAGCGCAGAGTTGTCACTGAATTCTTTAATTATTGGGATATAATATAAAAACTTGGTTGAATTCTTTCCAATTAATTTTCCAAGCAAAGCCCGATATACTAACACCAACTTATGCTCACCTTTATAGCCTTCTTTGATTTCTTTTCAGATCATCTTTTTTGCTACGGAATGTATTTCAATTTTTTTGAATTTAATGCTTTAGTCTATTTTGATGTTTTGAATAAACTGCAGTGAAACAATAACAACAAAGGTAATCAGCAAGATAATTAATTCAATATTAGCTAGTCAACCTCAATTGCTGGAAACGAAAGATATATTTTACTTTTAACCTCTCTCAGAAGGGTGATTAAATAAAGTACAGGAAGATTGAATCACTTTGTTTATTCGCACATACCATCTGTTTGAAGAGAACAATTTGACTATGTTAAACAGAGGTAACAAGAAAACATTACTACCTAAAAGTAATTTTAACAGCAAGAAGGACGACGACTATAATTCAAGGGAGAAGTGTTCGACAAACATGAACCAAAATAAAGTTTTGGCATTTTTGGATAACTACTTAAAGAAGTTTCAATGGAAAGTTATACTATATTCTTCTTTATTCTGGGTCATCACAATCAACTACTATGAGACCACATATGTGAAAAATGCTATAAACAGATGTATGTGGAATAAATGGGAAAAATGGGATGTTGATTCTAACAGTCATAAAGTTGCTTTGTTTGCAGATCCACAAATTATGGATGCCCATTCCTACCCTGGAAGACCAAGGCCAATTAATTATATAACGAGAGCAATTATTGATCATTATCATAGTAGAAATTGGAAGTATGTTCAGTATTATTTAGACCCTGACACTAATTTCTTTCTAGGTGATTTATTTGATGGTGGTAGAAGATGGGAAGATGATTATTGGATTAAAGAATATGAGAGATTTCATTCTATTTTCCCCAAGAAACCAAATAGAAAAACAGTTTTTTCATTACCAGGCAATCATGATATTGGGTTTGGAGATACTGTTGTTGAATCAAGTTTCGAAAGATTTTCGACGTTTTTTGGTGAAACCTCAAGTCGTCATGATGTGGGTAATCATACATTTGTTCTTTTGGATACAATATCATTATCTGACACTACCAATGAAAACATCTCATCAGTCCCAAAGCAATTTCTTACTCAATATGCCAAAGAAGTGCACCCATTCCCAAGAATTTTATTAACTCATGTCCCACTTTGGCGTGATCCCAAAGAACAACAATGTGGATCTGAACGAGAATCACCAAATTTGTTTCCAATCATGCGTGGTGTCCAATATCAAACTGTTATCGATCAATCCATCAGTCAAGATGTTTTATCCACAATCGCTCCAAAATACGTATTCTCTGGCGATGACCATGATTATTGCCACATTAAACATAGTTACTTCAGTGAAGGTACCAGCCATATTGCAGATGAAATTACCGTTAAATCCAATGCAATGAATATGGGCATTAATAAGCCTGCCATTCAATTACTTTCTTTGTTAAATGACGGATCTTCGACTGATACAATTCAAACTACGATATGCTATATGCCAAATGCATTCATTCCGTTACTTGTATATGCAGTATGTGCTGCTATTAATTTATTTGTGGTGATTTATATGGTTATTAAGACTAGACCTAAACAACAAAATCTTCTACCAATGCCTATTGGGACGGATTATGATAACGAGAAGAGTCATCATTCATCAGCCATGAATACACATACATTGGCTAACGATACTAAACGTACAGCAAAATATAGTTGCACTATTTTGTTGATAATATTCTGTATCTTTTACTATTATTATAACGTAATTTAGACATTTTATACCATATACTTTCATATAATATACGAATATGAATATAATTTTTAAAGAAAAGAACCTTACTAGATAATTGACTACAATGAGTTACAATTTTTCATTGTGACTGATCTTAACCGTCTCTTAATGGTTTGGAATATCTTATTAACTACTATTACTTTGGACATTACAATAACATTATATATTTTCAAATCTCAATTTAGTAAGAGCTTTTGAAAAGAGAATCAAGATACATGATATTATAGCATTACAGATATCAAGAAAATCAAAGTAGAAGAAGAAGAAGGAAGATAATATATATCATGGACTATAATAGAGTTAACCAGTATGAACAAAATATCTTGAGTAAACAATCTAGACAATCCCAGGAAGACAATACGAATAATAGTGATTCAGATGATGTCGATGTTGATGAGCTATTGAATGAATTGGAGGAAGAAGCTGAGGATAACGATGTTTTCGTGAAGTACAGGGAGCAAAGATTACAAGAGATATCTCAGCATATTAAAAAGGTTGAGAATAGTGTCAAATTTGGTGATTATGGTATATTAGCCTCAATCAATGAAGAATCAAAATTAATCAAAATGAGTAGTGAAATAGATAAGATTGTTATTCATTTCCAAATGGAAACGTTTGGGAAATGTAGATATATGAATGAGAGATTAAAGACTTTAGCACAAAAACATTTGACTACAAAATTTGTTAAAGTTAATGTAGAGGATTGCCCATTCTTAGTCAAAAAATTAAATATTAAAGTGCTTCCGTTTGTTATTGGGTATAAAAAGGGTAATGAAATGATGAGATTAATTGGTTTCAGTAAATTAGGTAACGATCCAAATGAATTCCCTATAGAAAACCTAGAAACTCAATTAAGAGTGGCAGGGTTATTAGATGGTACATTTTCTATCACCAATTCTAAAAGGAACAATAATGCGGATGATTATGATAGTGACTACAGTTCTTAGATATTTCATGGTATGAATATAATATTGTTTTATAAATATTTATTAATAGAGACTTTGTATCGTTATATAGGATAATTTAATATTATAAATAGATATATAAAAGAAAGATAAGATATCTTTAATGCAAAATATTACATATTTCGAGATGAGATTTGTAATAACTATTTTCTTTTGTGGTTGGTAATTATATAAATCTCAAAAATATAGCAATTAGTGATTTGAGAATATATTCATCCTTTCCATTTAGGAAGGAGGTATTTAATGCTTATAAGTAGAGAGAGAGAGTGTGGGTGTGAATTAGAAATGTCTTTTTTGTATGTTTTTATGTTGTTTTGTTTTATTTATTTTTTCAGAAGGACTACGTTTCTATAATTGAATTAGGTATTTCAACTTTCTTCCTTTTTAATCGGTTCTAATTCAAGTAGTCTTGCTTTTAATTGTTCATTTTCCAATAATAAATGAGCTCTATGAATCTCACTATCTTTCAAAGAGTTCAAAGATTTCTTTAATTCAACACAAGTCTTTGCATAACTATCCTTTAAGAAATTAAAATTTAACATCAATTTATGGGTATTAATTATTCTTTTCTTCATTTCTGAAACTTGATGCATTGTATATTGATTTGTTAATTTTTCTGGTATCATTGGTGGTTGATAATATGTTGATTTTGATGTGAAATTAAAAGTGCTATTGTTATCATTTAATTTAATAGATGGTGACATAGAAGTAGTAGGTGTGATGTTAGTCGCTTTGTTGAGCGATTGTTTTTGTATTTTATGTGTGAATGCAGTGTTATTTATATTATTTTGTTTAGGAGAAGATAAATCACCTTCGTTGTTCTTAACTTCATTAGTATCAGAAGAAAGAGCAGACATGGGTGATAAAGATGCAGGAGATAAAAATGGTTCATCATTTTCCTTTACAGAAGATATCTTAGCTGATTTGGAAAGCTTTTCGAATTCTTGGAAATGAACATCAATTTCATCGAATTTTCTTTTATTATGAAGATCATCACCATTTTCAGTAGTATCGTTATTATTTTTGTTATTATGTGTATTAGTTTTGCTTTGTTCTGAAAAATCTAATTCATCCAATTCAAACTCCATATTCGAGTTTTGATCTTCACCTAAGATATTATCCAAAGTGAAAGGTTTATCATCATCTTGGTCACTGTTTTTATCGTTTCCTTCTAATTTCTTCATATTAGAATCTAGAATTGAATTTGAACGCATGGAACTAATTGCATGTTCAATAGCATATTCAAAATCGACAGTCATATCTTTACCTTGGACATTATTACTATTATTATCATTATTATCATTACTATTATTAGCACTATTATTATTATCATCATTGTTATTGTAATTTGCTTGATTATGATTTTGTTGGGTATCGTCAGACTGACCAAAATGATCATTAGCTTGGGTTAACAGCTGATGTAGAGTCTTCTCAATACCATTATCGTTCATATTTTCATTATTATTAAGGTTGTGATTACTATTATCAGTATTATTAATTTCCTGGGGGATAGGGCCAAAGGAATCACTGGGCATACTATATTTTAAGATGTTATTTTTTTTGCCTTGAGTTTTATTCAATTGATCTGCTGACCACTATAGAGTCTTTATAATAACAATTGAGCCTCGGTTGAACTTAGTTGTCAAAGGTTCTCTGCTTGTCTCTGATATTAGTACATTTAAGCTCACAATAAATTAGTACCAGCTCTTTTGAAAAATTTCAGTTGAAAAAAATATTGAAAAAATTAATCGATGCTCATCGCAAAAAAACATTGAAAATTTGGAAAATTCAATTTTTGATTCAAAAAATATCGAAAACTCGATTTTGTGTGAATCATTAGCAACGAGCCCGACTAAAGTAATCTGAAACGCTGTCATGCGACAGTAAATGACATTGATATGACATTGATATGATATTAATAGTTATGTTAGAGTTATATTGGAATCATTGAAAATCTTGTAGAAATTTGGGTTGAAAATGCTTAATCATTAAATGTTCTATACGACATAAATTAAATAATATATATATATATATATATATTGGTAAATTCAAATGACATTATATTATCTATTTCTACCAAGAACCCACATATTTGATGAACTATCATCGCTATTAGAACCATATAAATCTAATGAAGAGATTCTCTTGAATGCAGCTGGTTTCGGCTTTGGTGATTGTGTTACATGCTCATCATGTTTTACAAAGCCTTCATGATCTTCCTTCTTGTCATGATCATATAAATCAAAGTTTAGACGTGTCAAGGTGGATTCTTTACTGCTTGCCATATTACTATAGCCATTTCTATCAGTATCCGTATCATCGTTATGAAAGGATAAATTTGCAGTGGAAATGTTTCCTGAATCGTTATGTATCTTATAAGGTATCCCACTTGGAGGTTGTTGTGATGTATCAACATCTATATGATCCTTCTGTATAGAACCTATCATTAAGTCTTCTTCGTCTAATTCTCTTAGGATGTTATGATGTGTGGAGGCATTGTGGGAATTGCTTTGTCCGTTAAAGTTCATTAACGTATATTGTCTATTTCTCTCCTCATTTTTTTTGTTGATCAATCTATCGAAAATGTTTTCAACAGATTTATTATTATTTCGGTTTACTTCAAATGATTTATTGACTAAATTCTTTTCAAATAGATTTAATTGAGATAATGGGGTTTTATGAAATGGTGGACTCAAAGAGTATTCGTTAGTACCATCGTATGATGCCGAATAATTACTATTTAGTGAAGTACCTGAATTATTTTTACTTGGAGATGGGGTTGATATTCTGGAATAAAACTCTGGTGGAATCAATCCATTGTTGTTGTTATTGTTGACTTGTGGGAAATTATTATCATTATTGTTTAAATCAGATATTGGTATATTTTTGCGTTGGAAATTTTTGTTTGTTTGGTCATATGTATCATTAAAATTACCATCATGAATATAAATATTGGTAAAACTTTTAGCTTTTGATTGGCTGGTCGGATCAGTAGTTTCAGTATTACTCTGTGTGGTGTATACGTTTGTGGTTTCGTTATCTGCAGTAATTATCGTATCTAAATTGAATGGCTGTCTTTGAGCTGGATCCATCAAACTTAACGATCTAAATCTGCCTTTTTTAGGGATAGGAGATGGACTTATTGAATTGAAATCAGAAGACGAGCCTGAACGTGACAATAAACTTGGGACATAAAAACTAATCCCTTCATCATTGTCATCATCTTCATCCTCTTCTTCCTCCTCCTCTTCCTCCTCCTCGTCTTCATTACTTGCACTCTCCTCTTCGTCATCTGAATCAACCAAATCATCATCAGTAGTTGTATCAGCAAAAGTAACAGCATGATCATTTAAATTATTTTGAAAGTGTGATAATAAAAGATTACTGTCCTTAAACTTCTTCTTCTGCTCCTCTTCATCATCAGTTTCACCTTCTTGTTCTTGTTCTTCTTGTTTCTTGTCCTCTATATCAATTAACTGTAACATATCTCTAGTTCTACTAATTATATTAAATGGTTCTTTATGTGTACTGATAATTTGAGTCTTGCAAGGTATTTTATTAGAAGATTGTGTTTCAAGGAACTTATTTGTTCTTCTATTAATCGATAAAGAACGTATTCTAATAGATTTATCTTTATTCGACGTCAAAAGACTATTTTGAAAATTTAATAATGAAGACGATTCTCTTCTTAAGGGACCACCACTCTTTATAAAGGCGTTTGTACATGTATCATTTATAGTTTTATTATTAATTTTGATTTGAGGGTTAGGTGATGGATCAATATTGGATCTAGTTAAAGAATCTGTGTATAATTCATCAATTGAACTTTGTTCAATAAAATTTGTCAATGGTTTATCAGCTAAAATTGTCAATAGGGCCTTTATCCCTGTGGAATTCGTTATGACAATGATTGTTTCCATTGTATCAGAAAGACTCTTCTTCTTGTGATATGAGAATTTTTCATTCAATTTATTAAAATATTCTTTGAATGGCGAATCAATATCATTATTATTAGTAGTATTAACTTTATGTGATATCTCATTAAAGTGTATTATTGAAAGTAAAGATTTTGATAAGAAAATTTTAAACCATTTTAAAGAAATATTTGAAACATTGATTTGAATCGTTAAATTTATTAAATCATTAGTATATGATTTCAATATATCATAAATGGATTCAACTAAGAATTTAATAGTTTCCACATATCTTAATGATCCACTTGAATGGATAGATAATTTACAATTAAACGATAAATGATTTGATTTATGTGATTGAATCAATTTATCCCAAAATTCAGGATCATTATTAGTGAAAGATTTCCATATTGAATGTTTCAATTTATTTAATTTGAATTTTCTATTAAATTTTGATAATTTTATATCGTGTAATTCATCATTATAATAATCGATTGTGGGTATATCAATGAATAGCATAATATGGAAATCTTTGATCTTTTTCAATCCTGAATGGTGTGGTTCATATTTTGATACATTGACATTTGGTGTATTATTATTATTATTATTATTATTATTATTGCTCGTATTATAGATTTCAGAGTAGGTTAAATGATACAAAGAATGTTTACATTTAACAGTAATTTTGGGTTTCCATAAATATTCTGTTATAGGATTATCTTCCTCAAATGATGTGTTACTAGAATATCCCGAGTCTTTACACATCCTTGATTGAAATATAAATACCCCGGTTCAATACTCTAAGTGTAATATATTATCTTGAAACAAAAAACAACACAAAATAGCAAAAGAGAGCACAGCTTAAATGAGGTATAGACAAAGAATCAGATATGTATTTAAAATCGAAAATATGCAAAGGTAAAAGTGTTGATATATGATCTTCTGTGGTTATTAGTCTGTGTTTATCGTAATGTTTGCTGCATATTTTGAAATATTTTCATTTATTTTTCAATATTTTTGCAAAAATCGATGAGGTTCAAAACGTTGCGTTTCTTGGCTTTTTTTTCTCTGCTTCCCAGTACGAGGAGGAGATAGTTGGTATGGGCCTTATACGACACGTATACGACACGTATACGACATTAATACGACACATCATCAGTTATAAAATATTAACAAATTTATTATTGCAAAAATGTCAGATCAACTTTCTTTAATTCAATCTGTATGGGAATTACCCGTTTGGGAAAAGTGATTGAATCAAAGTGAAAAAAAAAAAATAATAAAGAATATTGAAATAAAACGAAGGTTGCTATGAAAAGATGATCTTTGAAGAGACCACTGACAGGATAAATAGAGCAACAACAGAGACTTCAATCCAACTGACATGACAGGCAATTCGTATATGTTAACGCCTCCACCGACTCTGGAGAAAGTGGATCGGAAAAATCTGTCTCAATTAAGTGATGATGTGATCAATGGTAAATTGAACAAGACATCAAATCGATTAGTGCCTAAATCATTACTACCACAATTGGTGAAAGTTGAAAAGCAAAAGAAACCGAAACCTTATTACACTTTGAAGAAGAATAAACCAGGGAAAAATTCTGTATTGGATATAGATCATGTTATCATTGACAAGAATAAGAATAAAGAAAATGAAAATGATTTTAAATTGAAATTCTTAACCAGTGTATTGAATGACTGCTCAAATATTATTATGATCACGGGGGCAGGTATATCCACTCATTGCGGAATCCCAGATTTTAGATCAACTGAAAATGGTCTCTTCAAATCTAAGACTCAAAGAGATAACAAGTCATTATTTGATATCAATTCAATTTATTCAAATAATGAGCAAACAAAAAGGTTCAATAAATTAATTACCACTTTACACAATCTATCAAAAGACAATAATCCAACTCCATTCCATCATTTGATTGATAAACTGTCTTCTCAAGGTAGGTTAAGAAGAATATATACACAAAATATCGATGCATTGGAGACAAAATTGCCATCGTTTAAGCTAAATGATCCAACAATATTTCCTCATCTTCCATCCACACCCCCATATCCACAATTGGTACAATTACATGGATCAATAAACTATACCCAATGCAATAAATGTTATAATATAAAACTTTTGAATCCACACGATTTTATTGATAGTCATGATGATACTGATCTTGTACCGAATTGTACTCAATGTCAATAATTCGAAGAAGTTAGAGAAATTGCAGGATTAAGACCAAAAGGTGTCGGTAAATTACGTCCCAAAATTGTCCTATATAATGAATTGCATCCAGAAGGAGATGAAATTGCCAATATCATTAATCTTGATACAAAATCAAAGAAAGTCGATTGTCTTCTAATTGTGGGGACAACATTAGAGATCCCAGGTGTAAGACAATTAATCATGAATTTGAATAAAAACTTACAGAGACAAAGGATCATGGGTAAATGTGTGGTCATTTTTGTTAGTAATGAATTGCCTAGTAACAAAATCATGAAATTATTTGATGATTCAGGTATTGATTTAATTGTTCATGGTGATTGTCAAAATTTATCAGGTTTGGTAAGATGATATCATATATATATATAGTTATATAATTTCATATCGTATTTAATTATTGTCATTAATGTATTATGCTGCTTGAATCAATTCCCTTGGTGGAGGACAGTCTGGAACATGACCCAATGAAAATTTAGGACTTTGAAATGCTTTTATAATAGATTCATCTAAAGCACCAACTGTTGTTGATGTAATCGAAGAAGTTGTAGTACTAGGAGCTACTGGATTTTCTTTAGTAGGTGTGGATGCTGCTTGTCCAAACATACTATTTGTAGATGCATTTTTAGCAGCAGACTTTGTAGTAGCTTGTCCAAATAAACTATTCGTTGACGAAGTGGTAGCACCTTGCCCACCAAACAATGATGAAGTTTTCGGTTGTGTACTGGAAGCTTGTCCAAACAAGCCTGAAGAAGGTGCACCACCGATCGAAGCAGGGCCTTTCGGTATAGCCCCAGAAGTAGATGTAGCAGCTTTGGTGGCATTATTATTATGAATATTACCAAATGGTGATCCACCAGCCGGCTGTCCAAATGTAGAGGAGCCAAATGCTGAATTAGTTTGTGTATTATTTTGTGGCAACAGATTAGCATTAGGTAAATTATTCTGTATATTGCCAAATGGACTAGCTGCAGTTTGACCTTGTGCAGCTATATTTCCAAATGGAGATTTATTAGCATTGGCAGTTGTGGAATTATTCTGTATAGTACCAAATGGAGAAGCATTTGGAGCAGCGGCAGCAATAGAGGAACTACCAAAGATAGAATTTCCAGTTGCGCCTTGGGAGGTTGATGCATTGCCAGTGAATGGATTGACAGTACCTGTAGTTGAACCAAATGTAGACGAGGTGTTTTGCGGTACACCAAAGGAAGAGTTGGTACTAGTAGTTAATGTATTTGAAGTGTTATTAGTGGCACCAAATAGAGATGCATTCATATTATTACTATTATTTTGGATATTGCCAAATGGAGATGCAGCTTGAGTTTGGGTGTTGGCAACTGCGCCAAATGGTGAAGAACCAAATGAAGTTGCACCAAAAGCTGGTTTACCAAAAGCAGAACCACCACCACCAGCAGCAGCATTTCCAAATGGACTGCTGTTAGCGTTATTATTGTTATTAGTATTGGCACCTCCAAAAGTAGCTGAATTAAAAGATGGAGCACCAAACGTACCATTTGTAGGAACCGCACTATTAGTGCTAGTATTACCAAATCCTCCAGATCCAAAGGATGGAGTGCCAAAAGTACCACCTCCAGGTTGACCACCTGAATTCAAAGTACCAAAGGCAGGGGAACCAAAAGCTCCTGAAGTGGATGCATTGGGTCCTCCAAATGGGGTGGTTGTATTAGTGTTGTTATTATTCGATGTGAATGGATTTTGGCCAAACACACCGCCAGTGTTGTTATTGTTGTTGCCAAACCCAGTCGATCCAAAGTTTGAGTTATTATTATTATTCATACCAAATGTGTTACTGTTAGTGTTTCTATTATTATTGTTGTTATTTTGTCCTCCATTGGTTAATACATGGGCGAATTTACATGAATTACCAAATCTACAATTACCTTGCTGGAAAAACTTACAAGGTATATTCTTATCACCATAAGCCATAATTTAAAATAATTATATATAATATTCCAACCTCACTGAATTGGTTAAAGGTTCTTGTGGATATGTCTTCTTCCTACACTAGCATTCTTTAATTATGTATAGTAATCATATTTTTAATATTGATAATAATTTTTCAGTATTTCATTGTGAAATTAGTTTGAAAGGTTTCTTTAAACTAAATTAGATGAACCGACTGTGATGGGATGGAATAAAGAACCACTATGGACCCTAGAATTGGGTTTCTTAATAACAAGTAAAGAACAAATGTGCATCTATTGTACAATCTATATGCAATTATTTAGAAATATTTAAATTCGCCATTAGGATTGTTTAAAAGGGTTTGGACTTGGTCCCAGACCATAGTTTCCACTTCTTCAATGGTCTTGCCTGTGACTTCGAGTAATTTAACTTCGTCTGGACTACCAATTTTGTCCAATAAGGTTTCAAACTGACCTTTAACTTTATCTTGGAAACTTCCAACTTCGTATCTTTCTTCCCCAAATCCTTCTCTACGAGCTTGTCCCTTTGAATCATTATGTGTTAAGAATAGTGTCAAATCTGGTCTTATTAAGCCTCTATCTGGAGCAAAACACCATTGCCAATCCATCCCTGTGGTCTCTTTGGCAGCAGAATATGCCACACCTGAGTAAACATATCTATCAAGTATCACAGTTTTCCCTTCATTCAAAAGTTTTATAATTTGATCTTTAACCTCCCATCTATTAGCTGAAAATAGTAAATGGACAGACTGATCAGGAAGAACATAGCTTGAATTGGTCAAATATTCATTAATGATCTTTCCAATTGGCGTATCTCTCTTTGGAAATTTGATCAATTCCACATTAGGTTGCAAACGTCTAACTAAAAGTTCAGTTTGCGTTGTCTTCCCAGTTCTATCCAGTCCTTCTATTAAAATCAGTTGTCCTCTTCCCATGTTGGTAATTTACTTACTACCGTTTTAAATAATTGTCACATCAATTAAACATATCCACATTAAATTATGGGTCTTATGTACTTTTCATTTTATTTTTACGTGTGATACGCTTTTCTGAGAAATCACTGTGGATCGAAAACAAAACAGAGTAATATACAAACGGTTATTTATTTATATGATAGTTATATAATATATACAGATATAGAAAGAATAATGGATAATGGATTTGTTACATTATTTACACGAGTTACACTACTTCATTCTTTATGATAAATGCATGGGGGGACAAAAGAAAAAAATAATGACATAAATTAGGTTAAAGAGCTGCAATCAGAACAGAAAGTCGATTAGATTTATTCGGTAGCTTCAGCGTCTTTTCTATATCTGTTGTTGCTGTTGTTACTCCTGTATCCATTTCTCGTATTATTTCTGGTTGAATAAGAATCATTAGAATCAAAGTTGCCAGAGTTATAACTTCTTCTTGGACGATTATTGTTATTTCTGCTACCATCTCCTCTGCTATAGTTCGATCTTCTTACGTAGTTGTCTTCACGTGGTTCGTTATTGAATTCACGATCTTCACTACTATGTTCATGTGTTTTGACTTCAAACATTTTCTTTGCAAGTGGGTTACGAGCAAAACCTAATCTGTCAATCATGTTTCTGGAAATTGGTAATCTTTTTTCTGAGTCATTTAACAGCGAGCCATAAGCCATAGCAATTTGTGGTAACATTTCTCTTTCACGAAGTCTGTACTCTTTAATACAGGATCTATAATATGAAATCAAAGATACTACAGAATCAGCCAAGTCTTCAGGGTATCTGAACTTAGCTGCTAATTGTTCCCTTTCTTCAACAGTTGATTCGAATTCAGTCTTATCAACAATTTCAATGTTCTTCTTTGATCTCAACTCATTAATAAATGGTAATTCTTCTTCACATAAAAAGATAACAGATCTACCTTCTTTACCACTTCTTGCAGTTCTACCAATTCTATGGACATAGTTGGATAATTCAGTTGGAACACCAATTTGTAGGACTTCTTTAACATTTGGGAAATCCATACCACGAGCAGCAACATCAGTACAAATTAATAGTCCCGACTTATCACGTTTGAAAGCGTTGACTAAATTAGTTCTTCTGGATTGTGTGATTTGACCATGGAATTCATGGATTGGAATTTGATTACCGAATTCTTTATACAGAATTTTGGAAACTAACTTGGTAAATTTAACAGTTGGTGTGAATAGAATACCTTTATAGTCATGAGCAGATTCTAATAATTGAGCTCTAATATGTCTAATGGAGGCATGAAGATTATCGGCATAATTTTCTGAAACAACCAAAGATTGAGCAATCTTTTCATGAGCTTCAGGTTCATTTTTATCAACAGTATCAATGAATAAACATTTCTCCTTGTTCATTATGTTATTGGCTAAATTTTGAACTTTTTCATCCAATGTAGCAGAGAATAATAAAGTTCTAACATGTTTTGGACCATTTTCATTAATTTCATTCAAATTCTTGGAAATAAATTCTAAATCTTGCTTGAAACCAATTTCTAATAATCTATCAGCTTCATCCAAAACCTTAAAATCGACGAATTTGAAGAATTTTGGACCCACTCTTTCCATAATATCAATAAATCTACCTGGTGTGGCAATAACAATACTTGGTCTTTTCCTGTGCATGAAATCCAATGATCTTTGAATATTGGTACCACCAACTAAAGAAACACATGAAAATTTTTCTAGATCATAATTATTTTTGTGGATCTTTCTAACTTCTGCTTCAATTTGTAAAGCTAAATCTCTTGTTGGGGCAATAATAACACTTCTGACCATATATTGGGAGTCTTTAGACGAGTTGATTAAATGTTGAAAGATTGGAATCAAAAATGCAAATGTTTTACCTGTACCTGTTTTGGCTCTGGTAATAATATCATCTTCAGCATTAGATAAAATAGGTTCAATAGTCTTTTGTTGCACTGGAGTCAAACCAGCAAACCCCATCCTTTCAATGGATTTAAACAAGGAAGTGTCAATGATTTCTTTATCTAACAATTGTTGCAAAGTGACATCAGTGGAATTCCCTTCAGCATCTTTTTCATTAGGTTCTTGTTTAGGAACATAAACTAATTTGGCTAAAGTTCCCTTTTGAAAGTCAATGACATTAGGATCAGACTCTTCTGAAGCGTAATTACGTTGACGAGACTCAAAATACTTATTGCTGTTTGAGGAAGATCTGTCGTTTCCTCTTCTGAACCGGTCACCATCTTGACGTCTGTCGCCTCCCCTAGAGTTGTTGAATCTAGGTTTGCGAGCAAAATCACGGTTGTCTCTACTGTTTCCTTCTTTATAATATGATCTAGTGAAAAGAGTATGGTTGTTAACAACAAATAAACTTGCTGACAGCGGTGGTGGTTTTGTTGCAACAACAACAACACCAAGGACTCTGGGAGTACATTTCGAAACTCCTAATCTCAGCATAATATGAGATGATTCTTGGGCGGTGGTTAGAGCGGAAAGTTCTTACTGAAAGTAATTTATGAATATATTACTGCAGGTATAATTAATGCTATGTTGCTCCTTTACCTTGCCCTTCTCTATCAATAAACAACTCGATACAAGTAGTAACTAAGTTCGATACTAATTCAGTTTTTACCCTCCTTGCTGGAGAATTTTCAGGTTTTTTTCAGTTTTTCAATGAAATTTTGGAAAGAAAGCATGAAAAAAAGATAAATATTGAAATCATTTGATACCCATTTACAAGAACTGTATTCACTTCTTTTGGCAAAAGGTGACAAGACATTAGACCCACCACTAATAGATCGCATTGTAAAGGTGATCGATTGAAATAGAATATTGCCCACACGAAAAGGCGAATCAGGAAGACTAATTACACCGCAGACAGCTTTTTTTTAATACTGAGTTGTTTCAAGATTGTTTTTTTTGTTTGTTTATATATAAATTATATTTGTTTACCTCCTGCTTATCTGATTGTTATTAACCTAGTTATTTCTAATTGCAAGTAACTAAGTGTTCGACGTTTGAATTATTACACACCGTATAGCTACCTTATAGCCCGTCGTTTTAATTATCTTTTTTTTTTATTATTATTAGTATACATTATCTTATCGTTCATATCATTACAACTGTAATAGTATCAACACACTTCTATTATTATTACTTTATTCTCGTAGTTAAGCTTTATTTGATCTGTTCTGTATCATAAACTTTAACCAAAACTGTTAATTGCACATCATTCGCACGTACCCAAGCTCAAAAAATGTCACTTCCAATACCACAAATGGTTAATATCAGCAACACACTACCTCCTAATACCATCCAACAGATTAGAGCAGATATAGTGGATTGGCAAAACAATATTAACAACAGTGGCCAACTTCTATCTTTAACAGATTTTCAAAAGATATCACAGTATTTGAGTGCTTTGACTCATACTCAACAAAAGTTTGTATCGGATAATGCATTATTAGTCGACCCAAATAATGTTAATGTAGTGACAGAAGCTGACAGAAACCTCTATAATGGTCTTTTGAGTATGTATAAGGATTATATCATTCAATTGGAGCAATTGAGAGTTGCTTTCAATTATCAGCAACAGGCTACACAACAAAACTTACAGGTTCAGTTACCTCAAGATGACTCTCCCACAGTACAGCAACAACAGATGCAACAAAAAATTGTTCAGCCATTACGTCAACCAGTGATATCTGAAATACCCAAACTTCAACCAAATGAAAGAATTATAAATCATATTTTTAAGAATTTACCAACTGAATTGGCAAAAGTCAGAAAGGAATTTATTGATAAATTAATTAAAGATAGTGAGTTACGCAAATCATTGAAACAAGAAGTAGATGTGAAACCAGATGATGATAAATTACTAAATGGTATCATCAAATTATGTTACCTTGATATCAATAATAGAGAAAATATTGTATCCTACTTGAAGTTATTAAAATTATTGGGTTATCCAAAGGAATTGCTAAAAGAAAAGCTACCGTCATCCTTAACAAAACCTAAACCAAAGGCTACTCCAAAGAACCCACAACCATCAACAAGTGTATCCAAAGCAATTAAAGATTTGTCCGCTTCATCGTCTTCTGCTACCAATTCTTCTTCTTCCAGTACACCAGTTACTACTAAACTTAAACAACCAAAGAAGAAAGTTGGCAAACCAGATGTTTATATTGCTGATCCAAACAGTAAGAAAGTATTAAACAAAACAAAAATGAGTACAGAAACTTCATCATCATCATCATCTTCTTCTTCTTCTTCTCCATCTCTTTCTCCTACTCCAGTGACAGATATACCAAGCAACGAGAAGGCTGAAGATGCTAATGATGCTGCTAATAAGAAGAAAATATCATTTTCGAAGTACTTGAAAAAGGAAGATAGTGAACTTGAGTCAGAAGGCTCTTCGACAAACAAAAGATCAAATAGCGAGGTTGAAAAAGTTGGTAAGGAAGACATTCAGGTCAAGAAGCAAAAGATTTCATCAGTGTCGTCAGAAACATCTGGTTCAGCTGAATTGGACCTAATTACAGACGATGATACATCCACCACTCCTGGCTTAACCTCTATTCTGAAGTCTTCCAAAAATACCAAGAAGAAAAAATCAGTTAAAATCAAATTTGTTGAAGATAATGATCTTGTTAGAGTTTATGGTGATGATTTACCTACAGATGGGTTAAAAGTTACTCCAACAGATTTAAAAAGAGTTTTAAGACCTTTTGTAGAAGGTGAACCAAATGAAAAATTATATCTTGAGGCTGTTAATGCTTCATTGTCAGGTCGTTCAACTTACACCCTTCCGTTAAATTTAGACAATATTAAGAATGATATAAAAGATAGTGATATTGTTGAAACTAGAGGTGGCCCAATTAGATGCATGACTGCGGTTCCGTTATTATACAAGACTGAATTTAACAATTTCAATAAAGAACTAAAGAAGAAGATACCAAGAGAACCAATAATAACAAACGATGATATTGAAACTTTAAATAATCCAGAAAATAAGAAACCCATCATTGCCAAAGCGTTTGGGAAGAACCAGTTATTGTTAAGAAGTGATAGAGGTGGTATGCCATACAAACCGGTCCCTGAAGTGACAAGAAACTATTATCCAATACGATACACATCAAAATAACCATCTTTTAAAATATCATCAAATTAGTTGGCTATATTCTCATATATAATTACATTCACATTCACATACCTTAAATAGATTAATTAATAACCATGTTGATACTCATGTATGTCTGTTTGAAACTATATAGCAATAAATAGTATTATTTTTTTACTTTGAATTATTTACTCTTGTTTTGTCTGTTTCCATTTAGCTGCTATCTTTCTTGACACATATACAGTACTGGCACTCAAACAACCAAATGGTGGGAAGTATTCCAATAGTGTCCTTATCGCACCAGGTTTAACATTTTTCACCCATTGATCTACTTGATCATATAATTGCTCTAATGTGTTGTCGTTATTGATAATATAATCTGATCTTGATATCTTTATTTTCATTGACATTTGTGATTTAATCCTATTGCGTGCATCTTCAATGCTCAATTCTGGGTTTCTGATTTGCAATCTTTCCAATTGCAGTTCTTCATCACAAACAACACTGATTGTCACTCCACAGAATTGATCTAACCTACTTTCGAATAACAATGGAACATCTAAAATGCACAAGCTATATCCCTTCAAGTAATATCCTAGTATTTGTTGGCACATGACATATCTAATGGTAGGATGTGTAATGCCATTAAGTACTTTTAAATCATCAGGATGAGCAAATACCCATTTCCCCAATGCAGGTCTATTCAAATTTCCATCTTCCAATAATAAATCTGGGATATTCTCTTTGAAGTGATTAACAATCTTTTTGTATGCAGACTGACCAGGTTGTACAATATCTTTAGCAATTTTATCTGCATCTACAATAGGTATGTTATGCCTCTCTTTGAAACGACGAGAAACTGTGCTTTTACCACAGGCAATACCACCTGTAAGTCCCACAATCAGCATATTTTATATGGTGATTAAATTTGGTTTTGTGTGGGTACTTGGAACAAATTATAAATATTTTTTGTATTATCGATAATTATAGACCTTGTCTTGCTTTCTTTAAAGATAAATTAAACATTTAAAGAAACTTTCACCAACACATATAAGTAGAGGAAACCGAATAACAAGAACAGCACCAAAGACATATTCACAAAGATGACTTTGCCACGAATGTACATATTAGGAACATCACCTTTATTTCTGCTCGTATCTCATGAAGTGGCAAAGCTTTCACAGCATCCAAAGAGTATCCCAAATCTTATTCTTCTGCTCAGTGATCCTCTAAAATTAAAGAGATTCCTCAGCAACGATTCACGTATTTCAATCATAGGTAATAATGAGCCTGTATTTCAGTATATGACCACCTGCACTCCTCCAACATTAGTGACAGAAGAAAGAGTAATGATTGAAAACTTGGTGGTGATAGAAAGAAATCGGCACAAGTTATTATCAGATTTGAATCAATATAAAGGGTCATTGAACTCTAACTCTAGCCTACTTTTGATAAATCCACCGATGGGTACATATGAAATGCTCCGAGAAAGCATATGGAGTGAAACTGAAAGAGACATAATGCCTAAGATTTTTGTTGGATTAACAGATAATAATACTCCAATCGTGAAATCGAGTAGAGTTCCAAATGATCAGAATTTAATACTAAACCGACCAGTTGACCTGCTAAAGTATAATAGAGAGTTTTCTGTCAATTTGAATCCGTTATATTGGAACACTAAGATACCCTTATTGGTGGCTCCTATTCCACTTCGATTTGAATCTACTAGCTTTTCACAATCTAAAAGCAACGATTTGATTAGTGTTATGGATAAATTAGGTAAGTTCAACACAACTTTAATCCAGTTCACAGATTTTCATTTTCTAAGACTCGAAAGGAGTATCATTGACAGTTGTATTGAATCATTAGCTGCATTGTATGATTGTAAGTATATCCATGAATTATTACTAGTAGATGGTGTGAATCTGTTGCTGAAAAAATTGGTTAAGGAACAAATCAATATAATTCTAAAGTCATACCCTAATTTAATAGAAAGTCCGAACTGCAACATTATATTGAGTAAAGATAGACTTTATGAATTGATAATGATGAAACTTCGAGATTCAAAAGCAAAATCTAAAGCATTCAAAGAAATGAATTGCTTAGATATTGGATCAATAAATGATTTAAACAGTTATTTTGTAGGATTAGGTTACAAAAACAATATTCACTGTAAGTTGAATACAATGTTAAAGTGGTTACTTAAAGGGAAAACTACAATTAAAAAGGAAAATGCAATTGCAAACACATATATGTAAATAGTAAATAGTAAGTAATAAATATTCATGCAGTAGAAAAGGTACTTGTATAATACATAGGTCTGTTGGTGTATCCAACAGATTTTTATGAATTCATCGAGAACATATATATATATATATATATATATATACGTTAAGTATCCATTCTTTTAATGTGCTTTTGAGCTATTTTAATATAGTCTTTCTGAATAATTATTAAGTTTTCAACGTACCTCTGATGAATTATATCTGAATTTTCTTGAATTTGGATATTTATGGTTGAAATGATATTGGCAGCTTTTGTTATTATACGTTTTAGCATTTCGATCAAAGTAGCTTTGATTTTTGGGATAAAATAGTCTTCACTGATATAACCTACCATAAATTTCTTCACTCTTTCAAAATCTTTGGTGACGATTAAACTTAATGCTACTGATGTACGGTAACTTATTTCATCATTATTAATTGTATACTCTCCCCAGTAATCGTTCTCTTTTAAGAGTTGAATCATTTTTTTTTTATTATCCTTACTATTTTGTTCAAGTAAAGTCATGATCATTCCCGTAATATCAATAAAGTCCCATCTATTATTCGGTATAACAAATCCATACTCATTTAATAGGAAATCATTAGAGTGAGGCCCATAATTTAAAAATATTTGTTCACCAATTTGATTATATTCATGATCACCCACACGAATCATAAATTGTCCAACACCATTTATACCATCTTTTTTAAAATGATTAACTTGAGGATAGCAGTACTTGTCAATTGTATCAGAATGATTTAGGAAATCGACAAGTGGTACCATTGTAAAATTACTGAGTATTCTATCATCTGAATCCTTCTTTAATGGAATTTCACAATATAAGCATCTCGAGTTTATGATAAAATAAACATGTAAGAATTTGTTGAATTGCTCGTCCAAAGTTAATTGTGTTGGATACATCTGATTCCATTTTTCGATGATTGGAGATATAACTTCCCAATCATTATGGACTAATTCTGTAATTCTGTGCGTATGTGATAAAGATGCATACGACAATGATTTCATTAGAATATTGTATTGCTCAGTTACGGTACTGTTTCGCTTGCAGTTCCATATAGTGGGGATAGACCCCAATTCAGATTCTGTTGGCCACACATCAAAAAAAGGCTTCCAAAATGAGACGAACGATGTGTTTGAAGTCCACTTGGGTAACAATACCCATTCTGCTAAAATATAGAGGCATAATAACTGAAAAGACGATAATTGCAACAGAAATTCTTGGGATAGTATTGAGTATGCTTGATAACGTGGGTCTTGAAAAGAACTTATCTCCGAATCATCACTACTTGCACTTGTCACATTAGGAATAGATATTGAATTGTTAAATTTTGCAATATGGTATAACACAGAATGAAAATTTAGCTGATATGAGCTTGGGATAGAAATCAATACATCATTTCTTTTCAGATGTATTTGTTTTTGTAGATATACACCACGTCCAGAATCCTCAGTGTCAATGACTTCAATGGCATCATTGAATCGGAAACTTTCAGATAAATTTAACCATTGAAATAAATTAGAAATCCTGTCTTCCATTCTTTTCTTCTGGCTCTCTCAATGACAGTAATTAGATTTGATATATATTCAAGATGAGTTTTAAGAGATTATTGTTACCATATACAGGTAAAGTTTATCTTTTTTACTAGTTAATCGTCGCATCGCTACAATATTCATAATATGAAATTTCTTGAGAAATTAATTAAAAGAGTGTTACGCACCAGTTCTCTTTTCAAATCGGAGTGATTACATAAATGAGACAGATACACTTTAGTTTACCACCTAGAAGAATTATATGACACTTCCAGAATATTCAATTTTAGAAGTGCTATCTAAAAACGACTACATAAAGGAATTCTACAAATAAGAGCGAGTCGCGCTCGAGCTCTTTATATATCTGTTTTAAGAGACACAGTGTATAAGTTAAATCAGATGATGCTTGAATATCACACTAAAGCCTATGTATGACTTTTAATTAACATAATACCAATTAAAAACAATTTTCGCTCCAGTTTATATATCATTCTCTGTAAAGTATGGCAAGCATTAAATAATCTTACTCTTCAGGAGAACAGCAAAAATTCCAACTGAAAATGCTGTAATAACTATTATTTTTGAGACCTTTTTTCTATAATTGGAATCATCTTGTTCTGTTTTATTGTCCTTTGTAAGGTCCTTTTTCTCTGAACTCCTTATATTGTTTACATTAGATAGTATTTCACCTGATTTTATTTTGTTATCTTGAACAGATGACTTACTATTCTCATCATTTATTTTTATGTCATCGTGAATTGCTATACTCATATCGTCATTACTCTTTCCATTGGAATTGTTCTCTGAAACTAGGGTGGCCTGAGAAGATGTAGCTATCGCAGGCTCTGATGCAACTTTTGCAGTCAACTTCTTATTCAATTGGGAATTCTTGTATTTCTCTACTTCTAATCTTGTTTTCAAATCCTCCATCTGCATCTCTAACAAACTGATTGTATGTTTCTTCTCTTTCAATTCTTCTAAATAACATTCATTGAATTTATCCCTTTCGCTATTCATTTTCAATAATTGATCCTTGGTTTCTTTCAAAATCTTTTCATGCTTTTCGGTAAAGGTTTGCTTCAGTGTGTCTTGTAATTTAACCAACTGTCTATCATTCATTTCAATCATTAGCTTGTTAATATATTCCAAGTTGGTTGTATAATTAATCATAAAATTTTCAATAGATTTTAGTTTAGAATATTCTTGTTTTCCTAATGATAGCTCTGTAGAAAGTATCTTGATCACATTCATTAACTGTGGACTTGTTCCAATTGAATTATTCATAAATATACCACTTAATATTTCAGTGTCTGGGCCCAATATAGCATCTTCCAAATCTAGGTTGTTAACATCTCCAAACATTGCCGCTTCAAAGGCAGCTCTTTGGGCCGTCAAGGGACTTACATTTATTGGTTCAATCTTGATTTTCTTGTCAGTATCCAATTGCAGAGAGGTGGCATCATGGCAAACCTCTGTTTCGTTTGAAGATAGACCATTTATAAGTGGTATAATAGTTATCTCTTCAACAGAAGCACTAATCTTTCTATGTTCAAATTTTGTATCAATATCTGTACCTAAATTAATAATATCCCCAACTTTTAATTCTACTTCATTTTGATCTATTCTGGTACCATTGATAAAAGTACCATTACTTGATTTTAAATCTTTAATATAGATTTTCCCAGTGTTAGGATCACACATTAGACAAGCATGATTTCTTGATAAGACTCTTGAGTTAAAATTACCATTGTCGGACCTTACCAAAGAATTTGAATTGTTTTTAGAGTTCTCACTATCTTGAGTGTTATTATTACCACTGCTCTTACCGCTTCCATTAGTACTATTGTTATTAGTACTATTATTGTTGACTACCGGTCTTCCTAATTTTAACACTTCAGGTTTAAAGGGGACCATAAGAAACTTTGTATCGAACGTTCTATTCAACGATTTTAGAATTACAATATGAGCGTATTTGTTACGAGACGTTAAAGAAGATGGGGGAATTTTATTAATATTCGAATCTTTACTCTTTGTTTTAGTAGCCTTCATATTGTAATCTTTTTTGTTCAAACTACTATTCTTATCTGAATTTGAAGGTTTAACTTCATTGACAGGATGATCACTTTCAGTTGTAGTATATTTTTTATGACTGCTGGTAGGGCTATCACTATCATCTATTGCACTTTCTATATTTACGGTTTCTTCAACGTTATTATTGTTGTGATTGTTGAGATTGGTAAACTGGTCAAAATCATTTTGATACTGTGATCCAGTACTCCTTGAATTAGACCTTACTCTCCCGATCCTTGTTTTAACCGATTCACTTGGGTTCAAAGATGCTGGTGGTATAGGTTCCGGAGAAACTCTTAGTCTACTGGTGGGATCATTATTAATACGTGAAGAATATGATTTCAAAGGTGACGAATTCATTTGTGGGGATAGATTTGGTCTGGATCCTGGGCTTACACCCAGTGGAGATATTACGGGATTCATATTCGTGGGCGATCTTCTTCTTTGATCTAAAGGTGAATTATTAATCGTAGTCATGAATGCTTGTGGTTCGTTCCGCTTGCTATGTTTGATCGAACCAGATTGCCTAACCTTGGTATGTACTAAATAAAAGGATATTAGTTTAAACAAATATTCCGTCAAAATATTTGATCAATTCAAACAGTGACAAAAATAATTAATGGGTAGTATAGTTTGATCGCCAAATCTTGCAATTACCTCTATATTTCACTTTCCTTGCAGTATCTTTCCCAATTGTTGATGTCTTTTATAGTGCTTCCTCTTCTAAATTTTAAATAACAAATTTCATGTTTAAAGAATGAATAAAATGTCAATAAAATAGAAAACATTGGGATATAATTGTAAGAAAGAAAGGAAAAATTAGCACAAGACTAACTGAAGATAATCATAGCCATGAATAGAGCATTGGATGAAAGCATATGGCATTTAGAAGAGTCGATATCGATTTTACAGGACTCCTTGTCCTCCTTGGATAAAAATTCCCGAGAGACAGATTATTTATCAAAGAAGATGTTACAATGTCACACGCAGCATTTGTTGGCTACTGAATTTGACATGGAGAGAGCCACTAAGGATTTAAATGATGAGATTGATCCAATTACAAAATCGCTGCAAGATCATTTGAGTAAGCAATTAGAAAGAGTACAAACAGATGTGAATAAATTAGAAGAGAAATACAAAAAGAATCAAGCGATGTTAGCAGAAGATGCAAGTAACAACAGTGACAATGATAGAAAATCCTTGGGAGACGCAAAGTTGTCCACGCCAGATGTATTGATGGGGCCTCTTTCAGATGATCAATTTAATGAATTGAAAAGATTAACAGCAGAAATCCAGGCCAAAAAAATAGAATTAGAGAGTCTCTAAGATTCATGTTAGAATTATGCAATCACAATTCTAAACCAAGTCTAGTATTAACTATATATAAATATTTAATACTTGTTTTGTGTAACAATATTATAATATTCTCCCATAAGAATTGAAGATTTAGCGAATAAATTATTTCAAAAGTTTAAACAAACCTTTAAAAACAACAATGTATAAGTTACTACTACTATAACTGAATAAGGACCAAAAGAATAATCGCATATAAGCTGGTGAAATGTCGAGTAGGTTATTACTTTCCAATGGGAGTTTTCCTCTCTTTAATTCAAAACTTGCAACAATAATACCAAGGAGAACTTTAATATTAGAAACTGCATTAACTGCTTTAGCCAGTCACTTTTTACTAGGCACAGAAGCACGAATGGCTGATAAGATGAATAATGGGGAATTGCACAATAAGAATGAAGACTATACTCAACTAGAGAAAGAAAGAACTGAAGAAAGATTGAATGCTTTAAGAAATACAAGGCCCATGAAACCAAATTATGAAGGTCATATCCCTCTTTGGACTAGTGAGAAGTTATTATTGTTTTTAATATCAGGTATTAGATCATATTATCATCCTGAAAATGGTATTAATATTGTTCAATTAGGTGAAGCTACAGCTATCACACCAATGTTGAATAATTTGCATAAGATAATGTTATCGGACCCAACAGGGAGAAGAATACTTCAAGATAAGCCTGATGTGAAAGAAGACATTTTAAAAATGGATAAATTAGCAATGTATCCTAAAAATACCTTTGGTTATCAATTTTATACATGGTGTAGACGTGAAAATGTCACACCTGATACACGAGCCCCAATTAAATATATTGACAATCCAACACATGCTTTTATATTTAAGCGGTATAGACAATGTCATGACTTCTATCATGCATTAAATAATGCACCAATAGTTATTGAAGGTGAAGTCACCATAAAGGCTCTTGAAGGTGCAAATCTGGGGATTCCCATGGCAATATTAGGTACACTATTTGCTCCCTGGAGGTTAACTTCGGTACAAAGAAAACGATTATTTGATACATATTTGCCTTGGGCCATTGAGTCTGGTTTGAAATCTAAACCGCTGATCAATGTTTATTGGGAAGAAATATTGGATAAAGATATCAATGAAATTAGAGAAGAATTAGGATTGTTTCCACCACCTGATCTAAGAACTATGAGAGATGAGAGAAGAAAAGCTATTAAAGAATTAAATTCTAAATATAAGAAGTTACATGAAGAGAATAAAAATTTCTTATAAACCCAATTGGCTATATATAAGTGTAAATAACTAAAAAAAGTAAACTATTTTTATTATAATCATTAATTTGTTAAAGGAGTGTATTAAATGTATTTATATATATATATATATAAGTCTATAAGGAAGGAATGTTAAAGAAAAAAAGTAGAATGGATATTAAAGATTTTGGGACATTAAAAGTTAATATTTATTTTCATCAGTTGCGTTACTAGTAGATCTAGAGATGATAATTTCTTCTTTGGTTTGTTTGTCTTTGTTATCATCATTGGTATCTGTGCTACGATGGGTAAAAGACGCATCAGAATCATTTTCAATGACGATTTCTCTTTCAAATCCAGTATCGAATTTATAACTATCGACCAAATCTTCAGACAATTCACTGAATGGAATCAAACCTTTAGCTCTAGCGGTCTCATCATCAAATGCGCCATAATAATCTTTATCATCGTGTAAGATTTCGATCTTGTATGGGAATACGAGACATAGGATCCAATATAAGAAAAATGATATGAGGAATGAGAAGAAAGTATCACCATAAAAGAAATTAACGATCCCAGTATTATGGAAATAATTTGGATTAACTTGCCAAGCCATACCAGGTAAACCAGGAGTCATCCCACAAATCCATGCTACAAAAGCTCTCCAATTCATCCCTTTGTTGAAATAATATTCACCGTGAGTCTTGAATGCATCCGATACTGTATATTGTCTCTTTCTAATTAGAAGATTATCACAAATCATAACAGAAATGATTGGAGTCATTACAATCCCGAATGAACCCATGACGGTTAAGAAGACGCTTGAAGTCTTATTATAGAAATTCCATGGTTGTAATGCGACGGAGATTAAAGCGGTAAAGACTGCACCTCTTGATATATTAATATATTTTGGAGCAATACCGGCTAAATCCATACCAGATGCAAACCCTGAGTTAGAAATTGTGTAAGCGATTTGAGCTAATGTGAATGAAACACCACAGAAGAATGAACCAGCACGACCACCTGCAGTATAACTTTCCTTTAACCAGTATTCATAAATATCCATTGGTTGCCATAATTGATTACCATATAATTTTTCTGTGGTGGATGCACCGATGACACCGAAGACGGGGACAATTGTGGTTGGAATCAATAAAGCTAATATTGTACCGAGATAAATTGCAGTTAAAGATGAACCAAATCTTGAGTAATCACTTTGGTTGATAGTACCTGGGGAGACTGATCCGAACCAATATGACACCATATAAACCCAAGCCCAAGCTTTAGTGGAACCAGTGGCGGTACTCTTTGTAGAGGTGAATAGATCACCTACACCACCAGCTAAATGAGTTAAATAAATAACCATCCCCATCATAGAGAAGCAAGTGGCTATGCATGAAACAATTAGGATATGATTGATTTGATGTGGTTTTAAAAGATAGAAGAAAAGGGTAATGATGTGGAATAAAACGAAACCAATTACTTGTTTTGTATCTAGAGCGATATTATCAGGTAAAGTATTTTTCAAATGCAAATAGTGATGAGACCAAGAATCTAAGATCATATTGATACAAAGACCACCCAGATATGCATTTCCTGCATAATTAACAATTGACATCAACACTCTAATTAAGATACCAATGGTGGACCCATAGATACCAAATACAAATCTTTGGGACAATGTATAACCCACTTTCCAATCCCACCCAGGGTAACAATTAGCCAAAGTGAATATGATAGTGACGACATCACCAACGATAAAAGTGGCAATGGTTTCTGGATAAGATAACCCCACAGATAAAGCAGAAGCAGCAGACATCCATGTTCCGACAGAGAATGAGATGATCCCCCAATAACTAAAATTCGACCAAAAGCCCCACGTTTGTCTCTCTCTTGGGATTGGTAGAAGATCTGGATTTTTCAAGAAGGATAAAGTTTGTCTTTCTTCGACAGGGATTTCTAATTTGGATAATGCATTTGAGAAGAATGTACCTAGGCGAGATCCACTAGTTGATTCAGGCATATTTGTGACTGTTCTTGTTGTTTGATGTTGTATTGAATATAAAATGAAATGTCTGTTATTATTTTTTTATGGAATAGATAAATGATATGAGGATGCTTTAAATATTAAATTGGGGAAAAGGATAGTTTAAAATCCTTATATCGAATATATTTAATTAAGATAGAAGGCAACAGATATGATTCAGTTAAATGATTCTTTTTTTTTTTCAATATGTGGTCAATATTTCATATTATTTATTAGCAACAAGAGAGTTATTTGAATGATGATAAAGCGTAGGTAGAAAATGTAGTTGGTTAAAAATATTCTAATTTGAAGGTGGTTAAGTCATTATCAGTTCTGTTAGTTGTCAAACTATCCTTTATGTCATTTTATGATTGATTGATTGTTAATGATGATGTGATTTCTATTGTTTAGAGGTTGAAATATTCCAATTTTTTATTATGTGAAAAATTTTCAGATAATATTCGATTTGAGGGACATCAGAAATTATGCAGTTATTGGAATTGTTTAAATATGTTGTTACCGGGGGGGGGGATAGTGATGGTAATCGTGTACTGATCTGATGAGGATCGCAGCATAGTGCTCATGGCAGAGTGGCACAGTGGTATCTGTTTGGTAAATGTGTCAAGATGAATAGGTTGAATGACACATTTATATATATTAATGATGTGTTGAGATCAAAATCTCGGAGTAATGACTGCAATGCTGCTGTTCTACTAGACACATATGTATATATATATGTGAATAGAGAAAGAGATGGTTATTATTACTGCTGTGGTATAATCGGCCGAGAAACAGACGGGCAGCCGGGTAGCACCTGCTATTGAATCAAAATTTGTGATTTTATTTGAAAAAATTGGAAATAAAATTGAAAAATTCACGTAATTCACTGTAAAGGTAGCTTTCCAGTAGAGGCATCCATGGTATAAATAGACATTGCCAGGTCAATTGGAGCAGGTATAGATCAATACAAACACACACGCACGGTATGTCGAGGCTGCAAGCGAAATTACAGGACATATTTGCCAGAATCCCGCTTTTAATCTCGTTTCCTACTATCCTACTATCGAGTAGTTATATTCTACAATATGATAACAATAATAATATATTCCAATACAATTCCATACTCATAAATCTTTTCACTTTACCGTTTTTCCTAAGCTCAACCATACTATTCATCCTATATCAATTTAATATTATCACAAAATCAAACAATAATAATAATAAACAACGACCACAATCTTCAATATTATCAATTTTCATATTCAATGTCATTTTATTCCAAACAAACTGGCTATTAAAACCTATTTTGACAGGTTGTGTCGTCTTGGTCACTTTAAGACAGTTACAATATAACGTTACTGTTACAAGTACTGTAAAGAGTTTAATCCCATTATGTGCACTACAATTCATTATTCAATATTGTTTGATCGATTCCACGTATAATTTATTCATTTCAATTGTAAATATCGTATCCATTATTGCAATTAGATTCAATCAAAATTTATTAAGTTTTACTCTCTCTCTATCTTTCACCATTCCATGGATAGAAAATTGTATATTATATTTCATTCCAATCGTTTCACTCTCTCTACTACTCATTCAAACTACATGCGATACACAAATTAATTTACAATTCTTAATGATAATCATTTTCATCGGTTGTACCATTCTAATGACTTTATCAATCAATGATATTGTATCAAATATTAAAATTATGGAAAATGATAATGAAACAAATGAGAATGACTTCTTATTAGACATTAAAACCAATTTCATCTTAATCATTGGTATTATGTCCATTATTTTACAATATCTTTCATTCAAATCAAATCATCATATTGAAGAAATAGAACAAACTAATACTAATAATGATTTGATATTGACCATTGTAACCGTTTTGTTTGTCATTGTTGCAGAATATTCAACTAGATACATTGATACAAAATCAAATACGCACAGTCATAATCATTCACATATCCAATCGGAAAATAAACCAGTACAAAATGAATTAAACACTAAAATGAATAAATCTATCTTGATTCAAATTGCTACGAATAAAGATACAAGATCGATTTTCTCGTTTCTTTTATTAAATGCAACATTCATGTTTGTTCAATTATTATATTCATTCAGATCGAGATCATTAGGTTTATTATCCGATTCTTTACATATGGCTTTAGATTGTACTTCACTATTATTGGGTTTAGTCGCACGTGTCTTATCCACCACATCAATTTATCAAAATCCAGATAAATTCCCATTTAAATTGAATTATTTAGAAAGTTTGGCGGGTTTCACTAATGGTATCTTATTGATTGGAATTGTTTGTGGTATCTTTATTCAAGCTTTCGAAAGAATAATTAATCCTATTCATATTCACGGTACAAATGAATTGATTGTAGTATCCACATTAGGTTTATTAGTTAATTTAGTAGGTCTTTTTGTCTTCGAAACAGGTCATCATGGTGAAGACTCTCATTCGCATGGTGATGATGATGATTCTTCAAATAATGAAAATATGAAAGGTATTTTCTTGCATATTTTGGCTGATACTTTAGGTTCAGTGGGTGTGGTTATTTCTACTTTATTAATTAAATTAACCGGGTGGCATATTTTTGATCCAATTGCATCAATTATGATTGCATCATTAATCTTATTAAGTTCAATCCCATTATTAAAATTAACCACAGAAACAATTTTATTAAAATTAGATACAAAAAAACATAATATGGTAAAGCAAGTATTGAATCAAATTATTCAAACTCCTGGAATTACAGGTTATACTACACCAAGATTTTGGCCTTATACTCCTGATAAAGTTAATCATGGGCATTCACATTCTCATGAATCACATTCGCACGAGTCACATTCGCACGAACATTCGCACGAGCATTCGCACGAACATGAACATGAACATGAACATGAACATGAACATAAAGAACAGCTACATGAAAATGAACATAAAATTGAAAAGAAACAAATCTTAATGGGATATATCCATGTTCAATATGTTGAAGGTGAAAATTCTACAATTATTAAAAAAAGAGTAGAAAAGATTTTTGAAAATATTGGTATCAAAGCATGGATTCAAGTAGAGCCCGTCAATGGTACCTGCTGGTGCAGACAAGCATCGATGGCTAATCAACCAATTTCTCAGATGGTTAATACACAATAGTGAGGACATTGTTTTATATATATATATATTTAGAAACCTTCATTCCTAATTTAAAAAAAAAAAAATCTGCATTACCAAGTCTTATATCTACCAAATATATCGAGTCTATTATTTCTACTATTTGAATGTCATCTTCTCAAGATAACTTTTTAATCTTCCAATTAACCTTTCACTATGACAATTAATTCTGGCCTCTTTTTTTTTAAAAAGACTGAAAAAAAAAAAAATTTCAGCATCTTCAAAATAAAATAAACTTTAAAGATAGTTGAAAAAAACATCACCTATTTTCTATCACTCTTAAACATCATACACCCCTCTAGCAAGCACTTACTTAAATTAATATACACAACGTATATATTTATGTTGGAATAATAATTAAGCATTGTATATACCTTTATTGCTGTTATTTTTTTCGATTATCTTTTGTTGTGGCTATTACAGATATTAGATCGACATAGATACATTCGTATGAGTAAAGAAAAAACTCATTATTTAAAGCTAGGATAAATAAAAGATAGAAACAATTAGATAACACTACTGATTAACTTACTAAAAACAGTACAAGCTTTTTCTTTCAAACTATCTGTTTTAATATATATATACAGATTCATTGCATATGATGAGTAATAGTGCATTCACTATAAAAAATGATGTCAATAATGACAAAGTTGCAATCGCCAAGATTATCTCTGAATTAGAGTTGCAATTACAAAATATTTTCAATAGCAATTTGCTGGATCATGATTTCACATTATTAAATGGGTTCTTAACCTTTGCCCATTCTAAGTTGGAGAATTTTCTAGATTCAAATTTAAATTTGATTATTAAAGCCACTACAGATGGTAAAATAAATCAAGCTAACTTTAACTTAGGTGTTGATAATATCATGAATCTTTTAACTTTATCTTGGGAAAAACTATGGAATCCAGTCTTTAGATGGTTTCAAATATGGCACCAGTCATTGGTGTCTGTCAATGACCCAAGAAAAATTAAATATCCTGAATTCAGAAGATTAAACGTTCATTTAACTAAATTCAGTACTGTTATTACAGAAATATACGCTAAAGTTTCCAAGACGTTATTTATTAACTATAATGTTGAAAAAGTGATCCCATTTGAACTTATATTCAAAGGTTTGCCAATTTTTGATCAGTTGGGTTCTGAAGTTAAGGGCCAATTGAAAGAAAATGATACCAGATTACAAATCACTAAAGTATCCCCTCTATTAATACCAGGAATAAAATTAATTTTCCATAGATGTATCCTATACGTAGGTTGTATCAACAAGTATAAATGTATCATGAGTAGAGCAAACACGAACAATTTTATCTCTGATTTCAAATTAAGTTTACAATATATCAATAATTCTATTAAACTATTACCCACTTTAGGCGAATCCTTTTATCAAAGATCTTTAGTTGAATTGCAATGCAATCATGTAGGTTTAACAATTTATGATTTATTAAGAGCCAGTTTGGCATCTATTCCTGATGGTCAAGCCCTTAATTCATATCAGGCTATAATGTTGAATTCAGAAAACCCAACTAATAAGAAATTGAAAAATTTGATTGCTACAATCTATATCGATTCCTCAAGTAACCCTGAGAAATTATTGAATAGAGAGATTATTGAATATTTCCCTCTGGCTATTATAGGTAGTAAAATTAATCCTAATTCGTGGGTTGATCCTGATAAGAAACACACTCTACAAGGCAGTAGAATCAGTCTAAAACAATTGGAAATGATGTTCTTTGAAAAGATTTCCACAAGATATATTAGAAATATGGAATTGATACTAAAAAATCTATTAACTTTATTCAGTGCATTCCAGATGCAAGTAATTCAATGGGAAAAGACTGCTAACATTAGGAACATTAGTTTAACAGAATTAGAAAATTATGATTTATCATTATTAAACTTTATTTTCAAATACATTGGTGTTGTTATTGATAAAATTATCCTAAAAGGTTGGGATAAAGAATTAAACTCCAGTGAGTATTTAAGTATAATTAAAATTATCTTTTTATGGCTGCAAACCAACAAATTTGCTCTAGAATATTCTCAATCCGATCCGTTGTTTAATCAAGAGCTAGCGCTTTTACTGAACTCTATTGTACTATCAAGAATTACTAAGAATGTATTATTTAAAGATGAAAACGTTTTGGTGAAAAGAGGTTATATTTTCGATGAGGAAATTATGCTAAGAGGTTTCACTTGTATTGCTATTCCTAAATTTGTCGGAACCAATGATGAAGACATATATAAGTTAGATTCCACAGTTGAAAGATTTTATGGGAAGGTACCTGAAGGTGAACATCCCACTACAAAGGCTGAAAATTATATTCGTTTAGAATCAATCGTTATTTTAGGTAAGCAATTCATGAAATATAACAGATGTGATATCATTTTAAACAAAGAAACAGGGCAATATATAATTCCAGTTGGACTGGTACAAAAGGTAGGTGTCAAAACGGCTTCAAAAAATATTATAACTTTGGAAAGAGCTAACCCTAAACGTGGTATTCTCAATTTAAAGAAAAAGGCTAATACATTAAATAGGGCTAATGATGTTAATGACTCCGTTCTTTCATTCGATGAAATTGAAACAAAATTGAGGGAAAATCAGCAAAGGCAAAGTGCAGAATGGGGCTATAGTGGATCTTCCGCAGTCGCTCCATCGAATATTAATGTAAAACCTAGTTTTGATATGGCACCTTCTTCGGTATCTACGAATGATGAATCTAAAACGCCATCTCCAGTTAATACTTATAAAGAAATTACAGGCTCAAGAAATAATGCAAAAGGAACTGAATCTCAAATCACACAAGCTAGGGAATCAACCTATAATATTCCTGTTGAGGAATCGTTTCAAAAGTTATCTCTTTCAACTTCTAATATATCTGGGGAAATTCCCAAGTCTGAAAAGGAAAACATACCAGATCGATTCAAACTAAATTATGACAGTAACCCACCTTTTTCATCTTATCCATCAGCTATGGCATCCAATGCATCTCTCTTAATGGAATATCCTAATAAGCAGTACCCTAACAATTCATTTTATCCTATGCCAAACAATGCCCAGGATTTGTATTTTAGTAACCCAGGGTACCCAATGACAAACCAGATTAGTCCTGCCCAATATGCTATACCATCGTCAATGGCCTATCCATATTCTGGTTATGATTACCAAAATCAGCCATCAATGTCATATCCAAGCACTGAACCACAACTAAGATCTCAGTACTGGAATAATAACAGTAATGTAGTTAATAATAATGCGACTAACATCAATCCTGGCATGATGTCAAATTCCAATCATATGATGTCTCAAGGTTACCAGCATTATCCTCCGACTAGCTCTTAAAGATAATGTCTGATAAAAATTCTAAAAAGTATCTTTATTAAATTAAAGAAATATAATGGGACGTGGCTATATGTTATTTAATATATGTTAATTTATATATAGATGGGATGTCTTTACAAGACACATTTAATGTACCATCAATCAACACAAAAAAAAATTGAATATCGTTATTTAAATCATCTGGTTTGATGGTCATCGTGCTTGACTGTCTTCTTATTACTTACAGAATTCATAATAACCTCGACTGGTTTTATTACGAACTCTTTTCTTCTATATCGGGGATTTGTCTCAGTTATAGTAGGAGAAGGCAGTTTATCTTGCAACTTATTTCTAACAAAAACGGTTTTTTTATTATCATTTCCGGAAGGAAGTAATTTCTTTTCTTCTTCTATTATAGGAGGTATCTGTGGAACATCTGGAATATCTTTCTCTTGTATTTTGTTAGGTTCTTCTTCAGTTGTAGCTGAAGTTTTATCGTCACCTATAGATTCAATTTCTTCTTTTCCTTTGGTCTTTGCAACCTTCTGTGTATTACCTTTGGTACTGTCGGTATCACTGCCACTATCGCAGCTACGTTTTTTCATGGCTATTCGTTTGGCTTCGCGCGTGTTGAGTTTGATCTCTTGTAATTTCGCTTTTCTTAACGTTTCATCAGTGACAAAATCGGGTCTTAATAAGCTGTAACAACATTCTAGATTTAATCTATCACAATTATAACATTTTGGCTTTTCTTCTGTACACTTCTTTTTTCTCAATCTACAAATCCAGCAACCACTTCTTGATCTTGTGGCACCTCCCGTTGGTTTTTCTTTCTTAGTTTTTCTAGGAGGCATTTCTTCATTTGGAGTATTTGGAGCACTTTCCTGCTTGGTGTTATTTTCTTTTGCATTTAGTTTTGTACCACGCCCAGCTTTTACTAGACGACCTTTCCTTCTCTGAACTGGTCTTTTCTTCAGATTTTTTACTTGGTTTATACTAGATTCATCATGTGTTTCTATTTTACCTGTACTGGTATCGGAAGGAGTAGTTTTAAGTATTCTTCTACCATTCTTATTCCATGTAACATTTCTATCCCTCTGTGATATAATATCCGTGGATAATCTTCTTTGTTCCAGCTTTGATAAGGACTCTCCGGGTTGACTTGTTGATCTTTCTTTCTCCTCCTCTGTTTCATCGCCGCTAGAATTACTATCACTCGATATAGCTGAATGATTAACAAGTTTATTTCCAAAGGGATCCTCTTTCTGGTGAATTCTTAAAATCGGCCTAGAATGTGGTTTTAAAGCAGATGAAAATGATGATGAATGGGGTCTACTTTTGATTGTTGAAACAAATAAATTTGAATTAGCATTGGCCAAATTGGGAGTGTTCATAGGGTTATTGTTATTGCTAGATGAAGTTGGAGGGTTAGTACCCGGATTACTAGAAAATGGAATTGAAAATGACGATGACCTTCTATCAGAAACTTTAAATGGTGATGATCTCAACGTGGACAAAACAACAGCAGCAGTATCTAATAGAGCACTTTCGGGTTTCATTGGTATGGGTTTTTTTTTTGAACCAAGGATAGGGACAGTTTGGGGATTTTTTAATATTCTTTGTCTTAATTCCGTAAACCTAGTATTTACTTCTTTTTTGGTAACCAAAGGAACGATATTATCTTTAAGAATATCTCTATTATTGTTGAATTTAGTCTCTGTGGATGAGGAGGAGGATGGAAGTGAGGATGCAACAAGTGAAGCAGATGAGATGATATCTAAACCGTGTTCATCTCTTGAGATTCTTCTATTATCAAGATTAGCGAATATTTCATTTGTATCATTCATCTCAGTTGCTATCTCTGATATATTTTCTGGTTGTGTTGTATCAGGTAGTTTATCCATTGAAACCTTGTGTAGGCCTCTAGTGTTACTCACGTTGGATGTAATTGAACTTATCGTATTCAAAACATTGTTTTTCATTAGATTATCATTACCCAATGTATTTAAAGGTTTAGGAAATATATTGGTTTTGAAATTTGGCATTTTGGAAGTACCCCATGCAAACGTCTTTTCCCTTCCCATATCTTTATAATCAATGTTATTGTGAATTGTGGATGTCGAGTCTGTTGTTGAGTTTATTGGTGAGTCCGTTGTTGTCGTTGTTGTCGTTGTCGTTGACGTGGCTATCGATTTATTTTTAATGTTGGTAAAATACTCTACAGCATTAGTGGTGACTGTATCTATTGACTCCTTATGAGATTCTGTTAATGATATATCATCATCTGGAGTATCGGATTTTATTATAGGAGAAGGAGGCATTGGAAGATGAATTTTATTAATATGTAATTGTAGTGGGTTCAAACTGTTGCTTATATTATCGTTGATGTGATATAATGGTGTGGATGATGAGGACAAAGATTCCGATGATGATAATGATGATGATGACGGGTTGATATCAACAGTGGTTGTATTTTGTGAAGGGTCAGTTAAATGATCTTTGCTATTGGCGTTAATTTCAATGATTTTATTATTATTATTATTGAAATGATTTTTACCGCCGTCAAAATTTTGGAAATTCTTGTTTGTAAACGGATATCGAACCGAAGATGACCATTGCGTTGATGTAGAAGAGGACGGTTGAGAAGATAAGGGTAAGGTATTAGGTGTATTTTTATTATCAGATACTTTTGCAGCAGTACCAATATGAGAAGTCATATCCTTTTTGCGATGTTGTCTTTTTTTCTTGACGGTTTTAGTTGTTGTTGTATTAACTATGGGGTTTAATAAAAATGGATCAGTTTCTGCATCCATCATACCTTTGATAGCCTTAATATTTTTATTATGAATCATGGATGTGAACAAATTATTCTCCTTTTTTTTATTCTTGTTCTTTTTTTTGTTAATGTTAATATTGTTCATAGTTAAATCATGTAGGTTATTGAAATGTGGTAGCAATGAATTATGTTTATCAGTCTTTTGAATTGATATATCTGGCAGTTTAAATTGATATAATTTCCCAAAATCGTCATTGTCAAAGTTGTTATCATTGTTGCTTGTAGCATCTTCACTATTGAAATCAGTATCAAAATTCATTTTCAATGGAGGTAAAAGAAAAGTACCCTTTCTTTTAGTTTTATGTTCTTTCTTAAATTGCGTTGTAAGATTCCTTGTCTGATCAGGATCGTTTATTATTTTGCTGGTGTTATTATTGTTCTTGATTGTAGCAATTGTAGGTGTAATATTATTATCATCATTACTATTATTAGTGTTCAGAACCGTTGAATTTTTTAACTCAATGGGTGTGGGAGTATTATTTGGAACAGTCACTAAAGGAGTGATTTCACTTTCAGCCTGTGATTCGGTAATAATAGAAGGATTAGAACTTATTCTATTGAATTGAATATTGTTGTATGATACTTCATTTTTTATCAACATAAAATCTTTGGAATTAGAATCAGTGGATGTATCCTTAAAGCTGCTCTTGGGAAGTTGTCTTGGTCTAGTGTCTATTTCTGTTGTTGGCGCACTTTGTAATTTTGGCATCCCCATTAGTTAATGGATATATATATGTCTGTATATATAAGTATGTACGTATGTGTGTATGTATGTGTTTATATTTGGCGTTATATAGTTGTGTAACCTTGGCAACTAATTCTATTTGGACCCGCTAAAGGATTTTTTTTTCTTTAGACGTGGAGGTACAAAAAATCGTAGCAGAGCACTCACTTTACTTGAATGGACAGCAACTATTAACTATGGATAGTAGTAAACAAAGTATATATAACCTTCTATGTTTCTTTCTGTTGTTCTTTTGCTTGCCTGTTAGTTTTATTAATTTTAAAATCACACACAAAAAAAAAAAAATTAACCGCCCAGGAAGGTAAAGTGGGGTAAAGTAAATATAGATAAGTATTTAAAAGTGATACTTACACGAGCCTGGTAGCACAGATATAGAGTGTGGGTATGTATGGATATATATGTGTGTATATAGGTGTAGAGATGGACGTCTAGCGTGTTTGACTGTACCACTCTCTATGTGTCAGTGTTTACCCCCTTCTTGACTTTCGAAAAGATTGCTGTTACTTTCAAATCTTTTAAATCTAGTTGTGTTTTTTGGGGCTTTTCTTTATTTGGGGTTACCCGGTTTCGCGGCCTCGCGCTGTGAATTTTTTTGTTTTTCAAAAATTGAAAATTTGAAAATTTGAACATTTCAAGATGTTTGAAGTAAGGGATTGTTACTCGGTTGTATTGTTTGTTTGTGGTTTATATGGAAATAAAAAATAATTTGAAAAAATCACTGAAATTTTCTAATTAGCAACAAACAACAAACTAAATCAAGCATCAGTCTTCAATACATCATCACACTCTGACTCAGGATATATCATCTTGTAAAGTTTTTTGATACCCATTCACAATCTAACATTCCATTCCAGTGTGCTGTTTGTATTTTGTTTTGGTTTAGTCATATTTCTGTTGGAGTTTATACAAGTACACTAGATAAATAAAGAAGCAGAAGAAGAAGAAGAAATTATAATCAACGATTAAAAGAACCGAAATTAGGATATGATTACAGAAGATATTTATAATCAAATGAATGTTTTGAATATTCATAATGATGATAAATTTACTATTGCTTCGGATTCAAAATATACCACCAAATTGTCGAATTTAAATACCCCAAGAATGGAATCGAATAATTTAAATAATAATTCTTCATTATCTGTATCAATATCTTCCACAAATTTAGAAAGTAACGATGAAATAATGGAACAAGACCAAGTAGATGACACGCATTCTAATAGTAAACATGTTTGGAATTCTTTAGTCGGGGAAAATACACAAAATAATATTAAAGACGAGGATGATCACGATCATGATTTGGAAAGTATAAACAGTCATGCGTTGATCCATACCGATTCATATATTCATGATAATGATAATCATATATTATTAAATACCACGCGATCAAGAAATCCATCACTCATATCGCTACAGAATAATAGTAATAAACAAATAATATCAAACACAATGCATAACCATACGACTAATAATAATAATAACAATAATAATAATAATAACCATAGCAACAATTTAAAGAGGACTACTACTCATGATTCACATATAACTAATAATATTCCATTCCATTCAAAGAAGCATTCTACCATTGTACCATTAGATGAAAATAAAGTTAAAAGATTATCTATACAAGAATGTCCAACCAATATAACAGATACCCCTATGACCAACACCAATAGAACAGACTCATCGCAATTATATACAAAATCCAACCCTATTAGGATTGGATTGAAAAAGACAGATTCAATGGCTACAAAAGAAATACAAAAGATGAGACTATCATTAATGAAAAATAAAGAAATGAAAAGGAAAAGGAAAAGAAAATCTTTTCTTGTTGATGATGATAGAGTATTGATTGGAAATAAAGTTAGTGAAGGTCATGTCAATTTTATTATTGCTTATGACATGTTGACAGGAATTAGAGTCTCCGTATCTCATTGTTCAGGAAAGATGAAACCTTTAATCAAAGACGATTTTAAATCAACCAAGAAATTGGCATTTGATTTCCATGGTAACGAATCGACACCATCATCACAATATGCTTTCAAATTCAAAGATTATTCTCCAGAAGTGTTCAGAGAATTACGTGCATCCTTCGGTTTGGATCCAGCAGAGTATCTTATGTCATTAACTTCAAAATATATCTTAAGTGAATTAAACTCTCCTGGTAAAAGTGGATCTTTTTTTTATTATTCAAGAGATTACAAATATATCATAAAGACAATTCATCATTCTGAGCATCTTCATTTAAGAAAGCATCTAAAAGAATATTATAACCATGTCAAAAAAAATCCAAATACTCTTTTATGTCAATATTATGGTCTTCATAGGATTAAAATGCCAATGTCATTTGAAAATAAAGTTAAACATAGAAAGATTTATTTTTTAGTAATGAATAATTTATTCCCACCATTCTTGGATATT
Organism: Monosporozyma servazzii; assembly: GCA_033807795.1. Lineage (NCBI taxonomy): Eukaryota > Fungi > Ascomycota > Saccharomycetes > Saccharomycetales > Saccharomycetaceae > Monosporozyma > Monosporozyma servazzii. The sequence continues at coordinate 519,755 of CP138599.1, read as the reverse complement.
CAAAAGACCTTTGACATAAAGGGGTCTACGTGGGGAAGAATGACACAAGTACCAAAGGAAGAAAAACAATCACAACAAGAACCTAACGATGGATCAAGTGTAATACGGCCTGTCTTAAAGGATTTAAATTGGCTCGCTGGTAATGAAAGAATCAAATTTGGGCCTGAAAAGAAAAGAGCCTTTTTGAAACAGTTAAAAGCTGATGTCAATCTTTTGGCCAGATTAAATATTATGGATTATTCTTTATTGTTAGGTATACATGATACTTCAAAAGTAATTACTTCATTAGATGATAATGATGATATGATTGATGAACTAAAGAATGAACAAGATGACATATATGAAAAATCAAATGCTGTAGGCAATAGTATTTTGACACATTATTTCAAACAAGATGAAGGTGGGATTAAATCATCGAACTCAAATGACCAAGATGGTGATATAATCTATTTTATTGGGATTATTGATTGTCTTACAAATTATTCATTCCTGAAAAAATGTGAAACTTTTTGGAGAAGTCTAAGTCATGACACAAAATTAGTCAGTGCTATACCGCCAAGAGATTATGGTAATAGATTTTATAGATTTATTGAAGACTCGATTGATCCTCTACCTAAAGAAGGCTATAAAGATGATCCGAAGAAGAATCAAAAAATCAAAAAAATTCCAAAATTTAACAAATACCATGATTAATAAATGATCTCTTTTCTATCTAGCACATTGCATTTATAGTGATATATAAGTTTATTCACTCACAATAATACAAAAATATTTTAATAGATTTGTGATTTCTTTACATGGATGTTAATATTTCCATCTCCTTTCGAACGCGGCTAAATTTTTGAAAATTTTTAGTAAATGATTTTTTGTTTTGTTTTTTCGTTGTTGGCTATGAAATCATCGAACATACATAATATAGTGTATATTATTTTTATAAAGCATCCTCAATTCACAGAAGAGCTTAGCCCCACTAAGTACAACAACACAGTCACCTCAATAACATAATGTCCCAGCAATATTATCAACAAGGCCCACCACAAGGTCCACCACAGCAAGCGTATTACCAACAAGGTCCTCCACAACAAGGTTACTACCAACAAGGTCCTCCACAACAGCAAGGGTATTACCAACAACAACAGCAACCAGTTTATGTTCAACAACCTCAACAAAAAGAGGATGATGGGAGTTGTTGTGGTACTTGCTGTAAAGTTTTCTTATGTTGTTGTCTATTAGAAGCATGTCTAGGGTAATCAGTCATCAAAACTCGACTGACGTATATATAATCATAGAAGTAGGTTATTACACTATGATCATAATTGTATAATAAAAATTATAGTATGAAGTATAATTTTGCAAGTAATATATACCATAAAAATAATATAAGAGTAATATATCATATTAATCATAAGTGACTGAACCAGTTTTTCCCAAATAGTCTGTAAGGTTTATCAATATTTGTTTGTTTGTAGATGATAATACATAAACATGTTGAGCTAGTTCATAGAAAATAGATAAAACGTCACCATTTCAAATAGATAGATAAAACCATATATAAGGTATTGTTGTGCTAAACTCATCGAGATGTTGTTTGATTGATATGAATACAGTAATTGTAGATGCCAAAAAGATAATATAATATTTAATGAATTTCAAGAAACTAATGAATGGCCAATTAGTAATGTACAATATAATATATAAGAATCGACATATTTATTTATTTTCTATAAAAAGGTGGCGCTCCCACTTGAAACCCTTTCACTTTTCAACAAAACCTAAAAGTTTACTAAAAAAGATGTACAAGTTTTTGAAGGGCTTTAAATTAGTTCCAAAACACTTTGAAAGTACACTCACCTAAACATAATTACAGTGAATAATTTTGTCCATTCCAGCACTTCTCTTCAATGGAAGAGAAATTTTGTAGCAATCCAACAAAACAGTTTTTTGAGTAACCAAAAAAATTGAAAATGCTCGTGTAGCTCAGTGGTTAGAGCTTCGTGCTTATAGTAATTTTGAAATTTTCCGAAATTTCTGTACTCAAGTGAATTTAATCATTTCACAAGAAAAGCAACGCGACCGTCGTGGGTTCAAACCCCACCTCGAGCACTTTCCCTATTTTTTTTCTTTTTGATATCTGAAATATGGCCGTGGACTGTGATCTTACTGGATCCAATTTAATGAAAAATATACACAACTGGAAAGTTGATAGTAATTAAAGATTAGACGAGATAATACTTTAGATGCGATGAGCTCAATTTTGGTAGGTTTGAAAAGACAAGTTTACCAAAGATCGCATTAATCACTGTAATTAAATATGGCTGGTAAGAAAAACAAATCCAATAAGAATGACAATTCAGGTGGCTCCAAAAAGCAAGATGTTGATGTAGAAGACCGTCTGCAAGCTGTTGTCTTGACAGATTCTTTTGAAACTAGATTCATGCCATTAACGGCTGTTAAACCAAGATGTTTATTACCACTTGCTAATGTCCCATTAATCGAATATACTTTAGAATTTTTAGCTAAAGCTGGTGTTAGTGAAGTTTATTTGATTTGTTCATCTCATGCTAATTTGGTCGATGAATATATTGAAAACTCTAAATGGAGTTTACCATGGTCTCCATTTAAAGTTGCTACTATTATGTCTCCAGAAGCCAGATCCGTTGGTGATGTTATGAGAGATCTAGATAATAGAGGTATGATCACCGGTGATTTCATCTTAATCAGTGGTGATGTCGTGACTAATGTTGATTTCAATAAAATGCTTGAATTCCATAAAAAGATGCACGCTCAAGATAAAGACCATATTGCTACTATGTGTTTGAGTAAAGCCAGTCAATACTATAAGACAAGAACTTATGAACCTGCTGCGTTTATTTTGGAGAAAGGTAATAATAGATGTATATATTATCAAGACTTACCATTGGTTAGTTCCAAAGAAAAACCACCTGTGGAAATTGATCCAGAATTATTAGAAGGTGTTGATGAATTTGTTATTAGAAACGATTTGATTGATTGTAGAATTGATATTTGTACTCCACACGTTCCACCTATCTTCCAAGATAATTTCGATTATCAATACTTGAGAACAGATTTTGTTAAAGGTGTTATTTCAAGTGATATTTTGGGTAAACATATCTACGCTTATATTACTGATGAATTTGCTGTTCGTGTTGAAAGTTGGCAATCATACGATACCACATCTCAAGATTATTTGGGTAGGTGGTGTTATCCAATGGTCTTGGAAGCTAATATGCAAGACAACCAGACTTATTCTTATGAGTCAGGTCATATCTATAAAGAAAGTAATGTTGTCTTAGCTCAATCTTGTAAGATCGGTAAATGTACCGCTATTGGTTCGAACACTAGGATTGGTGAAGGTACCATCATTGAAAACTCTATTATTGGTAGAAACTGTCAAATCGGTGAGAATATTGTAATCAAAGACAGTTACATTTGGGACAATGCTGTTATTGGTAACAATGGCATTATAAGTCACTCTATTGTTGCTTGTGATGCTAAATTAGGTGATAATGTTGAATTGGAAGATGGTTGTATCATTGGTTTTAATGTCATTATTGATAACTCTGTTACCATTCCAAAGGGTACTAAAGTCTCGGCCAAGGAAATACAATCTATCGAAAGTGCTACATTTGGTGTCGGCACCAGTAATGATATTGAAAGTAGTGATACTGAATACGAAACTCAATCTTCTACTGCAACTGAACATAAATTTTCATCATCTACTAATCTATTAGGTAACAAAGGTGTTGGTTTCATATATGACAGTGATGTCTCTGACGATGAAGATGATAATATAAGCGTTCCATACAGAGTCTCCAACTCTTTAGCTCATCAAATTGAAGATTTATATTTAAGTGATACTTCCATATCGTCCACTAAAAAGAGAACCAAGAAAAAGAGAACCATGTCTGCTAGTAGTATGTACACTGATAGAGAAGACATTGGCTCCTCGTCTGATGATGAAGAAGATTTTGCCGTGGAAGGGCTGGCCACTGTTGAAAGAGCTCTTGAGAATAATCATGATTTAGATACTGCCATGTTAGAATTAAATACTTTGAGAATGAGTATGAACGTTTCTTATCACGAGGTAAGACTTGCTACCGTTACCGCTTTGGTTAGAAGAGTATACCATTTCATTGCCACTCAGACTTTAGGTCCAAAGGACGCTGTCACCAAAGTATTTGCTCACTGGGGTCCATTGTTCAAGAGACAGGCATTCGACGAAGAGGAAAATGTTGATTTAATGAATATCATTATGGATACCATCGTGAATGAAAAGTTTGAAAGACACGATTTGATATTATTTGTTACATTAAACACCTTATATGATGACGATATCTTGGAAGAAGATGCTATTTACAAATGGTGGGATACCATTTCAAACGATCCAAAATACGATGAAGTTAAGAACTTAACTGCCAAATGGGTTGAATGGTTAAGAACTGCTGATGAAGAATCCTCTGAAGAAGAAGAAGACGATGAATAGATAAAGTCATTGATGCATTACTAAGTATTATGTACATATACAAGTAACTAATTTCCACTACATTAACCCATCATCACGTCTTGGCATGTCTACGTTTATCTGTTACTATAACATATGATTTACCCGGTTAGTCTTCGAGAAAAGCTAGAGCGTACCAAAAAAAAAATATACCCACATTTTGAAACAGAAAAAAAAATAAAAATAAAACAAGTATGCACAGACGGCTAACATTTGGATTTTGAGCTTAAAGATATATGTTAACTTGTAAAGTTACATTAATCTTCGAGAGGTATTGTTAATAAACGAAAAGAAGCTAATACTTATATTCCACAAACCACTCCATTATCTGTATTTGTTCTGTTCAAAGCCAGCCTTTCTGAAACTAATATAATAAAAACATCGAAGGTTCCCCCCACAAAAAACAAAAGTGTTAAATAAAGGATTAACTCGACACAAAAGTCTTTTATATAGTCCCTAATCATAAACATTAAATTCTAAATCACAAAAAGAATATATACATATATTATAACCCCATAAAATGCAAACTTTAAAATGTGTTGTGGTCGGTGATGGTGCTGTTGGTAAGACTTGTTTATTAATCTCATACACCACAAATCAATTTCCAGCTGATTATGTTCCAACTGTTTTTGATAACTATGCTGTCACCGTTATGATTGGTGATGAGCCATATACTTTAGGTTTATTTGATACCGCTGGTCAAGAAGATTATGATAGATTAAGACCCCTTTCGTATCCATCCACCGATGTTTTCTTAGTTTGTTTTAGTGTTATTTCTCCACCATCTTTTGAAAATGTAAAAGAAAAATGGTTCCCAGAAGTACATCACCATTGTCCTGGTGTTCCATGTTTAGTAGTGGGTACGCAAATAGATTTAAGAGATGATAAAGTTATAATTGAAAAATTGCAAAGACAAAGATTACGTCCGATTACTCAAGAACAAGGTCAAAGATTAGCTAGAGAACTGAGGGCTGTTAAATATGTCGAGTGTTCTGCTTTAACTCAACGTGGTTTGAAAAATGTCTTCGATGAAGCTATTGTTGCTGCTTTAGAACCACCAGTCATTAAGAAGAGTAAGAAATGTACTATCTTATAAATAAAAAATGTGATGATGAACTTACTTGGAATTCTTATTATTTAGTGTGTATATCTCGTTTTTATAAAACATAACAATCGTTATGATTATTATTAATATTATTATTATTATTATTTATATTTCTGTGTACTTTGTTAACGTATCTTTATTTTATTTTAAACATCAAATAGTAATCTGAATATATACCATACACCAATAGAGATAAATGAATAAATAAAAAAGCCATCTTACAGTTCAAAAGGGTGAAAAGATAATTGAAATTTTATCTCAGGTTAAAAGGTTCTGAATGTGTATGTTTTTAGTAAATTTCTGATAAGAAGAGCCTTACTTATAATTATTCATTATATCTACTTATTTTACGAAATTTCTTTATTTCAAATTTTGAACAGCACGAAAGAAAAAAAACTAAAAAATAACACACTGAAAAATTTATTATAATTTATTAAAGAAAGTGTAGAGAAACACTTATTTACAGATCAATATCAAAGCAATTAGAACAAGATCAGAACTATATAACTAGACAATGGCTCAAGTGTATAATAATACTGGTCCTAACAACCTATTTTTAGGTGGTGAAAAGGTTAGTGGTGATGATATTCGTAATCAAAATGTTTTAGCTGCCATGGCCGTTGCTAATGTGGTTAAATCATCATTAGGCCCAGTCGGGTTAGATAAGATGTTAGTGGATGATATTGGTGATTTCACTGTCACAAATGATGGTGCTACAATTCTATCTCTATTAGATGTTCAACATCCAGCTGGTAAAATTTTAGTTGAATTAGCCCAACAACAAGATCGTGAAATTGGTGATGGTACCACTAGTGTTGTTATCATTGCCTCTGAATTATTGAAAAGAGCTAATGAACTGGTTAAGAATAAGATCCATCCAACCACTATTATTACTGGTTACAGAGTTGCTTTAAGAGAAGCTATTCGTTTTATTAATGAAGTTTTATCCTTAGATGTTGAAGCTTTGGGGAAAGAAACTTTAATCAACATCGCCAAGACCTCTATGTCATCTAAGATTATTGGCTCCGATTCCGATTTTTTCAGTAGTATGGTTGTTGATTCGTTATTGGCTGTTAAGACTACGAACTCCAAAGGTGAAGTTAAATATCCAGTTAAAGCTGTTAATATTTTAAAGGCACATGGTAAATCTGCTAGAGACTCAATCTTGGTTCAAGGTTACGCATTGAATTGTACTATTGCATCTCAAGCCATGCCAAAGGAAATCAAAGGCGGTAATATTAAGATTGCATGTCTTGATTTGAATTTACAAAAGGCACGTATGGCCATGGGTGTTCAAATTAATATTGATGATCCAGAACAATTAGAACAGATCCGTAAGCGTGAATATGATATTGTTCTTGATAGAGTGCATAAGATCATTGCATCTGGTGCTCAAGTTGTTTTAACCACCAAGGGTATTGATGATTTATGTCTTAAAGAATTTGTTGAGGCTAAAGTTATGGCCGTGAGACGTTGTAAGAAGGAAGATTTGAGAAGAATCGCCCGTGCCACTGGTGCAACCTTAGTTGGGTCCATGTCTAATTTGGAAGGTGATGAAACTTTTGAATCAAGTTATTTAGGTACATGTGAAGAAGTTGTTCAAACTAAATTTTCTGATGACGAATGTATCTTAATCAAGGGTACCTCTAGACATTCGTCTTCATCTATCATTTTACGTGGTGCTAATGATTACTCGTTAGATGAAATGGAGAGATCCATGCACGATTCTTTATGTGTTGTGAAGAGAACTTTAGAGAGTGGTAATGTTGTTCCAGGTGGTGGGTGTGTTGAGAGTGCATTGAATATATATTTAGACAATTTTGCGACTACAGTGGGATCCCGTGAACAGTTAGCCATTGCAGAATTTGCTTCTGCCTTGTTAGTGATTCCAAAGACTCTTGCAGTCAATGCTGCCAAGGATTCCAGTGAATTGGTTGCTAAATTAAGATCATACCATGCAGCTTCGCAATCTGCTAAGCCTGATGACACAAAGAGAAGAGCCTACAAGAATTACGGTCTAGATTTAATCAAGGGTAAGATTGTGGATGAAGTCCACGCCGGTGTTCTTGAGCCCACTGTCTCCAAAATCAAATCGTTGAAATCTGCATTGGAAGCCTGTATTGCCATCTTAAGAATTGACACCATGATCACAGTGGATCCTGAACAACCAAAGGAAGATCCTCACGGCCATTGATCCACTCACTAAGTATACACACATTATTATATCAACTCCTATATAATCACCATACGCTTAATAATAACAATATATATGTAAAATATCAAAGGAGCTTCCGCGGGATCGTCGGTGTGTCTGTCGCGCTGAACAGCCTGTGTATTCCGCGGAATACAGCTGCCATTGTCGTCGATGCAAGGGAAACCAGAAAGTTCGAGTCTCGAACAATAGCGAGCAAACGGTCGATTCAATGCAAAGAAGCTCTGATAAGCTCTGAACTTCGCAAGCAGGGACTGGAAGCAGCTAGAGCATGTATATGTGTGTACATGTATATGTGCTCAAGCAATGCGTGTATAAAATGAGACTCAATCTGAAGATTCATGTTATTTCACAGCGTTCGCCTGCGTCTGGTGATCTATTGTCGCACGCAGAGATACCCGCGGAGCCTCGAGCAGGAGTGAGTGAAAAAAAAAACCTGACAAAAAAAATATCGAGTAACTCAATTCTCGTCGACCTAAGCCACATATTCTACATTAATCTAAACTTCTTATGCATTAGTAAGTGTTGTGTTTGTTACGCAATTCAGAAGGCAAGTGAAAGTTAGGCAAACGAGAGATTGAATTGTGAACAATTGTAGTCAAATTTTTTTTTTTTCAAAATAGAGAATTTTTCAAAAGAGTTGATACAGCTTTGGGGCATCGACCATTTAAAGAACACAGATATTACATTCCTACTTTGACAGGTCAAAAATGGTAAATCAGACGAATATCTCGAATACAGGTACGCAACAGAGCTACAACATCAACAGCGACAGCAACAATAATAACAATAATAGTAATAGTACGGCTCTTATGTCAAGTATGTCGACAATGCCCAAAAACAATGGTACGTCAATGATGAATAGAGCATATCCAGGAGGGAACATAGTATCGTTTGATAGTAAAGTTTCGAGTTCGACTACTAGTGGGAATAATACACCCATTAAAAATGAAATTTCAAATTTTGATTATAATATTAATTCAAATGATAACAATTCTAAAATACGAGTGAATGGGAAAGTGGTAGAATTGATTGAGTTGGATGGGAAAATAGTCTCAAAGGCATCAAAGGGTAAGAAGAAATTTCACAAAAAATCTAGGACAGGTTGTTTAAAATGTAAGAAAAGAAGAATTAAATGTGATGAAGGCAAGCCAACTTGTAATAAATGTAAAAATTTAAAATTTGAATGTGTTTACGCTACACCATCCATTGCAACAGATTCCTCAGGAAATAATACTCCAGAAACCTCCAAAATTAATATCAATATAGATAAGAATATTAGTAATAATAGTAATAATAATAATAATAATAATAATAATAATAATAATAATAATAATAATAATAATAATAATAATAATAATAATAATAATAGCATGGATAATCATAATAGTTCATTCACATCATTAAACTCTTTATCAACACAAAAAAAAATCACCAAGAAAAAAGCCAAAACTGTCGTTAAATTCGTGACCACAAAGGCAGATGGTACTGTTGAGTATTCTAACAAAATTGATGAGACTATAAAAAACAATGAGAACAAACCCACCAAATATTCAAACAATAATCAACAACAACATATTCCAATAAATGGCAATATACCACAACAGCTTCAATCGAATCAAGTAAAGACTGAACCTATTGGCAATGGAGGATTGATGGATCATCAAAACTCAAATCTGAATAATAAAATTAATAATAACAATAATAATAATAACAATAATAACAATCCAATAGCTAATTTTATTCAAAATAAAATGGGAGGTAATCTTCCAATTGATTTGGCCAATAATAATGCAGTTATGGAGGGTTTGTCTACTCTACAATCTTTAATGATGAAGCAAAATCAGCCTAGCGGCAATGACCCCACGCCCGTTGACAGTAATGGAGGAAATAATCCACCATTACATCCTTTATTAGCTGCTGCTGCTGCGTATTTAAGCAAAAACAGCAATAATAATTTAGCTAATATGATAAGTGGTGCAATTGGTTCTATTCCAACCTCAAATGGGAATGGGAATATAAATGCAGTTAATAATCCAATAGCAAATAATTTTAGTACAAATTTGCCATCGAATTTATTAGGTGGTAATTTAAACCAACATCCATTACAACAAATGCCACAACATAACATTCCACAAAGCACTAATACAACGAAACATCCAGCTAACAATGGTATAGAACATAATGCTTTAAACGCTACAGTAAATACATCGTCCAATCAATACGGTGTACATCTTGGTGGTAATGACCCAACCAATGGTGGTAATGTATCCACGGGTGTTCCAAATTTACCAGGGATTTCAAATTCTTTATTAGCCAATTTACAAAATATGAGTAATAATAATGATAATAGTGGTAATGGTAATAGTGGGATGAATAATACACCAAATCATAAAAATGCTAAAGAGCAATTACAATATCATTTAAACCAACAGTTACAATTGCAACAACATCAACAAATTCAATTGCAACAAAGTCAACAGTATCATGTTCAACAGCAACAACAATTACAAAATCAACAACAACAATTTTTGCAGCAATTATTGGATCAGGATTTAACAGAGCAAACTCAATCTACTGTAGATCAGTCTGTTTTGTTATCTTCACAATTACAGCAACAGCAGGCTCAATTACAATTATCTCTGAGTCCACTACCATTTGGTGATGATGCATTAAATCAATTTAGTAAATTCACTCAACAACAGGTGGCCCCACCCACTCAGGACATTACTCACCATTCGTTTAATCCTGACAATAACAACAGTAGCAATACCAATATAATTAATAACGATAATATTCAGATGAACAACCAAAACCAAAATCAAAACGCTCAACAGAATTCGTATAAACCTAATTTGACAAAAAGTCAAAGTAATGGGTTTCCAACTGCAGGGATTGGTGGTATTGTATATGATTTCCAAGAATTACTAGGAATAAAAATAAACAATAACGGTAATAATGGTGAGAATAGGAGAGCGTCCAAGATTAGTAATGCACAAGAGGCTCTAGCTAATATGCAAGAAGAAACAGAAAGAAGTTCAAGAAGAGAAAACACAAACGTTGATAATAACAGTAATACTAATAGGAATAGTGGCAATGATATCGAAACTGGTAATAATGTGAGTTCTAACAATGGAACTAGCTTGTTGAATACAGATACTAATGATGCATCCAATGCTTTAGAAATTTCTATCAATTCACCAATGTTACAAAATGATACTCCTACAGCAGTATCATTACTTTCCCAAATGACTGGTACTACATTAGCCTCTGCTTTATCTCCTCCAGCAATTTTAGCTTCAAGAAACAGTAACGAACAGAATATTTCTAAAGAGATCAAATCTGAAACTAAGAAAGAAAATTTTATTGGAATTGCTAAATTATTGTCCCTTTCGACAAAGGCTAATTTAAACCTTGTTGATATGAAATTATTCCATCATTACACTACTACTGTGTATAATACAATCAGTTCTGCCCAAGTTTCAGTTACTGAAGTATGGAGAAATGATGTTCCTAATTTAGCGTTTGAATATCCATTTTTGATGCATTCACTGTTAGCATTTAGTGCTACACATTTATCAAGAACTTTACCTGGTTTAGAACAGTACGTTTCGTCGCATAGATTAGATGCTTTACGATTGTTGAGGGAAGCAGTATTAGAAATTTCTGAAGAAAATACAGATGCACTTGTAGCGAGTGCTTTGATCTTGATTATGGATTCGTTGGCTAATGCTACAAGTGGTGGTTCTGGTTCGAGTGTTCAGTCATCATCCGCATGGATTTTCCATGTTAAAGGTGCTGCCACGATTCTAACTGCAGTTTGGCCATTGAGCGAGAATTCAATATTTTATGATTTAATTGCAGTTGACCTAAGTGATCTTGGTGATGTTATAAATAAAGAAGATGGCACTGTTTCTGAGTTAATTTGTTTTGATGATAGTATTGCTGATTTATACCCTGTTGATATTAATTCTCCGTATTTGATTACACTAGCATATTTGGATAAATTGCATCATGAGATTAACAATTCAAGTTTAATCTTAAGGATCTTTGCATTTCCTGCATTATTAGATAGAACATTTTTAGCCTTGTTAATGACAGGAGATTTGAATGCTATGAGAATTATGAGAGCGTATTATAAATTATTAATAGGATTTACGTCAAGAATGAAAGAGGATATATGGTTCTTAGAGGGTATTTCTCAAGTATTACCGGATGATGTTGATGAGTATAGTGGTGGTGGTGGTATGCATATGATGCTTGATTTCTTGGGTGGTGGGTTACCATCTATGAGTTCGACTAATCTGTCGGAATTTATGTAAATGTTTATTTATTTACTTATATATATGATTAAGCGCTTAGTAAAAAATTCTAGAAAATTCGTTGCCCAAGATGAAAAATTGATAAAAAAATAAAAAATAAAAAAAAATAAAGCAAATATATAAGACAGAGCCAGAGAAAAAGAGGGACATCTGTCCATACGATTGAAGTACAGGTGATAGATAATAATAATACTAGTAATAAAAATACTACGAAATATAATAACGAAAAGTATGGAAAGAACTGTTGTGAACCCAAATAACTGACATTGGGTGGATAAGAACTGTATCAGTTGGGCCCGTAACTATTTACAAACACAGTTAGTTGATTTGAATACTGGTGATCATGGTGGTAAGTATGCGGAGATAAAATCTGTTTCATCTATCGAAGGTGATTGTGAAGTGAATCAACGTAAGGGTAAAGTGATATCGTTGTTTGATTTGAAGATCACTATGTTGACGCAGGGCCATGTTGACGATGAACCGTTTGAAGGTAGTATTATGGTTCCAGAAGTTGCATTTGATAGTGAGATTGAAGATTATCAATTTGATATATCTATATATAAGGAGACGAGTAAATTGAGTGATGTGAAGCCTATTATTAGAGAGTTTTTGTTGCCGCAATTGAGGGAGAGATTCCAACAATTTGGTAAAGATTTGTTGTTGGAGCATGGTAATGATATTCAAGTTCCAAAAGAACAAGTCAAATCTGAATTTACTAAAGCAAATCAACAAAACAGTTTTGTTGGTGCTGAAAAGAGTGATGTCAATGTGAATGTTGCAAAGAAAGTTGCCGTGAAGAGTAATGCACCAACAACAACAAATAGTAATAATAAGAAGTCTATTCCTGTTGTGAGTACCAGTGGTGGTAACACTGTTACGATTCATTTAGAGCCATCGTTCAATGTTTCCGCCTTTGAAATTTTCAATACATTTATTGATAAAGAGCGTATTTTGATGTGGTCCCGTTCTCCGATCAAAGAGGGGGAAGGTAATAAAGGTAATGGGTCGCCATATCTGATGGTTGGCGATACGTTTGAGTTGTTCAACGGTAACATTGAGAGTGAGCTTGTTGAAAGCAAATTAGGATCCAAATTGGTTATTAAATGGAGATTAAAGAGTTGGAGACAGAACCTGTGGTCTTTGATGGATATGGAGTTCCATGAGTCGAAGGAGTACCATGAAACGAAGATTCAATTGACATGGAGCGGTATCCCTGTTGGTGAAGAGGACCGTGTCCGTGCCAATTTTGAGAACTATTACGTGAAGCCCATCAAATTGACCTTTGGGTTTGGTGTGGTGTTATAGGTTTGCCATAGTTATATTATATTATGTATGTGTGTATAAATTGCAGCGTAGCCCTAAGCTACCAGCCCAACCCTAGCCAGGTGATTACACCTAGCCCTAATGTCATCAATCCAGCCCTAACTGAATGTCACATGCTCATACGTTCTCCTCAGCGCAACAATACAATGGAGGTGCGGCTGTGCTGTGCTGCGCGGCTGCGGGGCGAATTCTGTGCCAAACAATAGGGTGTGTGCCGGTTTGGGCCATCTCCGGTGGTCCGGTGCGTCGAGCGAAACGTCGCTTCTCTCGAGCGCTGAACAAATAAAATAAAATAAACGCTGCCTGTTATAAATAAACAGGCCGTGCATCGGTGTTTTCGCGCTAAAGACGCAGTCGAGACATGTAGCCGTCAGCGGTTTACACCAATGATAACACTTTAACACTTAACACTTAACACTTTTAGCAACTAGTGATTAACAGATCTCTAAACTATCTTCCACTAAAGTATATTTGTCACATATATATATAGATAGACTTAGATAGGTATAAGTATATAAATAAAATAAAAGGAGAAATAGTTGACACATTTCTCACTGTCGAATAGTTAAATACAAAATACATTTCGAATAGTTAAATACAAAACATATTCGAATAGTTAAATAGTTAAATACAACACATTCGAATAGCTAAATACAACACACACATACACAAAGATGCAAGAGACAACAAATGATCCAAAATACATCACTCCTTCAAACTATATGAACTCAAAAATAAATAAAAGAGCAAAAATACTTCCCGAAAATTTAAAAGTTAATGGAACCACGCCAAGTGGGTTACCAAGAACGTTTGTTTGCAACGTTTGTACTAGAGCCTTTTCAAGACAAGAACATCTAACAAGACACCAACGTTCTCATACTAACGAAAGACCGTATGAATGTGGTATTTGCGACAGAAATTTTACAAGAAGAGATCTTTTGCTTAGACACGCTTTAAAAGTTCATAATGGTAATATAGGAGAAACCATCAAAACCATTAAACGCATGAATAGTTCAAAATCAAAACCAAAATCAACCAGAAAGAGAAGAACTTCCACAACAACAGCAACAACAACAGCAGCAGCAGCAGCAAATAATAACAACGCTGTTGTTAGACGGGCTAGTATAAGTTCACTTCCAAAGAAAACTTTAAACAATCAATCTGCTTCTTCTGTTGCTTCTTCCTCTACTTCTCCTGCCCCAAAACACTCAAATAACAACAACAACAACTCAATGTATTTCTTTGGACTGAACCAAAATATTAATATCAATATTAATTTAACATCACTACCATCCTCAAAATCATCAATATCACCGATAAGTGATACACTATCTTTAACACCAACCCCTCAATCATCAAGAAATGATTGGCATTCTTCAAATGAAATATCTATTTCAAGAAACTCAAATAATAATAAAATCACCACTCCTGAACATACTCTCACCAATCCAAAACAAAATATTAAGAAAAACTTACAATTATACCATCCATTACCCAAAAGACGTATCTCATTCAGTGCCCAATCAGCAGAAAACTATGCTTTACCCTTATATCATCAAACAGATTTACCATCATTAGATAAAGTCCAATTCTCCACTCCATCCTTAGTTCCATTGGACCTATACAATATTTTCGATTTCGATAATATCAATAACAATTTTAATTATGACAACATTAACAATGTTCCCAAACAAATTACATCTGCATCTTCATCCCCATCATCGGATAATAAAAGTTACAACACTCAAAACTCATTGAAAAATTCAATTAAATTAGAACAAGTCTTGGAAGATATTCCAATACAATTTGATCCAAACAACATTGAACCATTGAATTTAAATAATATTAAAGAAGAGGATGACATCGATATGTGCAATAAAAGTTTCAAAGATTTCAAAGATTTTAAAGATTTGAAATTTGATGGGCTTTCCACCACACAAACTCCATTGACATTGTCACAAGATCCAGGGAGTTTTAATCAATTAGAATCTAACAACGAATTAAACCAAACCTCATCCATCTCTCCATTAAATTCAAATGATATTATTGGCCATTCAAACACAGATCCACTTCATTTAAACCAATCATCATTATTTAATGATATATCAATAGATGATACCCATTTCATTTCATCTCCCATCAAAATTGAAGTCCCATCTTTATTCGAAAATATTTATAATGATTACATGACAAATGAAAGAAATAATATCAAACACAAAAATCAAAATAATAATAATAACGACTATTCCTTCTATGGTGTAGACTATTTGACTTTGGCTAATATTTCAAAAGCATCTCCTAAGGAAAATACTCCAATGATTCAAATTCCAAAATCAATTGATCCAATACATAATATTAATAATAACACCGATAATAATAATAACACTAACAGTAGTAATGCCACCCTGTTTAACAGTCAATTACACAAATACTGTCACATTATATTAAAACATTATTTAGACACTTATGCCAACTCTCATAATGGTTATTCAGATCCAAATTTTATTGCAAAGGATTTATTATTACCAAGTTGTCACGAATTAAACAATTTCTTAACCCTTTTCAAAGATAATTTCTTAATCCATTATCCATTCATACATGAAACTTTACTAAATTGTGATTTCTTATCATTACAAAGATATTTATATGAAGATATTTCATTGACTGAATCGACGATTCAATTCCATGAAAATAATGATATCTTAAATATGGCAAGAAGTATTTGTTTACCATTATTAATGGCAACAATCGGTTCACTTTTCAAAAAGGGATGTCATCCAAAGACAATCATACTATATGAAATTAGTAGAAGAGCACTACATGTGTTTTTAGAATTAGAGAAATCAAACTGTAATAATAATAATAATAATATGAATAAAATAGTAAACACTCAATGCACATGGTTAATTCAAGTGTTTATTTTAAATATCATATTTGCTTTGTTTGCGGATGATCAAAAAATTATGAAATCTGAAGTAGTGATAAGACAAGTAAGTGCAATTTGTTCCGTATTAAAAAAAAATTATTTAAATCGTATCTCTATTGATAATTTACCAATTGACCCATTCATATCCCAAGCTCAAGAAATTACATTCCCGGATTCTTTCCAATTATTATTATTTGAATCTAAAATTAGATCTACATTAATGCTTTATGAATATTGTCAATATTTGGATATTTGTTATAATATCAATTCTAAATCATTTCTAAATGAAAACGATATTGAAAGTCTTTGTATTCCAGAAGATGAAATTGTTTGGAGAAGTTCATCATTAATTGATGTTAATTCTTCAACAGGTATTGACTCAACGAAAAAAACTCATTGTGTGTCATTCAAAGAGTTCTATAATAGTTTTGGTTTTAATAATTCAGGGTTTTATGCAATTCCAGAATCTTTGGCTAAGACAATGATGTTTTATGAATTTAAATCCAGGAATACGTCACCTTTTAATATTTTCTTAACTAGAATTAATACCAGGAAATTAGAAATGAATCTATCTGCTGTACACATGTTAGATAATGATTATGATCTCACTCCAGTTTCTTTAATTAACGATAGTACTACGTTGAAGGATTGGTTGATGGTTATGATATTCATTAAAGAAATTGATAAAGATATTGGTGACAAAATTTGGAATGGCGAAATGAGAATGTTATTTGATACATTCTTAGATTCAAGAAATTTTAATATGTTAACTAATTGCTCATATGATTTATTGACTGATTTTTTGGTGGCTTTAAATTACTCCATTCAAAATGTATCTAGATTGTTACTACCAGATGAAGAAACGTCAAAAGATATATTTATTGATAGAAAGAAACTAACCATTTTCAATTTGCAAGGTTTCTACTACAATTTTTTGATTATCTTAAAATTCGTTCTAGATTTTGAATCTACTCCAAATTTCAAACTTCTTTGTATATTCACTGATTTAAACAATATGGCTAATAAATTTTTGATTCCATTCTTTAAACCATTTTACAACTCTGAATTCCAAATTTTTGATAATGGGATTAATAGTAATAAAGAAACTTCATATTCTGTGAAAAACTTTAAAAATATAGAAAATACTATTAATAATGTCTTGGTTTATGCCTTTAATGATGCCTCTTACCTTAATATGAGCACTAAAAATAAAACCAATGAGTTTTTGTTTCACCCCAGTTTAGATGAAAGTAATAATATACACTCTAATGGAAATAATGATGACAAGCAAATACCCAGTGCTTCTTCAATTAATTTACTGAAATTTTGTAATAGTAATAATAATCATGGTGATGTCAATAAACAGACATTTGCTGAAAGATATCAATTGTCATTAAAATTTATTATAATTGCAAAATGTTTCTTTTCAATCCTTACTGAACATTATTCTCATTGCAATATTCTAAATAAAATGATAGATGATTTTGGAAATTTAGAGAGAATTCTTAAACAAGAAAGTAGTCAATTAGGGATCTCTAAATTGAAATTAAGTACCTGAGCTATATTTTCAGATAGTTTGGTATCTACAATTTTTACCCTCCTGTATTATGTATCTTATGATATAAACTGTATTTATTTTATAATATTAAAAAGAATATTGACTAATTGTATAAAAAAAAAGAATGTCCTTATATTAGCGGTATTTAGTGAATGTGTGTTCGTCATCACATTATGAATCTCTATAAAAATATTGATCAAACCTGTGATTTCTGTTTATTAAAGTTTGTATTAACCATTCCTTGGCCTCGACGTGATATTCCTTCTGTGTGGTCCTATATCTTTTAGTGAGTATTTTTCGAGTATTTTTTATAACTTTGTTAATGCCCTTCTCCTTCTCATTGATGAAAATAATCAATTTGCTCATTGTAGCATCATCCTGATTCATGTAATCATCCAAGAAGCTGTTACTCGTCTCTAAAAGATTTTTAATGGTTGAAGTATGAATTAACTGGGAAGCACCTAGAGCTGCAAAATAAAATCTCAGAAGGTTATCCAAATTTAAACTACCGCAAAATATGATTGTATATCCATCTAAAATGTTACTTTTCAAACCAACTTGTTCTTTCAAAGATGCTTCCTGAAGGAAATTAGAGTAGAAGCTGAAGATGTCATTTGACAATACAGGACCTTTCCTTTCATCACACATAGGGCCTAATCTAAAGCTAACACCTGAAGGTAAAAGGTATTCATAAATTAGATTTGGAGACACTTTATCATTTCTCACACAAGCTTCAATGAAGTTCCAGTGTAAGGTCGGCCAGCCTAGTGCTAAAGTCTGGAGATACTTCACACTTCTAGAATGTCTCTCACTTAAAATACAAGCAAATCTGTAATCCTTCTTATCAATATGAGCTTTCAGTTTCAATTCAAGGTGATATTGCTTGAAAGAATCATTTGATTTTTCCATTTTCTCAAAGTCAAAAAGTTCTATGAAATCTGACTTTAAGATCTTGCCTCCACCTTCTCTAATACATTCTTTTAAGCCCTTTTCAAGTGGTGAAATACCTGTCAAAACAAAGATGCATTTATCAAATATTTTTCTGCTTGCTTTTCCAAGTTGAGTGGATAACTCTATGAGTAAAGTGTTAGTATATTCCAGTTCTGATTTGAATGAATCTTTTTCACCATCAGATTCTGCATAATTGAGTTTTTGAACCCGAACACTTTTTCTTGGTGATGTAGTCTGTGTACGTGTTTGTCTCCTTGTTGAATGTTGCTCATTTTTTATAGAACTCGAGTCTGAATGACCAAAGAATGGCACTTGTATTTTGGATCGTTCTGCCCAACTCTCGATAGTGACACGAATATCCGCCAGAGCTCTTAGTATGTGATTTTCTTTGTTCCCTTGATTAACTTTTTCCAATTCTACTGTGTCATATCCTCTTATACACCTAATGATTTCAGGATCTTTCCTCAAGCATTGTAAACCACATACCTTATACAATATGTTGTTTTCATCTTGGACAATATCCCCAATTCTGATATCAAGGTATGAAATATCCTCCATTCTGCCAGTATATCTTTCTGTATCAAACATAACCACACAAGCATCACTCTCTTCGTCGACATTCAGTAAAATGCCGGGATAGTGTCGAAGATCCATATCATACACACACCATACCGCATTTTTAAAATTAATATCATATTTCGTTAAATGATCAGGATCACTGGTTCGATAATCAGAAGGATATCTATCGTCATCGTTACTTTTGTCATCCACACCAGTGATACCATTTTTAATCAATATTTTTGGAGGAGATGACTGATCACTGAGTGTCTCTACTTGATAGCAAGATGGTTCCTCTTGTTCACTTAGTGTGACAGTTTCGAGCTTTCGTTTGGTAGCTCTTCTACTGACAACAATCTTTTGAGAATCATCAACTTCAGAATTTTGACTAGTAAAGTTGGCTGTGGAGTTGTTCTGCTCATTTTCTGAGTACCCATCGGTGTTCAGTTTAAAAGCTTTTTCAAAAAAACTTGGAACTACTGGTTGTGCCTCGCTCTTCGTGGAAATAGATGATGCGTTATCATCAATCTCTGGTAGATCTTGAGTTTCGTCCATGTCACTCTCAATAATTTCACCATGTTGTTCTTGGAGGTCAATGCTATTAGTACCGTATGTGATATCTGGAATCCTTGGTACATCCAGGGTAACAGTTACACGAGTGCTCTTAAATGTATCATTGGTCAATTCGGGAGAAAAAATATTGGAAGACTGTTTAGATGGACTGCTCCTCTTCTCTGGAGAACTTGTTCTGGGTACTTGAATTTCTTCTGTGGGATTCATCAAATCAGAGTGGATTACAGTTTCTCGTTGATTTGCATTATTTGTTTGAAAATGGTTAGAAGAAGCGTTCGCCTCACTTAAAACATTGGTTTCTATTTGAGGTTCTGTCGTGGATGGCTTTGAATCAGCATTATCGGTTATAGAATTTGAAGAAATAATAGGTTGAGTATTCTCCACTACATGAGCAAAATCATTATTGTATGCTATAGGTTGAGTGTCCATATTGGCCTTATCATAATCTTCCTTATTGATAATTGGTTGAGTTTCCTTAAAAAGAACTGGTTGGGTTCCTTCAATGTTCCTATCATGATTATTCAAAGCTGAACTCCTCTGAGACTCTAGTAGTTCATTGAATTTTACATCTGCTGAGAATGTTAAGGTTGATGGTATAAGCTGAGTCTGATCTAAACCATTCCTACTGGATGAATGTATTGGTGTGACATGATTATCACTTTGAGAATCAATTTGAATTGTGTCATTACCTTGAGTTTCAAATATTTGGTTTTCGAAGTTGCGTTTATTGCTTTGTGAATCAAATATTATTGTACCATTATTCTGAGTCTGAGATGCAACAGATTCTTGTCTATTTAATGTTTCTAGCTTATCGTGTCTTGATTCAAGTGAGTAAATTATTTCACATTTGTTGTAAGAATTATCTGTTTCCCTATTTTGTTCTGTTCTGGCATCTTTTATCTCTGAAAAGAATTGACCATTCTGTAGAAATGATCCTCTATTGTTATCTGGGATAGAAGAATTTATCTTGTTATCAGGAGATTGGAATATATTGATGGATCTTTGGGAAACTGGTGTATCTGTACCATCGCTGGGATTTTCTAACTGCCTTTTCAGATTTTCTTTGAAATTTTCTATGTCAGTATTGGTATTGTTGTTATAATCAGTTGTTTTATATGTGGTACTCGGACTTGAGCAGGCACTGCTATTAATATGGTTGTATGACAGATTGGTTACCTCGCCATCTATGATATTATTTCCAATGCTGGTTTGTATGTTGGACGGTTTCCCTGCAGACGCAAACGCTAAATTATCGGCAATATCAGGATATGTTTCTTCTTCAATATTAGTAATCGACGTCGCAATATTAGGTTCTGTCCGTTCCCCATCAGAGAAAGATATACTTTCTTGGTCAGCTTTAAACTTATCCAAAAGGTTCTTCCCGGGTGAAGTACTTGACTTTCGATATTTAATAATTCTATTCAAATCCGGTGTGTGACGATTGTACATCCTTCCTTCATTCACACTTACAGTAGATTGATTTCCCACACTATTTAAATGACCAGTTGCACCAATGTCATCGCGAGATTCATTATATTGGGTTAAAGATACGACTACATCCTGTTCGCGTCCAGTTTTGAACTCAGTTTTCTTTGGAGTAGATATCAAATT
Source organism: Monosporozyma servazzii (assembly GCA_033807795.1). NCBI lineage: Eukaryota > Fungi > Ascomycota > Saccharomycetes > Saccharomycetales > Saccharomycetaceae > Monosporozyma > Monosporozyma servazzii. The sequence goes on along the minus strand of CP138599.1, from coordinate 498,094 downwards.
ATTTCCATTCTCAGTGAGCTTTCCATCTGGAGACTTTCGAAGTGGAGAAGTCATCATTTTCTGTATCGATATGTTCTGTTCCATGGTTGTATCGTTTTCTTCCTCAGTTTGGCTGTCATTGTAGAAGTAACGTCTCTTGATGGGTTCAATATTACTTTGGGCTCTCTGTAAAATTGGATTTGTTTTGAGTTGATTGAAATCCGTATTAGTATCAGATGGTTCGTCTTTAGACATTTGATTGTTAGTTCATGTGGCTATATGTTCCCCTGTATTACTCTGATGAATTTGAACTAATTTGATCTCAACGATCTGGAGATGACGTTTTTGATCTTGATCTTTTTTATTTTTTTTCAATGTCATAATATTAAAGAGTTATTCAGGAAGACAATAGTGATGGGTATAAAATATATTAGAATAAAAGAATACTTAGAAGTGTAAATATTTACTAGAAATTGATTAGCTACTTTTAAAGAAATGTAAGAGATAAAATCAACAGGGACTTTCTTTGTTTAAAAATATTTTGCATGCATCTCAATTTTTTTTTCTTACAGTTATCGATAATATCATTCTTTGGGTTTTAATATGTGGAAGTTTTAGCACTGTGTTAGTCATAGACGTAACACTTTCAATATAGGAGAGAAGTAGTAGTTTAATTATCACAGGCTAATAATAGGAGAGCAATATTGCCTCAGTAGCCAAACACACTTCTAATCATATAGTAGGTGTATCTTCATGTCCACGATGTGATTTTTTCACCCTACGGATCTCTTCATTCGCAGCATCAAGCTGTTCCTCCAAAACTCTAATTATACGCCTATTTTTTGTTACCACTTCATCATGTTCATCTCTCTCTCTCCTTCTAGGTTCATCAACTTCCCCCATTTCTTCCCTATGGCAATTCCTTTTTATTCTTAGGGCATCACTTGTGTCAATATAGGCTTCATTTAATTTGGTTCGTAAACTTTCCTCTGTTGCGGGTGAGTTTCTTTCTGTGGCTGGGAGTCCTTCTTCATAGTTTTTAATATATCCCTAATCCCCGGCGCAATATCTATAATATGATTTAACAGGGACCAAATTTGTTCTTTTGTTAACTCGTCTTCTTTAGTGTAATTCTTTGTAACTTTCCATAAAGCATTACGCTAAAGAAAATCTAATGAAAGCCGCTGTAATATTAGATGCTCCTACTTCGGCTATATTAGATCTTCTCAAATTTGTCCCTATTAAATCGTATTATAGAAATTGTGGTGGAGATTAGGGATATATTAGAAACTATAAAGAAGGATTTCGAGTCACAAATAGAAAACTCGGCCTCAACAGTGGAAACTTTACAAACCAACTTAGATAAGGCATATACTTACAACAGTGAAGCCCTAAGAATAGAAAGTTAACGTCATTGTGAAGAAATGAGTGACATTGAGGAAGTGGTAACAAAAATAAGGCATGAAGTCTGGGATTTAGAAGAGCAACTTGATGCTGCGAATGAAGAGATCCGTAGGGTAAAAAGATCACATCGTGGACATGAAGATACACCTAATAAATGACTATGGGTATAATCAGCTATTGATGCATTATTGCTCTCCTTTTATTTGGTTATGATAATTGAACTACTACTTCCCTCCCTCTGTCTAAAGTATTATGTCTATGCCTAATACAGTACAAAAGCATTCACACGCCTTAAAGTTTTTCTTGCTTTCCTTACTGTACTTGATCCGTAAAGTTTCACAAAGATTGGCCATTGCCGTCTTCGAGCTCAAGTATTGATTTATTTTCAGCATTGGAACTCTTATTTAGTTCGCCATCAGAACCACCAGTTTGAACAGACACAAAGTACTCTAATCAAAGTCCGATTGAAATGATGGGATATCCTCTTTCGCCTTGATTGATCCCAACTTCTGTTGGGATATCAATATTTCAATTTCTTTTAATAGCTACTTTCTGTTTGCCATGTCTAGTTGCGCCATGTTGACCTAAATTTTTGTAGACCTGAGTTTTGTCGAATTGAGCTTTGTTGAGTTGAGTAAGTCAAGGGATCCTCATTCACTTCATATGGTTGCCTTTTATAAAAAAATTTTAAGACTCCGATGTTGCAACTTCTCCAACTAAATATCCAATCAGACATTCAGCTGTATCTCCCACAATATCCTGATCTAATTTCCAACAGTTTCTCCAATTAAATCACCTACTGCACCCCCAACATACACAAAAGAAGCTTAAATTCATTGAACCACATTGCCGATGACTGCTAGTATGACAGCTATTGTAAATTACTGCTATTAACTAGGTACGTATTAGGTATTATTGTGTGATGAAATAAAACAAAATAAAATAGGCAATGCGGGAATGTAATTATACAATGAATTTCAGCAATTTATCCCCACATTTTATAACTAAGTAAAGAGATATCCGAAGTATTGATGCAGCATATTATAATTAACATTTAGTACATCAACGCATTGTTAAAAATGTTGATTGCTTCAATCATCTTCCATTGGGTAATTTATAAACCCTTAAAGAGTGTTAAGTTTAAAGTCGGAAGTAGTACTTGCTGTTATGTAGTTGAGTTTTAGAATAATATATAAGCTTGTGACTGCGATAAGAGAGGCAAATGCATATACGACCATTTTATTCAAGCTAATTAAGTAGATGTTTATTAAATGAAACTCTTTCAAGGGAGAAAAGTTAATATATAGGTACATAAATGATATCAAAGTCAATTTGGATATGTCTGGGATGCTAAGGTTAATGGATCTGGTGCTGTGTAATTATTATAGATTTCAAACCATTGGGTCGAATTATAATGAGACTAAAAGGTTAAGCAAGCGATTCTATAGTTACATCAAGAGTCCATTAACAATATTACAGACGGATGTATTAAGCCGGTAAGATCATCTTAAAAGGTAAAAGTGGGAAAGAGAATGTGCAATTTCTTATCGCTGAATTATCTGTTTTGAGCTGTATAAGTCATAGACATAATGATTTTTTTTTATATCTATATGTGTGGAAATAAATAACGGTTCAATTATCATACCTAAATAAAAGAAAAAAAAATATTGTTTCATGATTATTGCTAAACTCACCCAAAATCATTAATGAGGTGTATCTTCATGTTCACGAAGCGATCTTTTCAGCTTACGGATTTCTCCATTCGCAACATCAAGCTGCTCTTCCAAATCCCAAACTTTATGCCTTTTTTTCCTTGCATATTCATCGGCTTCCATAATTTCTTCCCAACAACGTTTTAGCTGTACTCTGAGGGCCTCACCTGCATCTCTGCTGGTCTTATCTAATTCCTTATTTTTTTCTCTAGACTCTTTCCTCACCTTTTCCAAACGTTGCTGATCTTCTTGCCATGATGCATATAGTTTGGCATACTGACGGTCCCCCTCTTTTTGTATGAATTTATCTAATTCGGTTAGTACTCCCTTGACTATTGATATACACCCACCTTGTATACTGTGGCTGATATCACTTGAGTTATTGTTAGTTTCTGACATTTCTTCCATCAAAATGTGCTTTATACGTTGTTTTCTAGTTGATGAAAATACCCTCTACCAGACCAGTTTGAGATTACAACCATCAAGTAAGCATATAGATAACCCAAGCTTTATATGTCGTTGTTGTCCAGGTTACTTTTCCAAATTTTGTTCCCAAGTAACCCTTCATTTTCAGTTTCAGAATCATTTTTACTCCCTACATTTCCCCTGCTATCTTCTTTGCTTCCTTGATTTATAAGATCATCCCTGTGACCACTTTCGATTCCGACATGCATATTTGACTATTTATTTAAGCTGTTCGAGTGGATGGTTATCACATGTAACCTTTCAAGTGAAAAAAGTTAATATATAGGTAAAAAATGATATCAAAGTCAATTTGGATATGGCTGGCATGCTAATGTTAATGAATCTGGTGCCGTGTTATTATTACAGATTTCAAAACATTGGGTCAAATTATATTGCCGTTGAAAGAGTAAACAAGCGATTTTATAAATTCATCGAGTTCATTAACAATATTACAGACGCATGTGTTAAGACGGTGAGATCATCTTAAAAGGTGAAAGCAGCGAAGAGAGTGTGCAATTTCCTATCGCCGAATTATCTGTTTTAAGCTGTATAAGTCATAGATATACCATTTTCTCATATATATAAGGAAAGAAGTTGTAGTTCAATAGTTAGATCTAATTGAATGGAGAAATATATATTTTTTCGATAGCCAAACACATATATAATCATTTATTAGGTTCATGTTCACGAAGCGATTTTTTCAGCCTAAGGATCTCTTCATTCGCAACATCAAGTTGCTCGTCTAAATCCCTAACTTCACGCCTCTTTTTCCTTATGTATTCATCATCTTCACGCCTCTTTTTGCTTCTATATTCATCAACTTCCATAATTTCTTCCCTATGGCGTTTTCTCTCTTCTGTGAGAGCTTCATATTTCTCTATATACACCTTATTTAATTCGTCATCTTTTTCTCTAGACTCTTTCCTCATCTTTTCCAAACGCTGCTGATCTTCTTTCCATGATGCATATAGTTTGGCATACTGACGGTCCCCCTCTTTTTGTATGAATTTATCTAATTCGGTTAGTACACCCTTGACTATTGATATACACTCTTCTCGGGAGGGCATACTGTGGATGATATCACTTGAGTTACTGTTAGTTTCTGACATTTCTTCAATCAAGCTGTGCTTTATACGTTGTTATCTCGTTGACACAGATTCTCTCTACCAAACCAGTTTGAAATTTCAACCCTAAAGTATCTAGATAACCCAAGCTTTATACATCGTTGTTGTACAGGATACTTTTCCAAATTGTGTGTGTTTCCAAGTAACCCTTCATTTTCAGAATCTGATCATCTTCACTCCCTTCATTTCCCTGCTATCTTCTTTGCTTCTTTGATTTGTAGAATCATCCGAATGATCACTTTCGATTTCACCATCGACTTCATTAGTCATCAAACCACCAGCATTTTCCGTGACTATTAACTGCCTCTTCTTGATTAATTTTGCGCTTCGTTTGATTACTGAAACTGGTCTTGCAACGGTTCCTTAATTTGTAAATGTTGAAGGGATTAATCGGTAAATTTCACATCGGAGTTTCTGTTTGCTTGCTGCAATAACTAGTTTGGTTGAGTTGAGTTGCTCCATATCATTAATTCACTAAATTGAGCTTCTCTTTATCGTATGTGCGAAGGCGCTAGCATTTCGGTATCCCAGCTTGTATTTCGCAAAAAATAAAATAAGGTGACACCTATGTAGATTATTCGTTATTAATCAGGTTGAAGATAAGTGTGTGGTTAAACAAAATATTTGAATTAAAATAAATAGACAATTGGGGTATGTAATTATATAAGAACTATACCTTGCTATTATTTATCACTGTTAAAATGGTTCAAATTATTTATATGGTTTTCGTATTCCGTTAATTTGGTCGATACAATCCTTCTTGTTGGTGTATTTGGTATAGAGGTGATTGGAGATTTGGATCTTTCTAACTGGCTTATATATGTCTTTGAAAGATATTTTGTCTTTGAACTATTATTATTTATGTGTGTATCATCTGTCAGTGAGAATGATAGGTTGTTGTTGTTATGTATATGATGTGGTAAAGAATATTGATAGTGAGGGGTAGGGTGATGATCCTTTGATTCATCTTGTATTAATTTTTCAAATAGTAGAGCTTTGTCTTTTACTTTATTCGAGCTTCTCAACTTTGTTATTGACACTGTGGACGTTGACATATTGGTTGGGGTGGTTACTCTTTGTAAGTTTAGAGTGGACGATCTTTGTGATAATGTAGGTTTTGTGCTATTATTGTGGTATGGTAATGAATCATCGGTAGAATCGTAGTTGAATGAATGATTTGAAGAATGGGAAGAGAATAAAGAATTACGTCTTGAACCATATGAGATAGTTGGTGAGGGATACATTTTTATATTTTCCGTTGGAGTTGATTGTAGTATTATATTATCATAATATTGTATATGAGGTTGGTCCTCACGGAATAGCAGTATTTGAACCGGTTCAAAGAAGATGTTGTTGGTCATTAATAAAAGATGCGATGTGAATATATTATTGATTGTAGTAGTAGCACCCAAAACAGAAGGTCTTAACTGAGTCAGTATTGTATTATTATTATTATTATTATTATTATTATTATTATTATTAGTATTAGCTAAAGGATTGGATGTATCCATTATTAGTATTGTTTTAACAGATCCCGGATTGTTATCTCAACAGATAAAAATTTTAGGGAGTGGTTTTAGTAGCAGGTATCTTAAAGATAGCAGAATGAGTAAAAGATATAGATTTAAGATATTGCCAATATTATATATTTGTTATTATAGTAGAATATCAGTATAGTAAAAGTGAAACCTTTTGGGTATGTATGGCTTTTCTTTACCGATCCCACTAGCAATATCGGTCCTCGATGTATTTGGGTTAATCTTTAAAGATTATAGTTTGTTTTGTCATGTTATGTATATTTTGGTTTTTTTGCTTGTTTTGGTGCGTGTAGAGAGAAATGCTCGAAAGACGGGCTGTCTGTTTTCAATTTTCCCCATTGGGTAAAAAGGCCAGGGGGATTTTTCCAGCATCCAACCCTACTAAAATGTTTCAAGCCCTAACATTTAGAAGCACACAACCCTAATTGAATAGTTAGGGTTTCAATATTTTGAGAAAGTTGCGCTGTCAAAAAAAATAAAAAAGAAAGAACAATAGATCTGTTGTGTCTCTGCGTAAATAAAGCTGTAAAGCTGCAATTTGCTTGCCTTTTTCTCACAAAAGAAAGAATACTTGGAAAACGTTTGAAAAATTGAGTTTTTTGTGCTTTGAGATCAAGTTTGCTGTACACAATAGAAAGACTGAGAACAATTTACTGTAACAAGAGTCTGTTTTACTGTATGCGAAACAAAGGCACTATCATAAGACGGCTAGTGGAACGATTGATGCTTTGCAAATGATATATAAAGCAACATGATATCGGTGAAATATTCGCCATCTGGTTTCCATTCAATTCATGTTTGTTTGGTTTTTTCACAATAATCATATTAAAACTACCAATTAACAAAATAAAGTAATTATAATATGTTCTCTCAATTGAAAAAAATGGAAAACCAATGTCAATGCTCGTTAAACACTGCAAAATCAGGTTTAATCTGTAAATGTGGTGATGGCTGTAAATGCATTAAGTCATCATTGAAAACAACCCAAAAGACCTCAGGTAAATGTGGTGGAAAGTGTCAATGTTCTCATTGTGTGGATGAACAAGCGGTTTCTACATGCAAATGTGAAGATAAATGTGCTTGTCAAGACAAGGCCAAATGCTCAAAATGTTGTAACAAACCAAAGCCTTCATGCAACTGTGAAGACGAGTGCAACTGTGAAGACGAGTGCAACTGCAAAGACTGCAAATGCTCAAAATGTTGTAACAAGCCAAAGTCCTCATGCAACTGTGAAGACGAGTGCAACTGTGAAGACGAGTGCAACTGCAAAGACTGCAAATGCTCAAAATGTTGTAACAAGCCAAAGGCCTCATGCAACTGTGAAGACGAGTGCAAATGTGAAGACGAGTGCAACTGCAAAGACTGCAAATGCTCAAAATGTTGTAACAAGCCAAAGGCCTCATGCAACTGTGAAGACGAGTGCAAATGTGAAGACTGCAAATGCTCAAAATGTTGTAACAAGCCAAAGTCCTCATGCAACTGTGAAGACGAGTGCAACTGTGAAGACGAGTGCAACTGCAAAGACTGCAAATGCTCAAAATGTTGTAACAAGCCAAAGGCCTCATGCAACTGTGAAGACGAGTGCAAATGTGAAGACGAGTGCAACTGCAAAGACTGCAAATGCTCAAAATGTTGTAACAAGCCAAAGGCCTCATGCAACTGTGAAGACGAGTGCAAATGTGAAGACTGCAAATGCTCAAAATGTTGTAACAAGCCAAAGTCCTCATGCAACTGTGAAGACGAGTGCAAATGTGAAGACGAGTGCAACTGTAAAGACTGCAAATGCTCAAAATGTTGTAACAAACCAAAGGCCTCATGTTGTGGTAAGTCAAACACCTCCTGCAAATGCGTAGACGGCTGTAACTGTGAAGACAAATGTGATTGTGAAGACTGCAAATGCTCAAAATGCTGTAACAAACCAAAGCCTTCATACACCTGTGAAGACGAGTGCAACTGTGAAGACGAGTGCAACTGCAAAGACTGCAAGTGCTCGAAATGTTGCTCTAAAGAACAATCTTCCGGCTGTAAATGCTAAGTCTAATAAACAGTTTGATTTTAAGCATTTATACTTTTTCTATTTTATCCTGTTGTTTCTTTATTCTATTATAAAGCTACATTCTGCTGGTTAATACATATCTTCATACTCGTTACTTAATTTTAAATGAATAAATATGTTTATATAGGGTATTTATACTGTTTAACACAATACGTTTTACTTAAAGTAGCCATATTAGCAGTTGAAATTGAAATCTCTGGTTTAAATTTCATCTGAAAAAAAAAAAGTTGACATTTACAAAGGCCAAAGGCTCTCTTTCTTCAATAAGTAATGGAAATACATTAACCTAATTAGAGTACATCAATCCGGGGTTTCAAACTGTACAAATGAAAGGTATTAACACTATAGTGCTACCGTTAGCTTTATTTACGTTTGTTTTTGCCGAATCAAACCTGGAAATTAAAGGTTTGGATCCTACACAAGAAATTCAATACCAATCCCACTTATCATCTAATGGCCAACAATGGACATGTTTAAATAATACCAATATACAAATTAACACTACACAAATAAATGATGGTATTTGTGATTGCCCTGATGGCTCAGATGAACCTGGTACATCTGCATGTAATGTGATTAATGAAAAGACACATTCCAATAATTTATTTTATTGTAAAAATGAGGGTTTTATCCCAAGATATATACATAAGAGTTTGGTAGATGATGGTGTATGTGACTGTTGTGATTGTTCAGATGAAATGGAGGGGACAGGTCAAAATGTTTGTGGTCAATTAAATGAAATGTATCATAATGTTATTGATGGTGAATTACAAGCAGCTGAATTGGGAAAATCTCAATTACTTTCATATTTTGATACAGCAAAGATTAACATTAAGGAATCTAGTGTAGAGAATGAACTGTCACAAACTTTGAAGGAGGATATCGGGTCATTACAGAATGAACTCGATGTAAATAATGAATTAATTAAAACTGAATTGAATCATTATTTAGCTAAATTAAGGCAAGAGGATCCAATCTTATTTCAATATGAACAAATTGATTTTCCATTATTACTCGAATTATTAAATTCCACATATGATGATATTGTGATTAACAGTAGAATGTTTACTGATCTTGTTGGCATCCTAGAGACTTTAGCTGGTTCATTTAATCCATCATTAAATGACAGAGTCGTTAATAATAACATATATAAATTTCAAGACGAAATTGCTAGATTAAGAGGTGAAAAGAAGATTGGTATTAACCCTAAGACAGATGAAGAACAGCGTGAACAATTGAGTGAGTATTTCACGAAAGAATTACCTGCTATTTTTTGGAAAGGTGAAAGTTCACATCCACCAGAATATGTTATTAAGAAGGTCCAATTTGTTAAGATTTTAATTGAAGGTAAAGTGGAATACACAAAAACTGTCTTTGAATACATTGATGATTTTAAAGCCATTATGCAAGATATTGTGGACAACCATAATGTTAATGTTCAAGATGAAGGTGTTAAGCAGGCTGTGGACATGTATAATGATTATTTGGAGAGTTATACATCACCTTTAAAAAAACGTAAAGTTACATTACCAAAAGATTTTATTAGAGAAATGGGTAAATTAGTTGATGTTATTGAAACTAACGTTTCTAAGATTCTGATCAAAGAAGAAAAGGAAATTTATAATGGTGAAAAGAACATTTTAATAGGGTTTGTATCCAGTTTATTGAACTTTGACGATAACTCCGATAGAAAAATGTTATCACAATTGAAACAGCAAATTGCTGTGAGAAAGACTACTATCAAGAATATCACCAGAGAAATAAATGCTAAAAAAAAAGAATTAGCCACTTTAGAAGAATTACAAAGTGTATCCAATGAAGAAGAAAAGGCTTCGAACAAAAGATTATACTTAATTAACGAATTAATTGATACATTGCCAACCAAATATACATGTGTGAAAGATTCAATCAATGGTTACCAGTACAGCTTTTGTCTTGATTCTGCTACACAAGCTGGTTTCATTTATCAAATTGAAGATAAACCAAATGGTAATGAAGTTCTTATCGGTAATTTTGATAAGACATATTTGGACAAGCATCTAATCAAACATAATTATCTTGATAAGATTAGAAAAGACAATTTGGATGAAGATGTTGATCTTTTAGAACATTTAACCAACAGTACAAGTACTATTGGTGAGACTAACCAATATCTTGGACCACTTGAGAATGTCAACAATGGATTTATTGCCAAGTTCATTGAAGGTGATCAATGTTGGAATGGTCCGCTAAGATCGGCTACTGTCTTGATTAAATGTTCAAACGAGTTCAAGATCAACAGTGTGGAGGAAATGACCAAATGTAATTACCAATTTGATGTTGAAGGTCCATGGGGTTGTAACTTTTGAACTGCATTCCATATTTGAATATATATACTATGTACTTCACTATGTTATTAATAGCGCAATATTGATTTAAATCCGAGAGAAATTTCTTAGAGGCAAAACACCGAGCCTTTTTCAGACTTTGACAGTTTTTCATCGCAGGTTTTGCTCGAATATCTTTTCAAGCCAGGTCAAGGCTTGTTTTGAACCTCTTGGAGCCTACTTTTAGATGTAAAGTGTATGACTAATTAAAAATATTTATGAATGGATTGATCAGTGTGAGTACATCTCTTTTGTACAATCAAGATAAATAGTTATTTATCTATTAACGCGCACTTTTTGATTCCTTGATATAGCTCCTAAAATATAATTAAGAAGTTAACACAAAGATGGCCAAACGATTTATTCCAGTTAGTGTAGTAACCCCACCATCTAGGGATGGTGTTGAGATTGTGAATAAGATGGATCATCTTGCCTGGTATGTTCCAAGAAAAACGAAACATAATAAGTCACATAGCATCGTATCACGAAGTAAGATGACCTCAGTCGAAACACAAACATTATACTTTATGGATCCTGAAGGTAATTACTCTGGTTTTGTTCAACTATTGTATTCTAACGTCATGGGTGGGTTGTATAAAGGTTTCCAAATCAATTTCAAAGTCTTTAGTCCTAAGAAGGAATTAGAATCACAGTACAGTATTTGGGAAAGTATTAAATTAGATAGTAGTGTAAGATTCCAGGATGATGAATTAACTGTGAAAGGTAAGACTGTTACCTTTCAGTTCAGAGACCCTGAAAAAATATCTAAGAAACTGATAAAGGGTGATGATGACGGTGAAATGGATGGTAAGACTAACCCTATACCATTTATTGCCAACTTAAAGATCAAAGTCAATGATCCATCAAATGGTTTGATTATGGATTTAAGATGTAACTTGGGTGAAGGTTTCAAGATCTCACCAGATGGATGTAGTTTCTATTTAGATAAATCTACCTCGGATGAAGACATTACCAAGATTAATAATGTTGATTCATTTGAATTAAAACATAGATATATGAGACATCAATTCCATCCAATATGTCAGATATTCGGTTTCATAAAATACAATAATAGTGCAGAAGGGAAAGCGCAGGTTTTGAAATTACAACATATTCCAATGGTTTATTTAGATGCTGTTCAAGGTATCTTGCCCAATAAAGCGGCTAAGAGATGGAATTTCTTATATTTTCAATCAAAGAGTTATACAATCTTAGTCATGGAATATTTAACCATTGCTAAATTTGATAGTGTCAAAGTGACTATTTGGTCAATTTGTGAAAATAATGAGATCAAATATATTGGATCAGATGTTAATAATGATGAAATCGTTAAATTTAATGAAGTGACAAAGGATAAAGAGAATGGTTGGGAATATCCTACTAAGATGACATTTAATTTTACAAAGAGTAGTAACGACGTCCCATCATTCCATGTTGAAAATCTAAATTTAGTGAATAGATATGATATTCTTGGTGAATTACCTAGTATTGTGAAGACACTAGCTAAAAATATTGCCAATATTAAACCATATCTATATCAATACTGTCAACCATGTCATTATAAAGATGAAGAAGGTGTGTCAATTATTGAATCAACTTTTATTAGTTAGTTGGTGTGGTTAGATTATCTAAAAAATATATAATATCTAAAGATATAAAATGAATCATAAAACAGGAATGAACACTCTAAGAATCTAATGTATTGTATTAAAAAAGAAATAAAAAGATAGATAATAAATAAATAAAGAGAATATAATTCACAATATGTTGTCACCCATAAGACTAGTCAGATCACTCTTGTATAGGAGGAGGAGGAAGGTAGTTAACTACAAAAAAACAAAAAACACAATATTGATATGTAGTAAAAAAGACAAAGATGTATGATAAGATGCGAGTGAGCTGACTTCAGAGATATGAGTGCAACGTATATGCAATGGGATATGATGGCTGATTATAGTACTACAATGAGGAATTCTTTCCTTACAAAAGAAAGCAATTGAATGATGGGATTTTACCCTAACACTTTAACGAAGAACCAAGCTGCACCAGCAGCTGCACCACCAACTAGGATCATCTCTACACCTTCTACAATTTTTTTGTTTGTAGTACAATTATTACCCATTGACATAACAGCTTTGAAATAACCAAAGATGAATAATGTTATTGTCATGACGATAATTGAATAGAATAAACCTGTTCCTACCTCTGAGACAAAAAAATATGGTAATAATGGTATTATACCACCTAAAAGATACCCACCACCAATGGTGGCAGCACTGATGACTTGTCTATTTTCTGCAGGCTCATCTAATTCTCTACCATATCTAATAATGAAATCTAACATTAATTCGGGACTACTTTGTAAATCTTTAATAAAAGATACTATTGTTTCTTCGGAGAAGTCTGGGTTTATACTCAAAAGGATATCTTCTACGTCATGATTGACTAATGAAGTGTCTTGATAGAATTTCCTTCTTTCATTTTTCACTTCAGCTTTATAATAATCTAATTCACTCTTAGCTCCAAGATAACCACCTAGTCCCATTGAGATGGCACCGGAGATTAATTCAGCAAACCCACCTGTGATAACAACTTTTGAATCACCCAGAGACGAAAGACCAGCGGTTAAAGCGAAGGGGACGGTTAACCCATCGGATAACCCAATAATCAAATCACTGATCATTCTTGGATCAATCGAATTGAAAAATCCCAGATCTTCATCTTTCTCATCCATGTAATTGTTCGAATAGACATGACTCAAATTTGCTTCTGGATCATTATCATCATCATTTCTATCATCATTATTATTATTTTTATTTGTACCGTAATTAATTGGATCATTCCCACTCCTTAAAGAAGGCGAAGTATTACTACTACTCCCGCTATTGTTTGGATGCAATTTTGATAATATAGCATTTTTAAGAGCTACTAAAGACATGGTTGTATGATGTATATGACTTGGAATATTTTTTTTTTTTAAAAAATCTTTTTCAGATGTAGTGTTTAAAGATAATTATAATAAGCTAACTACCAATTTGGAATAGAATAAAAATGTACTGTTGAAAGAATATGTTAATAGGAGACAGAATAATTGAATCTTATTTAAAGCCAAAAACCTTTAATGAAAAAAAATGAATAAATGAAAGAAAGAAAAAAGGTCTTCTCTTTTAATCAAGTCTAATAATTTTTTAATTGCAAAAAAATATTTAATAACGGTTTAAAATATATTGATAATCCGTGTTGTATATTTCTACCTTTCTAAACAATAAGTGGAAGAGACAATCTTAATTAGAATAAAAACCCGTGTTGTTGTAGTTGTTTCTGTACAAATTTAAAAATGATACAGATATGTGATGGTCTTATCTTTTGATAGAATCTATATCGGCAGTAGTGTGTGTATATATATATACTGTTATATTTTTATGCAATTAAGAGTTGCTATGTTTTTGAAGGCAACTGTATTATTACTATAAATAACGAATATAGGTACAGAGAAAGTAAGTGATGGCAGTAATCAATACTTTCAGTTTATATATATCTCATTGAATTCTCACTGCAATTCTTATTAATACAAAAATTGCCAAAGTATGGGGGTTTAATTTCAGTTTTTCCTTTGCGCAGCGGTCAAGACAGAAATTTTGGTGCGATAGAAACAGGGTTCTTCGAGCGGAAAGCTGGCCAATGAGGCGGGAGGAACTTAGTAATTGGCGGTGCGCTGACCAATCACAGGGCGGATCATTACTCACTGACATTTGGAGTTTAGGGCTGGGTTTAGGGCTAGAATATTTTCTTATATGAGTATGTAGGGCTTCTAAGAAAAAGTGGTAACCATGAGCAACCCCGTATATACCTGTTTGTATGTGTAATTGCCATATACAGTCAATTGATATATATATATAACAACTCTATTAAAACAGTTTTAGGAAAATGTAATATGTTCAGTATATCTTGACATTATGAAGCAGTTTTTTTTTTTTGTTTATTTGAGAAGAGTATAATTTACAGTTGGTTATTTTCAATAAACACAATTATATAAATTAATCAACAAATATTAAAATATGTTAAATTATGTTATGGTGAAATATGATATTTTGATATATTGATTGTAAGAGAGTTGAGCCAATAACTACTATAAAAAAAAGTATGGATATAGTTTATAAAGAAAGGGTAGATTATTGATGTAGTTTATTATTAAAAAGAATACGACTATTATACAATATATATTTAATTTTTTAATAAAAACAGAAAAAAAAGAGTACATATTGAAATATTAATGAATGCTATTATTGATATTAACCATTTTTTATTTTGTTTATTTGTTCTTTTTAATTTTATTGGGGGGGAATAAGGATATATTAGATATATGTGAGATTTTATTTATATTTTTTTTAAATCATTATTAAATGGGGTGATGATGATATACGTTTGTTTTTATTTGTTATGATATAATATAATACAATATATTACCCGATTTAAGCTTGAGTAGAAGAGGAATATTTAGTGACAGCTCTAGTACCTTCAGAAACAGCATGCTTGGCTAATTCACCTGGTAAGATTAATCTAACAGCGGTTTGGATTTCTCTAGCGGAGATGGTAGATTTCTTGTTGTAGACGGCTAACTTGGAAGCTTCAGTAGCGATTCTTTCGAAGATATCGTTAACGAAGGAGTTTAAGATAGACATGGATTTTTGGGAAATACCGGTGTCTGGATGAGTTTGCTTTAAAACTTTGTAGATATAAGAGGAGTAGGTTTCCTTTCTGGTCTTGGATCTCTTCTTGACGTCACCGGTGGTGGCGGTTTTCTTGGCAGCTGGTTTCTTTTCAGCTGGAGCTTTAGAGGCGACTTTATGATCTGGCATTGTTGATATTGAGTGTTGTGTTGTGTGGTTGTTCTAGTATATATTGAAGATTGAAAACCAAATAGAAATAATTAAAGAGGAATATATATATTTTCATAAGTTTACAAGATAAGAGTGGTTCTTATATATATATATATGATGTGCTTTCCCTGTTTTGCTGATCAGTAGGACATTGAGACTTTCACTATTGATATCTCATTGATTTCCTTTGGTTGTTTGCCATTCTGAAAAATTCGTCTTCTTTACTATGGTGGGGTTTTTTGCAGGCTCGGGCAGAGACATGAACATTTGAGAACGGCCCGTGCTGGCGACTTCGCTGCTGCTGTTTTTTTGCGCTGACTTCCTCTTTGGGACACGGCACGACTGGCCATAATAAATCTCGAATCGCGTTTCTTGTCGAAAAGTGAATTTTCAACACCATTTGCAGCTCGACTTCCCCGTTCCAGTTCTTTCCCCCTCGGTGGGGCGAAGCTCTCAGAACGGTGTGTGGGGGGGCCCAGAATACATACAGAGCTATGTATTAACGGTTTTCGCCTCCTTCTTTAGTGGACATCCTTGTGGTAAAAGGGTGACAATGTGGTGTGTGCTGAGATATTCGCCCTGTTCTCAGAATGGATCGTTCTGTGGATTTCACCGCAAATCGGTCTCTAAGCAATAATCAATCTATGAACCAATGAAATATATATATATATATATATATATACATGTTGACAAGTGATTGATCTGGCTATTTCCCATTTCTTGTTTATTAGATACTTCCCATCACAAACCCAGTCAATCATAAATTAATACAAATCAAGTTCTACTAAACTTCTTTTTTATTAACCTTATTTTTATTCAATACAAACAAAACAAAACAAAACACAAATATATATATATCATAATGTCCGGTGGTAAAGGTGGTAAAGCTGGTTCTGCTGCTAAAGCTTCTCAATCAAGATCTGCTAAGGCTGGTCTAACTTTCCCAGTCGGTAGAGTTCACAGATTACTAAGAAGAGGTAACTACGCTCAAAGAATCGGTTCTGGTGCTCCAGTCTATTTAACCGCTGTCTTAGAATATTTAGCTGCCGAAATCTTAGAATTAGCCGGTAACGCTGCTAGAGACAACAAGAAGACCAGAATCATCCCAAGACATTTACAATTAGCTATCAGAAACGATGACGAATTAAACAAATTGTTAGGTAACGTTACCATCGCCCAAGGTGGTGTCTTACCAAACATTCACCAAAACTTATTACCAAAGAAGTCTGCTAAGCCAACTAAAGCTTCTCAAGAATTATAAGCAAAATAACTGCTTGTAATGAATGAATAACCTTCCCTCTTCCCAAATTATATTAATATTATTAAATTCTTTTTTCCAAAAACAAACAAACAAACAAAACGTCAATCTCCTCACAATAATAATAGCATATTTTTTTTATATCCTTACTTTTAAATTCAAAATAAAAACAATTATTCAACTCAGTAATGAATATTCTACAATATAAAATAGTTTATATAATCTAATTTAGTTGTCTAATAGGTGTATATTATAAAGAATTCCAAACCAATTAACCAATGCCTCTCTGAGTTTATTGCCATTTTTTCAGATTCTTTCAGATTCTTTCCAAGCAATAATTGCTTGTTTGTTTATGTTTTTTTTCCAATTTTTGCACCGCTCGAGCGAGCGAGTGATGGACGATATTACATGAAAAATAAATAAATATATATATATATATATATATGAAAACATTGTAACGTTTCTTTGACGTGTCCATTATTTGTAACAGTTAATCATATCCACAAACAAACATACATACATACATCCAACCAATCAATCATGTCTACTTCTGATGCCTTAAGAATGGTCCTTATCGGTCCACCAGGTGCTGGTAAAGGTACCCAAGCTCCAAATTTAGTCGAAAAGTTCGGTGCTGCTCATTTAGCCACCGGTGATATGTTAAGATCTCAAATCGCTAAAGGTACCGAGTTAGGTTTACAAGCCAAGAAAATCATGGACGCTGGTGGTCTTGTCTCCGATGATATCATGGTCAACATGATTAAAGACGAATTGACCAACAACCCAGCCTGTCAAAAGGGTTTCATCTTAGATGGGTTCCCAAGAACTATCCCACAAGCCGAAAAATTAGACCAAATGTTAACCGAACAAAACACTCCATTACAAGCTGCTGTCGAACTAAAAGTTGACGACGACTTATTAGTCGCCAGAATCACCGGTAGATTAGTCCATTTAGGTTCCGGTAGATCTTACCATAAATTATTCAACCCTCCAAAGGTTGAAATGACCGATGATGTCACCGGTGAACCTTTAGTTCAAAGAGGTGACGATAACGCTGAATCTTTAAAGAAGAGATTGGACGCTTATCACAACCAAACCGAACCAATCGTCGAATTCTACAAGAAAACTAACATCTGGTCCGGTGTCGACGCTTCTCAAGCTCCATCCACCGTCTGGGAATCTATCTTAACTGCTTTAAACAAGAAATAGAAAAAACTTTCTAAGTCTACTTTATTTTTTTCTCTTAAAACAACGTTAATACCCCCTCCGCACCTAATGTACTCCATTGCCAAAAAATAATAATACTATATAACACTTATATATATATATATGATACAAATGAATTTCATTTAATAATGAAGATGATTTATTTAAAAAAAACAAACTTTTAACCCAATCATTCAAAATAATAATATAAAGTCATGATCTATTTGAAGCTTATAGCCTGCTGAACTCTTACCATCAACTATACCATGCTACAATAATATTCCCTCTGTTGAACTCTCTCACAATCAACTATGCTCTTTCCAGAATACCGTTTATCTTATATATATCGCACCACACGGAATGTATTTATTGACATTTTTCAATATTCCAAAGGGCTTTAACAATCTTGATGATAAATAGAAAAAAATAACATACACCAAAAAAAACAAAACAATGATTTTATATCAATAAAGACACAAATTGATAAAATTACATTGAAATATCAATACAGTCCCTAAGTGAACTGAACAGTTAAATTTTAAACAATCTTTGTGTTTCAACGCCAGCTTTTTATGAACTTGTATCTATCAGTTCAGGTATAATTTTGCAATATTTAGCATATATAAAGATTAACATCGATCTAAAACAATAACAAAACATTATAAGGGATGAATAATCCTTCATTACCCCCGCCACTACTAAGTAACAATCGAAATAAAAATAGTCCTTTGAATGCATCCTCCAATTTAAATAATAGAATAAGGCGATCATCAAATGCTGCATCCATAATTATACCGTTGATGAAGATGACAGATCCACATGTCAGAAAGACTATGACTTCATACAAATATACACAGACAAATGTCAATAACAGTAACAATACCACTACTAATAATACTCAGAGTAAAAGAGTTTATCAACCGGATAATAAAATTCTTCGACAAAATCAAAGCGTATCGCAACCTCGTCATAAAATTGCTCACACTCAAAAGGTGTCTCAATCGCATTCAAATAGACAAAAGGTAGTACAAACACATCCAATTAGTCAAAAAGTGTCTCAATCGCATTCAATTAGTCAAAAGGTAGCACAATCACATACAAGTAATCAAAAGGTAGCACAATCACATACAAGTAATCAAAAGGTAGCACAATCACATACAAGTAATCAAAAGGTAGCACAATCACATCCAAATAATCAAAAGAGATCTCTTAATTCACCAGAACCAGTGAATTCATTTTATGATAGACCAAAACGCAGCAAACTTGAAACTAGTCAACAAAAATCAGTGCAACCATATGCTAATACTGTTGCAGACCAAATCATGTCTGATGATGAACTATTAAGCCTGCTTAAATCAAATAGTATTTTTAAAAGACGACATTCAAAAAGGAAACTTATAGCCACTCCATTAGAAAGGGTTCAACCAAAACCTGCTGAGCATACTACTACCCCTAAGCAATCTAAAAGGACTGATTTAGACGAAAACGTAATAAATGCATCTCAATCAAATAAAACAGACGATAGTCAAGCAAATAAAAAAACTCCAACTCATAAGAAAATATTTCTTCCTCTTTTAGTCAGCAGAACAACTCCCGTTCATGCCAAGAAGCCAGCATCTGGTAATGTAAATATAATAGTGTCAAACAAAGCAAATAACTCACTTAATGTTAAAGCTAATAAGACCACATCGGTTCAAATAAGTAACCACACTCCTAATAAATCCAATAAAACAGTGCCTATAGAATTCAACAAGACAATGCCTAAGGAATCCAACAAAGCTACTCCCCTCACTGTGAAAAGATTACCGAATCTTGCCATCAAGAAAACTATCCAAACAGATACTATTACCACAACTAAATTAAAAGCTAGCAAAGTACCATCTGTCAAAACCGATGAAAAAGTTGCGTTTGAAGTTAACAGTCCTGTTTCTACCGAATCAGATAAATCTGTTCCTACTAGTGTTACTGATCCAGTGACCTCCGAAACTGATAAATCTGTTCCTACTAGTGTTACTGATCCAGTGACCTCCGAAACTGATAAATCTGTTCCTACTAGTGTTACTGATCCAGTGACCTCCGAAACTGATAAATCTGTTCCTACTAGTGTTACTGATCCAGTGACCGCCGAAACTAATACATCAACCCCAATCGAAAACAAAAAAACATCTCCCATAAAATCTAAGTCCCTTCCCTTTCAAATCACTAAATTCACTCTTGTCAAACGCAACAGGTCAAGTCAAATTAGCAGTAATATATCAACTCCTTCCAAGATCGACACCAGATCATCAACCCGAGTCTATACACCCAAGCTAGTTGATAATGTTGTGGATATACCCATTAAATTAAATAAAAATACTCCCACTACGGAAGATAGAACTCCAATCAAGGATGTAAAAGAAGCTGCATCTGCTGGTAGTGTATCTTTAACAGACTTAAAATTAAAAGTTGATGGTTTCCACAGCTCTGGCAAAAGCTCAAATAAAGAATTACAAACACCTATAAAAGAGCAGTCAACTGAACTTATTAAAATAAAAAGTTTGCCTATTTATTCCAGTGGTCTAAAATCATCTTATAATAAAGTTAATAAGCAAAATGAATTTCACACTAAGGACACAGGTGTTTCAACTGACCCATTAAAAGAGATGACACCAACCCAAAGAAAGGAGGACTCACAACAACAGTTGTTTTCGCTTCCCTTGTCTCCTAAATTGTTGTTATCTAACTCCAAACACAAAAACCTTCCTCCCAAACTCCCAAATTCAGAGAAAAAAATGTCTCAAGAACCCAATATCATTAAAGAGCACCCCAAACCTCACACAATTAACATTGATATAAGCAAGCACACTCCGCAAATATTAATTTCTAGCAAGGAAGGAACCCCCAATAATGCTAGCCAACAGAAATATATTGGAGACAAACCAATAAACTCAATGCTTCAGTTCAAAAAAACTCAGATGCTAGATACAACTATTAGCTGTGATGATAATGGCTCAACCGATAATGAGACTATTGCATCTAAAATCAAGCAAAAATTAGAATCTAATGCTTCAATTCTTTTTCTTCTGGAAGACAATCGTCCCGTAATTCCTCCACAGCAACTATGGCCCAGTGATAAAGAAACAACTGGCAAATCTCCTAATGAAAATAAATGTGGAAATATTTTCAACAATGCAAAGCCGGAACTTCTATTTGATGATGAAATAGTCCAAAAACATTCAATCAATAAGCCGAATGAGCATTTACCCTCTAAAGACACGGTCAAAAATATACAGCCGAGGACTACGGACACAGAAGGAAGTGAAATACGTATGGATAATTCTGAATTTGGTGAGGAAATTATTAATGATAAACCTCAACTACAGCAAGAGAAAGATGTAAATTCTGTCACAAGCGATAATGCTAGTCTGTCAAAGGGGACTGAAAAGTCCAATGTCCTTTCAAGTAATATAAATATGATGAATGTTTCAAATTTATTAAACACAAAAGAAGCCGAAGCTACTCAAACTTCTGCGTCTCAAATCCTCTCAATTTTGTCGGAACCTTCTGAGAAGGTACTAACTTCAACCACTGTAAATGATTATAGAGAAAAACCCATATTATTGGCCGATGACGATCACAAACTGCCTGAGTCAAATATGATTCTTGACATTGTTCAACAGGGTAAAGTTAGTGAAGATTTTAGTTTTCTCAAAACACCTACAGAAAGTCAAGTGACTCCAATTCATGCAAAAGCTGAAAACGAAAATACAAGTATCAAAAAGAGAAAACACACTGGCAGTTTCAAATCATTAGACAACCATTCAGACAAAAAGTCCAAAATCGAGCAAATAGATCCAGAAACAGAAGAATCGACACACCATATTATTGAGAAATTAGGGAAGCATATATTAGAGTTTATTCCAGATGAAATTATGCCCTTGGATAATTCATTGCAGGCTCGTACTGATAAGCAAAATTCATTCAACGATAGCAAGGATAATTTTTCAGATGATAATTCATTGGTATCCACTGAAAAACATACTGGTCACTTGAATATGATTTCAAATCTATATGAAACCTCGAGTGATGAGAGTCAAGAGTCAATTAGCAGCGATAGTAGCGTACAAGATTTGATAGATTCCAATGTACATATTACACGGTCTGTAACCATATTAAGGTCACAAAAAAATGATAGTTCTCAAAGTAATCTTAGAGCTTCTCCTATCGTAGCCCCTAGTGATTTAAAAAGCGAAACTTTAGACCAGCATAATTTATCATTGACTACTCCTTCTACCAAAATGGAAGTTGTATACGTTTCAGATTCCGATCGGAATTCC
The DNA here is from genome assembly GCA_033807795.1 of Monosporozyma servazzii. NCBI lineage: Eukaryota > Fungi > Ascomycota > Saccharomycetes > Saccharomycetales > Saccharomycetaceae > Monosporozyma > Monosporozyma servazzii. The sequence continues at coordinate 475,790 of CP138599.1, read as the reverse complement.
GATAGTGCTATTTATACATCTAAGAGTAAACGAATTAAGGAAGATCTTGATGAGGAAAAAATAATCTCAACTAATATAGAAAAACTTGAAGAAGAATCCGAAGTTGATTCTTCAAGCTCTGTTGATCCTTATGAAGAGAGAAAGAAGTTTGAGCGTAATTTTACTACCTTTGCTCGTGATAAACTAAAAGATAAAAGTTCGATTACAAAGGATTTGGCGTCTAGTCTTATCTCTTCTGGTATTGCACAACATTTACCTCTAAATGGCGATCCTACTGTTAGTGTCTCAAATGACATTTGCTCGGTTACTAATTTTGAACAGCTGCATACTATATTTTACCAGCAAATACATAAGAAAGACAGCATCAAATATCTTCCAATAGATCAAATAATAGACAAGAGAAAGCTCAAGGATAAATATATGCTATATCCAGAGGAAATATAAGAGCACACTACTAAATTCAAAGACACTAACAAACGTGTTTGATACACGAACTCCTATACTTCTAATTAATTTGATACAAACAGTGCTGGATCACCTTCTTCTACACATTTGCCCTCAAGTATCAATACTGATTGACACTCGAACAATAATAGCAAAGCTTGACAGAGCCTGGCATCCCAATAGACAAATTTATTTGGCTTTATAATCACTTCAATAAATTACATATTTCATTATTACCGTTTATACCGACAAACGTTTGATATATATTGAATACAAATCTATTTAAGGTAATTATATATAGTATCCATCATCCTATCTTACGTAGAAGCGTACATACTATTTGTTCTTAGTCTCATAATAACATGTTGCATGGAAATATTTCCCATCCACTTGAATGGTGTTTTTCCATATCCATTCTCCTGTTTCATCGTCGTATACACTAGTGACTGTTTCTTGACATATTGGGCATTTATATGAATTGTCAACCATAGATTCTGGAACCACAACATATTGATCTGATAATTCTTGTTGTTGATTGGACCCATGGCCATTATGATCATGATAATTATTGCTCTCATTATCATGTTTATGAGGACTACGCATATTTTCATTTGACCTTCTTCTCTTTCTTCCCAAGTTTGAACTATCATTATCATTTCTCCGTCTATTATCACTACCAGCCTTATTGTATTCATTAGAATCATTATTAAATTTGGTAGAGACAATTTCATCATCCTTAAAATCTATCCATTCTGAATGGGGGATATACCAGTTTCTTGACTGAATATTTCTTTGAGTGGCAACAAAAGATGAAGCATTATCATTTTCTGAATTATAGGATGAACCTTTGATTCTTTTATTAATTCTGAAATGCCAATCTAAATGATAGCCTTGTAAATACTTTTCATTTGTAGTATTACCAAATCTTTTACCACATGTACTACATTTATTTGGTTTACCACGATAAAGAAGGTGGATAAAACTATTCATTACAATCAAAGAGTTATCATTACTTGTAATATTTTGTTGATTTAATTGTAAATTAGGAGCGTTGTTTAGGTTGATATTATTTACAGTCATGATAGCATTAAAATCATTCAATATATTTAATAAGGTTGGAATTGAAGGTAATTCATGACTCGACTCTTCAATATTACCATTGCTTTCAGTGTTATTCTTGCTACTCAATTTATCAAACAAGGTAATAATAGAGTTTTTGTTTGGAATAAACAGAAGCTTTTCTTTGTTTAATGAATCGTAAAGACTTTGAATCTTATTTAGTTTATTTTGTTTCCCTATTTCTACAATATCTTGAGTGACTAAACCACTACTAGATTGATTTAAACTTAGTGAAGGAGTTGGAACCGGTGTTACTGAAGAGGTTGTTCCAAATAAAGTTGAAAACGCCATTGGAGTAGCACTCGAACTTTGAGGATTCGATTCTGAATTATTATTGTTAAACAAAGGAATTTTTGGGCTACCACTCTTGGAAGGACTATTACTATTTATATTATTACTGTCTTCGTATTGCTTTTGCTGCAATTGCTGTTGTTGTTCTCTTTCTTCCCTTTGTTGTTGTTGCATTTGTTGCTGTTGTTGCTGTCTAAATTTTTCTTGTAAGTAATGCTGATCTTGAGCAAAGACCTGTTTCAATTGGAGTTGAACTTGCTTTAAAGCATTTGTAGATAACTTTTCTTTTGCCAAGACAGACCTTAGTTGTTTTAAGACTTCCAATTTAGTTAAAAGTTTGTTATAATCATCTGGATTGTTGGATTGAGTAAAATTTTTCACTCTATCATTAGTCAATTGGGCTAATTTATCGATTTCCTTCAATAATAATGGTACTGTGGGGGTTGGTAACTTATTTTCAAAATTTTTTTGGTGTAAAGCACTTGCTTTCATAAGAAAACTTTCAATAACTGACAATGTACTCTTATCAAAGACTGGCTCACCTGTTGATGTGGTTGGCTGTAACCAAGATTTAAACAGATTAATCAATTTAGTTCTCACCTGATTGTCAACGATTAAATATGTTTTTTTATACAATTTAAATAAATTCTTACTGAAAAAGATTGTATATGGTGAACCAGCATTTTTACAAATTGAATCTAATGCATAAAAGGAAAATAATTTTTGTGTTGGAACGCATTTATCAATTCTATTCTCTAACGATTCCACGAAATATTTAGCACATGAAATATTTTCTTCAGCCATTTTGGTTAGTGTAGTAATGATAGGTCTTGAATTAAAGGTCAATTCTTTTAAAACAGAATCAAATTGTTTTACCACAGCTTCTACGTCACTATCCATTTTTACAAGGTTGTGACTTTATTATTATTATAATTAGAGTGAAGCAGTAAATGTATATATATATTAACAGCTGGATTCCCGTAATATCAAACTTGAGATACCTCTGTTCCTATCAAGATGGGGTCAATGGCTAACATTCACGAGTAAGGTATATAGAACTTTTCATCTAATCCTAATTTTTTTTATTTTAATTTTTTTCTTTAGAAATCAAAAAATTGAATGAAATATTTCAGTAAAAAATCTTAAAGTGACACAAAATAACTTAAATCTTATTATTATTACTATTATTATTATTATTATTATTATACATTGTATTTATATTTATATTGATTAGATTGGATTTGGTAATCTCTTGAAACATGCGATATATTTGGCACCTTTCTTTCTTTCCACTTTTTTACCTTCTTCAGTAGAATTTCTCATGATCGTAACACATTTATCTTGAGCTTCCCATTCATTAGATAATCTTTCAAATAATGGATGTTCTTCTAAATGCTTAACCATCCAGTGATGCAAATCTTCGACATCAGTAATGGTGTAAATGACACCACCCTCCTTTAAGACATAAGCGTATTCACTCAATAAAGTGTTGGTAATGATTCTAGCTTTATGTTTTCTTTGTTTGAAATGTGGATCTGGGAAACAGAAGAACATCTTAGACAATTGACTTTTGTGGAAAAAGTTTGGTAAGAATTTCATGGCATTACCTCTAAGAACACTAATATTTTGATATTTTTCTTCATCTTTATGATTATTTCTTAAAGCGATGATTCTATCTTCGACATAATTTGTCACTTGAACACGAATTTCCATCCCAAGGATTAAATCTTCTGGGAAAGCTGGGGATAAATCCACAAGAAGACCACCGAAACCACAACCAATATCGGCAATGGTGACATTTTTGGTCATTTCCTTTCTTTCGGCATCATAATAATGTGGATACAATTTTGACCAATCCATTTCATCTGGATTCAATGGATATTCCAACTGGTGATCAGAGAAGGGATTGGAATGTGCTCTTTGTCTATAAAATTTCTTCTTTGGCAAATCAATTATCTTGTTCGTTGCGGAATCATCTTCAATGACTTCTTCTTCATTTTTATTTTCAAAGGCAACATGTTTCAATTGCTTTCTGTTTTCTTCCTTGGAGATACGGTAGGCGTATCTTTTGGAAGATGAATCACCAACACTTAGAGGCTTAGCTTTCATTGGTATCAATATTAATTTATCTAGAATGGGGTGCTGCCCTCTGAACGTGTCTTTTCAATCACAAATATTTGTAGCATTCACTGTTTAAAACTCATCGAATTTGCGATGAGTTTCAAAAATTTGAAGAGTCGTGGACGGTGACACGTCTAGCCACTAGTAACAACAGTTTATAAAGTAAACATAAGGTCAGATATTACTATAATGCTAGTGGAATTCATAGTCCATCGTTCATGTGGGTTTGAGTGCCGAATAAATAGCTAGCATTAAGGGAAAGACGGTCTCTCTTCATCTATTTATACAAGTTATTCTAAAAGCATTATTACGAATTTCACAACTGGTTAAAGCCCCAACATTTGAAATAAATTCGAAAAGATCAAGAGACGTTGTGGTACTAAATCAATAAGAGCAAAAGGAAGGATAAACCTCAAAAAAATACCTTACATTTTGAGCATTAAATAATACTCCATAGTAATATTGAAAAAATAAAGAAGGAGAAGTATGGAACAAAATAAATATCCACCTCACTTGTCTGAATTCTTTTCTATAGTGAATAATAAGGATAAGGCCCCTACACAATCTGTTCAGGATAATATGACAAGACTTCCTAATAGTCATGACTCATTAAATGCTGAGTCCAACACACGTGCTTCCACACCACAAACACATCACCGATATAATAAATCAATATCATCAAGTTTAAATTCTAATTCAAGTTGTTTAGCAAATTTAGACATGATTATTACGAGTAAAGATATTGAACAATTAACCAAGTTTTTAACACAATTGAAAGATGTCTCTTCAAGATATTCTAAATCTTTAGAAACTCTAGCACAAGATACATTAGAGTTTTCAAATATAATTAATGATCTAACTCAATTGAAAATATGTCCCAATGATAATAAAATAATAAAAAACTTATTAGATTCAAGTGGATTATTCCAAATAATTACCAATCATCATTTAATCTTAGCCAATTCAATAAATACATATTTGATAACTCATTTAACTAATTTAATTAGTAAAATTGATAAATACTATAATTCTTCACATAATAAATTTATTAAATTTGATCAATTACAATCAAACAAATTAAATCAATTGAAAAGAGATTATTATCATTCAAATAAACCCCAAAAATATAAGAGTAAGAATAGATTTGATGATAATTTAATTCAAATTAGACAAAATTTAAATGATTTACAATTTCAAGTTAATGAAATGGAGTTGAATAGATTTAATTATTATCAAGATTTAATACAATTTAATGATACTGTTTTCAATGATGTTATTAATAAATTGGCAACCATCTCAAAGATACATTTAGAAATCAATGAGAATATAGCTAGAAAGAATTGGCCAGATGGTGGTTTGGATCAATTGTTAAATTATTCTGATGATCTTCTGTTTACGAAAGATAACATGAAGGAAGAAGAAGAAGAAGAAGATCTAAATGATGAAATAATTGAAGAAATATTGGAAGATAATCATACATCACACGAAAGTACAGATGTTAGTGATACAATCATTAATAGTCGAGAAGAGGACATCAACAACAATACTCCGACACTATCACTGCCCAATGGAGAGATAACGAAATCATCCCCACATAAAAGAAACGATTCTAAAACATCATACTTTAGCATTGATAATCACCAAATCAACACGAATCAAAATCAAAACTCCATTGAATCCGTAGATCCAGAATATGAAGAAGAACAGGATCAATCATTTTCGTTACCATTAACCGTTACCTCTCCAACACAGGATAATAATATTGATATTGGTTCTAATAGTAGTGATAATGAAAGCGATAAAATTCCATTATCGCCAATTGCTAGTCAAAGAAGTACCCATCTTGACGATCATACCCAAAATAATGATAGATTCATAGATCAGTCAAGTATATGAGAATAGAAAATTAAAATATAAATAGATATAGATGTACTATATTTAAACAAGGACATTATAATGTATATACAGAAGATAATTTATATATATATATATAAATAGATAAGGAACTGATTACCAAAACTTATACCAGGACTTATTAGAGTTACCGTCATCTTTAGTAACATCATTAGGATGACCTGCCCATTCTTTCAATAGCTCTTGAGTTTTAGGATCCTTCGAATTGTCTTTATGTTTCAACATTGGTTTCTCTTTTCTTTGGACAGTTTCAATAGCCAATTGAGCAATTTCAAAACTTTTCCTTCTCTGTAATCTACATTGTTCCCATCCTACAACAGAACCAAATAATAGCCCACCAATGGACCAGTTCATTACTTTATTCCAGTATGAGACACCCAATAGTGGTTGTTTGCGTTTACTTATTATTGCTGTTGATAGCCCCATTAGAAACATTGCTGAAAATCCAAGAATCCCTGCATCTCTAAAACATGGGATGTTAACCATATTAGTCAATGTGAACTCTTCTTTGGAGACGCTGCCCCATGCTTGTTTCAGTATACCTGAGGCATCTGGTGCGTCTGTATTACTGTTGTTGTCTTGGAATCTTGGGTCTGTATCCTTTAAGAGAATCTTCTGACCCGGAGTATAGTTAGTTTTAACAGGAGTTTCTTGCTGGACTGCAGGTTGTGATATATCTGCCCCATTTGACATTGAATTACTAGACCAAGGCCACTTCATCTTCTCGAGCTGTGTTTATCGTTTGACTTCCTTGTAATTTCACTGTGACTCTTGCCAATATATGTGCTTTTAAATTTTGTTCGCAAATAAATGAATGTCTCATTGCTTTATACATTGCTACGTACATAACCAAGCAAGATGACTACTTAAAGTTAGTCAGATACACACACACATCCTCTCTCTCTATTCACCTTGGAATACTCATTCAGCGACGTGGTACACACTCCCATGTGCTTATAAGGCTCTTACATAACGAGTGGAATCCCACGCCATACTAAAACTCGTCTCACTTTTTTTATTGCTCGAGAAGTTTTGTTACTTTTCCAAAATTTCACAAACGACAACGTCGATTTTTCAATTGTTTTCAATCAAATCGTCATTTGGGAACTTTATTCAAAGATTATACAGAGATTGTATAAGATATTTATATAATCACAAGAGTCATTTGCAAGTAGGTTGATTAGTCTGATTTCTCTCTCTCGTCTTTTGTAAACTTGCAACAAATAAATATATATACATATACAAAGTAAAACAGTAACTACCATTCAGTTCACGATGCTACGTTTACATAATGCTAATCCTGCTAATTTGTTAGCCAAATCGTTATCCATCACTAGATCCATTTCTCAAACTAGTTGGTTACAGGCTGCTGCTGCTGCTGCCACTGCCACTGCCACTTCTGCTTCTGCTTCTGCCACAACCAGAGCCTCCACTATTCCATTAGATCATGCTTCTAACGATACAAGTTTTGACTATGACGGGTTTATAGATACAGAATTAGATAATAAACGCAAGGATAAATCGTATCGTTATTTCAACAATATAAATCGTTTAGCTAAAGAATACCCGCTGGCCCACCGTAAGTTAGAGTCTGATAAAGTCACTGTATGGTGTTCAAATGATTATTTGGCATTATCTAAAAATGAACAAGTCATGAACGCAATGAAACGTGCCATAGACAAATATGGTGCTGGTGCTGGGGGGACCAGAAATATTGCAGGCCATAATAAATTGACTTTGAAATTAGAATCGGAATTGGCCACATTACATAAAAAGGAAGGTGCTTTAGTGTTTTCATCATGTTTTGTAGCAAATGATGCTGTACTTTCATTATTAGGACAGAAATTAAAAGATTTAGTCATCTTTAGTGATGAATTAAATCATGCTTCCATGATTATTGGTATTAAACATGCTAACACAAAGAAACATATCTTCAAACATAATAATTTAGCGGAATTAGAAGAACAATTAGCTAAGTATCCACGTAATCAACCTAAATTGATTGCATTTGAGAGTGTTTATTCAATGGCCGGCTCTGTTGCTGATATTGAAGCCATTTGTAATTTGGCAGATAAATATGGTGCAATGACATTCTTGGATGAAGTCCATGCTGTTGGGCTTTATGGTCCACATGGTGCTGGTGTTGCAGAACATTTAAATTTTGAGTCTCATTTGAAAGCTGGTATTAAATCTTTACCAAAGGATATTCCAAATGTCATGGATCGTATTGATATGATCACTGGTACTCTTGGTAAATCATTCGGTACCGTGGGGGGTTATGTGGCTGCATCTCAAAGATTAATTGACTGGTTCAGATCTTATGCTCCAGGTTTCATATTTACCACAACATTGCCACCTGCCATAATGGCTGGTGCCGCTGAAGCGATTAGATATCAACGTATTCATTTAAATTTAAGACAAGATCAACAAAGACATACAATGTATGTGAAACAAGGATTACATGACTTGGATATTCCAGTGATTCCAAATCCATCTCATATTGTTCCTGTGTTGATTGGGAATGCTGATTTGGCGAAGAAGGCTTCTGATTATTTAATGGATAAACATAAGATTTATGTCCAAGCCATTAATTTCCCAACTGTGTCTCGTGGTACTGAAAGATTAAGAATCACTCCAACTCCTGGCCATACAAATGATTATTCTGATATGTTGTTGGATGCTATAGATGATACATTCAATGCTTTACAATTACCAAGAATTAAAGATTGGACTGCACAAGGCGGGTTATTGGGTGTTGGTGAAGGTGATGTTGATGAGGTGAAACCATTATGGACATCTAAACAATTGTCTTATAGTAATGATGATTTGAATCCAAATGTTCATGATGATGTGATGGAAGAATTAGAAGTTTCTAGTGGTATCCGTTATTAGGAGGTGCCCGTTTCAAAAATATATATAATCCATGTATATACTAATAATAATATGATATAATACGTATAGTTTGATACGTATAGTTTAATACAATATAGCCTAACACATTAGAGTATGGCTTGATACGTATAGTTTAATACAATATAACCTAACACATTAGTGTATAGTTCAATACAGTATAGATTAACACATTATAGTAGTTTAAAATATCAATTATAGAACTATAATATTTTGTTTAAAAAGAAATATAAAAGAGTGTTTACACATAAAAATATATATATGCGTATTCATTTAGACTGAAGACAAACAAACTTATAAAGCCTTTTCAGCAGCATCATTAACTAAATCTTCGACGTCAAATTCTTGAGTGTTAGATTCTGGTTTAGTTTCTGGGACATTTGGTAAATCGATACCAGTAGTAGTAGAAGTAGAAGTGGTGATTGGAACATCAGCAGCTAATTTTGTGGTGGTGGATTGGGCGGAAATGCCAGCGGCTGGGGTGGTAGCTTGAGTTGATTTACAACAGTTTTGTACAAGGGTGTTTAATGGACCAATTTTCTTGACATGTGGTTCGATCTTTTGACACACTTGGTTACATGTTTCGTTAGATTTAGTCTTGATAGTTTCACAAGTGGAACCGACGATGGAGTCAATTTCCTTTTGGTAAGTGGTGTAAACGACAGGTAAAGTGAAAGTGGCTAAGACACCGACGAATAATAGAGTCCAAACGGAGAACCATGAGAATAATTTATGTAATAAATAGGTGACTAAAGCAGCTTTAAAGGTATTTTTTGGGACTTGAGCAAAGACCAACATTCTCATTTTAGCTTGTTTGACAGGTAATTGCTTTAAGAAGTCATCTAAGTATGGCTTGATTAGACCGACAGTGTTTGGACAGTCATTGATACCGTATTTGGTGACTAACCCTTGGCCTAAGAAAGCCTTGGATAAGAATTCGATTGAACCGGTGGTTAAAAAGATGGTATAGAAGACTCTTAGGAAGAAAGTGATCAAATTGACTTTCTTAAGGATTAATAAAGTTAAGATGGCACCGAAGAAGACTTTCCCAGTTTCCATTGGATTTTTCCATAATAGTAGATCACAGTTGCAGTTAGAACACTTTGACATTTTTGTTTGAATTGTTTGGTGGTTTTAATTGATATAACGCAAGCCAAGAAATAATAGAAGAAATAATCCAAGCCAAAAATGTTTCAATTTAACACCAGGAATTAAAGGACAACAGCACTTATATATTAATTTCAAAATACGAAATGCTTTATATAAAACGGTTCATTGCCAAATTTCACTCAAAGTGGAAAATTCCTTGAAAAAAAACAACATTTTTTGAATGAAAAATAATTTATGCAAAAATAACAACTAAAACAAACAAACAAAAAAAAAAAGAGACAACAACTGTCAGTTTCTTGCTTTGAAGTGGCGAGATAATAGTAACAACTTGTTGTAACGTTTGTCATAATTACATTATTGTATTGTATTACTGTATATTATCTCTTACCGATCGGATTTTATGAATGCAAAAGAGATCAAATATCCACTCAATAAGGGACGTGTCACCGCGCACGACGCACATAAGACCCACCGGCAGCATAGGGTAAATCCGCATCACTAAACGATACAACTGTCTAACGATACTGTTATTATTACGATAGCGGTCAGACATTACTAAGATGGACTGTTAAGACGTGTCTTTGTAATGAATGATACGCTGGTTCATTGTGTCTACTGCAATAATATCAATGGCTTGCTTAGTCAGTTTTGGCCCATAATAATGATAATAACAGTAGGAATAATTTGATGGCGGTCGGCGCATCGCCTGGCGCTCGAACCGCGGCAAGTGGGCAATCTGGGACACTGGATTTCAATATTATTATTCCAGTGGAATTTTGCTCGATCTGAATGAAATTTAACGATGATGATTTAAGACTCATCGTAATGCCCATGCTGGGTACATTGGTATATAAACGCAGATGGCATGGCCATACCCACACACATACTCAAATATAATCCACTCTCAACGATGTAAGATCAGCAAAGGATGTTTCGTGCTAAACGTGGGTTCCATATCCCAGCAACTTTATTAAAAGGTCAAAATTTGACAGAGAAGATTGTACAGAATTATGCAATCAATTTACCTAAAGGTAAACTCGTCCATTCAGGTGATTATGTGTCAATCAAACCTGCATATTGTATGTCCCATGATAACTCATGGCCAGTGGCATTGAAATTTATGGGGTTGGGAGCAACAAATATTAAAGATAAGACACAAATCGTTAACACTTTGGACCATGATATACAGAATGAATCCAATCAAAATTTAACTAAATATAAAAACATCGAGAATTTTGCTAAGAAACATGGGTACGATTTTTACCCGAGGGGAAGAGGTATTGGCCATCAAATTATGATTGAAGAAGGCTATGCCTTCCCCCTGAATCTAACCGTTGCCTCAGATTCACATTCAAACACATATGGTGGTATTGGGTCCCTCGGAACTCCAATCGTGAGAACAGATGCCGCCTCCATTTGGGCAACAGGCCAAACTTGGTGGCAGATCCCACCAGTGGCCAAAGTAGAATTGATTGGTAAATTACCGAACGGTACATCAGGGAAAGATATCATTGTCGCCCTATGTGGGATATTCAATAATGATCAAGTATTAAACCATGCCATCGAGTTCACAGGTGAGGCCATCGAATCATTATCAATCGATCACAGATTGACTATTGCTAATATGACTACAGAATGGGGCGCTTTATCAGGTCTATTCCCAGTCGATAATACAACTCTACAATGGTATCAAAATAGATTGAAACAAATTAATCGTAATAATAATAATAACAACAACAACAACAACAACAACAATAATAATAATAAACCCACTCATCATCCAAGAATCAATTCAAGCACTTTGACTGATTTAAAATCGAAACTTAACATTGTCAAATCAGATCATGATGCCATATATGCCAAAAAATTAACCATTGATCTTTCCACTTTAACCCATTATGTTTCAGGTCCCAATTCAGTTAAGATCTCTAATACAGTCAATGATTTATCAAAACAAAACATTAAGATAAACAAAGCCTATTTAGTATCATGTACTAATGCCAGATTATCAGATCTAAAAGCCGCTGCAGATGTCTTGTGTCCCACCAACGATTTGAAAAAAGTTAACAAGATTGCTTCCGGAGTAGAGTTTTACGTTGCTGCAGCCTCATCAGAAGTCGAAAAAGATGCAAAATCTTGTGGCATTTGGGATAAATTATTGGCTGCTGGGTGCTCTCCATTACCATCCGGATGTGGCCCCTGCATTGGACTCGGTACTGGTCTTTTAAAACCTGGAGAAGTAGGGATTTCTGCCACCAACAGAAACTTCAAGGGCAGGATGGGGTCTCCCGATGCTCTTGCTTATTTGGCCTCTCCAGCAGTTGTCGCTGCTTCTGCTGTATTAGGTAGAATTGCCTCCCCAGAAGAAGTCTTGGCCCATTCTTCACTACCATTTAATGGAGTTAAAATTTCTTTAGAAGAATACTCACCTGATATTGACTCATCTGAAACTAACACACCCACCACTCTTACTAAAAGTGTCGATATTTTACAAGGTTTCCCCAGAGAAATAACTGGTGAACTGATATTCTGTGATGCTGATAATATTAATACAGATGGGATATATCCAGGTAAATACACATATCAAGATGATGTCTCCAAAGAAACAATGGCGAAAGTCTGTATGGAAAATTATGATCCCCAATTTGGCTCTAAAGTGAACACTGGCGATATCATTATTAGTGGGTTCAATTTTGGGACTGGTTCATCAAGAGAACAAGCTGCTACTGCAATGCTAGCTAAGGGGATTAGATTAGTTGTGGGAGGTTCATTTAGTAATATCTTCTCAAGAAACTCTATAAATAATGCTTTATTGACATTGGAAATTCCAACTTTAGTACAAAAATTACGTGCTAGATACGATAATGATGATATGAAAAGCAACGAATTGACAAAGAGAACTGGTTGGTTTTTGAAATGGGATGTTCCAACTTGTAAAGTTACCGTTACTGAAGGCTCTTTAGATGGTCCTGTTCTTTTAGAACATACTGTCGGTGAGTTGGGAACTAATTTACAAGAAATTATCGTTAAAGGTGGGCTCGAAGGTTGGGTTAAATCTCAATTATAAAATGAAATAAAAGAATTCTAGTCTCAAGAAAATCTACTGATCACCCGCAGTATCCCACAATTTATTAACTTTGTATTTATTTATTTATTTATTTAAGCAAAAGATCTTTTAGTTCTAACTTATTTTTTTTTATATTTTAATTTTTTTTGTTTTCACTATTCACTAAGTACTTGAAATATTTCAATATGTTTAAAGATACCTGCAAAGCTTACGAATAGCACAAATAGACCAAAGCAGCCGATGTTAATATAACAATATCTTACAAGATGGATAAATATACAAGTATTATCACAGATGAAAAATTTTCAACCCTGACGTTAAATGTAACGAAATACCCAAAGACTCTATTCCATTGGGAAACACTAATTAATTTCCTCATAGCAAGAGCATCACCATTACATAAGAGTATTGATCCACAATTATATCAATTGATTGTATCGACGTATGACAATATGCTATTTAACTTCCCATTTTTGGAAAACTATCATATTGATTATGCTTTGTTTGAATATAAACTAAGTCACATAAAAAAAATGTTTAAGGTATTCGATAGAGCTTTATTAATCTTTAATAATAGATCATTGCTAATATGGAATCAATATTTGAAAATCTGTAATGAATTGATATCAGACGACAAAAAATTATTTGAGAAATACGAAACTGCAGAGAAATTTATTGGATTGCATTATTTTAGTGGTGAGTTTTGGAATCTATATTTGGAACAACTACAATTAAGATGTAATGATAACAATCGGAAATATATTATCCTATTGAGAAAGATTTTAGAATTGCCTATTTATAATTTTAGTAAATATTATGCTTTATGGTTACAACAAATTGATCAAATTAATGATTTAAAACAATTGACTAAATTTGTTTCCAAAGAGGATTTGATTGATAAATTAAAAATTGATATACACTTTAATGGTAGAAGAGGTCCTTATTTAATTGAGGCAAAAAAATCTTTAAAGAAGTTTACTAAAGAACTTTTTATGGTGATACAGTTTCAATCTTTAGAAATTTATTCACTATTTGAATCTAAATTGCAAACACATTATTACACATCTACCGACCATCTAATCGATACAAGAGAAATTGACACATGGATTAAATACCTTGATTTTACAATTAATTTAAATATTGAATCATTAACACATTTAAATTTCGAAAGAGTTTTAATACCGTTAGCAAACTATGATATAATATGGATTAAATATGCACAATGGACTATTGAATACAAGGAAGATTTCTACACTGCTAAGAACATTTTATTACAAGGTTTGAAATTCTCTTTGAAAAAGACTTCCATATTAAAACTTTTATTTTCCCTATTGGTTAAGATGGATGAACTTTATACATTACAAAATTTATTAAAACAAATATCTGAATCATTTAATGACTCCGTTGAAACTAGTGATGATTTTGAAATATTTTGGGATTATATTCAATATAATATATTTTTAGAAAACTCATTACCTCAGAGTAGATATTCCAAAGCGATAAATAATGAATCAACTTCTACAAAACCACTATTACCTGAAATTGTCTTTAGCAAGATAAAAGCAAGATTAGATGATCACACCAAAAACAGCAATTCTATGATAATAGTAAATGCAATGACCCAGCTTCAAACAAAGGATAACACAGATGTAATTGAAAAGGGGTTGTTTCAGTATTTACTTAAAGAATCAAAGAATGCCCAGTTTTACCAGGACAATCATACCTTTTGGACACTTTATTGCAACTTAGTATTTTTCGATCAATCCAGATCATATCTGGAAAAAAGAACTAAGATTATCAATGATATTTGGAAACAAATCAACCCAAAGGATGAAGCTACCAAGAAATCTCTGTATTCTAGCTTGCTCAAATTTTGTGAATCGTATCTGCCAGAAGACATAGATATTTTGCGTGATATGTTTAATTCTTGAATAATCATCACATTGATTTTGTTGAAATGTTATATATAGACTTTATATAAGGAAATATTCTTATTGTTATCACTAAGTACATCGCATTGAAAGAAATAGCTATAAAGTATCTCATTTTGCTATTTGCTCTTTGAATTGACTATATTCAGGAGTTAACAGAACTTTTTTAGCAATCTCAATATCAATATTAATATCTTTAATAAGCGCTTCAGCTGTGGTATAATCTAGTTCTGGCCTAATATAACCTAAAATATTAAATTTAACTTCTGCACCATAGAAATTATCAGTAAACTTATGTAATATGTGTAACTCTACAGTTTTGAATTTATTGTCATAAAAGGGATTCTTACCAATAGAAAGCACCACAGGTATCACATCTAGATCACCATGGTCAGCCACTAGTTGGTTACCGTAGTTATATGACACATCTCTACCATCCTTTCTTTGGATGATAGTAGTTTCCTTTCCTTCCACAGGTTTCAAATGGGCAAATCCAAAATAGACACCAAAGTCTAATGCATTAAGTTCAGTAGTTAATTCACTGATTTCGACGTTAGCAGTTGGAATACCTAATTCCGAAGAACCACGACCAAAACCACATACAATATCACAATATTTATCAGTGGCAATTGGAAATGGAGCTTTAGGTGTAATTGGGATTGGAGAATCGAATGGTCTCATAATTTCTGAGTTAATATATGGATTATTATTATGAAAGTAATTAAATGAAAAAAATGTTTGAAGATTCTGCTTGAAGTTGTTTTTATAGTGTTTATATCCTAATTGATATGTTGAACTGACAAATAATAAAGATAGGGCAGTGATAATCAACCAGTTCATATTATTTTTCTGCTTCTTTAATAATATTTCAAAGTACCCATTAAAGGTGGATTTTATTTCAGAAACGTATTTTTTATTTTAATTTTGAAGTATATCGAGAAAATCAATTAACTTCAAAAGTAAAAGGTAACTAGGGAGAGGAAAACGTTTGAACTCGAAAATATAGTTAGGTATCTTTTCAAAAACACACAACAATATTTGACAGCCCAAAGGAGGATATACTGATAGTCATAGCCTTCAAGTTTCTCTTATATTGATTACAAGAAATAGAAAAAACACAGCAGTAGAATAAAATATGTTGAGAAACACCTCCACCATTGTCTTAAGTATTCCAAAGAGAGGATTGTCCACCTCCAGTGTACTGAGAGGTAAGCCAGGCTGTGCCTTAGTTCCACCCGTTCATCATTTAGTTAAGGTAGATAAAGCTAAGCTTTCTCCAAGATTTCCAGGCTTAAAATATGATAAAGAAGACATCAGATCACCAGCATATCGTCCAGAAAACACACATCAAGACAGAGTGCAAGAACATTATTTAAACAGTTTACAATCCGATTTAATGCTAATTAACTATAGCCATGAAGCCAAAACGGAAAAGGGTTTGAAGAAACGTACTTGGGATGTTACTAAATCTCCATACCACGTAAATAGACCTTTAAGAAGGCCGCAAGGTCCTGAAGGTCAACAACCTGATATTCATCCTATTATTTGGAATAATATACCATCCATTGAGAGTGTAATTTTGAACTGTTACGTATCTGACTCTAGAGATAATGAATTATTGGCCATCAGTGCCCTATTACAGCTGCAACAGATTACTGGCTGTAAACCCTCAATTATTTATTCTAAATCCAACGTTCCAAATTGGAAGATTAGATCAGGTCGTCAAATGGGGGCCAAGATCAAATTAACTGGATTACCAATGCATCAATTCTTGTCCACTTTATCTGAAATCGTTTTACCAAGAATCAGGAAATATAGAGGTATAAAAGCAACTTCAGGTGATTCATTAGGTAATATTTCGTTAGGCCTTACTGCTTCTGATGTGAAATTTTTCCCTGAAATTGATGCAAATCAAGATTTATGGCCAAAGATCTTCGGATTCAATATTACCATAAACACTACTGCAGAAACTGACGAGAGAGCTCGTACTTTAATCAGTGGTTTCCAATTACCATTCGATTTAGAAACCTCCAAGAAGGAATCTTAATTGGAACATACAAAATATTATATAAAGTATATATCTGTAAATAATAATATATTCAAGACCATTTTTAGAATGTAGTAAGATATCTTTTCATATTAGTTCATTTATGTATTATACATCAAGTATCCTTATTTGGAAATACTTAGAAAAATTGAGAGATTGTTTCCTTAATCAATATATAATAGAGTTATTTAAACACGGGTTATCTTTAGTTTATTTGTCTGTTTTGATATCATGGCAACTCTATCACCTAACGATAAAGCTAAACCTTGACCCTTGGAACGAATACGGACATAACCAATAATATTTTTCGTGGATGGATCTCTTTCGATACATAAGTTGGCTAATGCATCTTCCCCAAAAGAAGACTTAGCATAAAGGTTACAACTTAAGAATCTACAATCACTTTCACCCAAAGCCTCAGTTGGAGTTAAAATACCCATATTAGTGCCCTCTGTTAGAGCGTTCAAATAGTCATGCAATGAGGTAAGTTGTGATTTGACAGAGATCTTATTTTCCCATTCAAATTCATTCCACATTTTACGGAAATGTTCATCATCAGTTAAAGATGGTTTAATGTAATCCATAATGTCAACATGTAAATCGTTCAAAATAACGTAACGGGCATCTTCACCATGTGCACCATCATATATAATGTTACCAAAAATGACACCAGTATCAGCAGAAGACACCTTAACAGTAACAGTCAATCTATGGAAACCATGTGGGACAACATTAGTACTTGGAGGGTTATCAATGATTTTCAAATCACCTAAGGTGGCAAATTGAATGTGTAAGTTTTTTAATGTTTCCTTAGTTTGATTAACTAATAAGACGTCCAAAACAACATCGAACTGGTTGTTTTTAATATAGGCTTCAGCATATACTGGATCAGAGAAACCAGTTAATGGTACTATCTTCTTTAGTAGAGATTTAGAAGAAGATTGACTAGAGATAGCACTCTCACCTTTAATAGCCAATTCTAAATCTTGTTGTATACTATCTTTATCAGCACCAACGGAGTTTGAATCAGATAATTGTCTAAAAGCAATGGCCTTTTCGATAGTCGTAGCGTTCTTAGTCATGTTCTTAATATTTTTCTTTTGCTTCTTAGACTTGGCTAAAGAAATTTGTTGTTTGAAAGATGATTTAGTAGCATCTAAGAAAACTAAGTTTAATAATTCATTCTCTTTAGTATCTTCCTCAGCATTAGTTTCGTCCATCATAATAGAAATACCAGTTAAAAGTCTTTCTTCAGAATCTTCATCAATCTTCTTTTCAGCTAAACTACTTTGACCATATCTAACAATACTGACCAATATTAACAAAGCTTCGGCCTTTATAGCGTTAGTGATTGAGATGTCAGTAGATAATTTCTCAAATCTTAAGACTAATTTAAGAATAGTACTTGCTAAGACGGAAGAAGTGTAGAAATCACCCTTTAAGATAAAACGGCGCATAGGTGGGATAGATCCTTCTTCACTTTCTTCAGAGTTAGCATTCTTACTGGTTTTATCAAATGCACTTTCCATGGCATAGGTACCATCTGGTAAAATAACAGGACCAGAAGTCTTCTTTTCTTCACCGTTTGTTTCAGTTTCATTATCTTCTTCACCATCTTCTTTATTTTGATTTAATTTTCTTAGTTCAGCTTGTAAGATTGGGACCTCACCGACACTAGAACGAATATGTTTCCATGAAGCATGGATTTCTTCATTTGTTTCCGAGAATTCACCAAGAATCCATAAAGCAGCACGGTAGGCCTTCGCAGATTTAATATTTTCTAAAGCCTCAAGTAAATGGTTTAAAATGTTGGTTCTTAATTGAGGATATCTTTCAATAACATCCTTAATGAAAGAAACGACCCCGGTAGCAGCAATGGAGTTCAAATCACCAATAAAATCTAATAATAAAGAAACAACATTAGCAGCCATATCAATGAAAGTGACAGCAATTGAACGAATAGTCTTAATTAATAATTGTCTGTATTGAATAGAATGTTCCTTGTCAGTATCACTGACGGTAGTTTGCAATTCTTTCTTTAATAGTTGAACAACATCTTCAACGTTCTTAGAAGAAGCAAGATCCATACATATATCCAAAGCCTTTTCACGAACATCCATGTCTTCAGTTGACAAGACACGTAAAATATCTAGAGTTAGCTCCTCTAAAGCACCTGGGTTCTTGACATTGATATCCTTGATTCTATCTAAGACAATCAATTTGACATTATTATCAGAAACTTTAACGGCAAGGTCAATCAATTTAGTGCAAGTCTTGACTAAAACACCTTGATTAGAGGATAAAGCATTTAAAGTTAAAGCGGTTTCAAAGACAACCTCTGGGGATGTGGTAGAGGCTAAAAGATCCAATAATAGATCAATGTATTGAGGGGCTAAAGAGGTGGTTTCGGTGGCATCCTTTCTAATAAAATCAACAAAGATAGTTTGCAATAATGGATCTACTGTGTCAATGTCAGCAATGTTTTCCTCCAAATATTGTAAAGCTAAATCACGATCTAATTCAGCAAGACCTAAGAAAGCGTTTCTCTTACAAATTGGATCGGTTTCAGCAGATAAGAATGTATGAATGATTTCTTTGGCATCAGGAAGTAAATGCTCACTGACCTTGTAAATGGATAAAACAGCTAAGATAGCGTACTTACGAACATAGGCATGACGATATTCTAGACATTGCATGACAGATGGAACCATCTGCTCTAATAATTCAGCTTCTCTTAACTTGGTCAAAAATCTCAAAGTACTACCTCTGATATATTCGTTAGGATGTTGCAAATCATGTTGAATGGCGTTACAGACCAGAATCATTTCATGTCTCAATTTACCTTCTTCATTTAATTTTGGAACGATTTCCCAATAAAAGTATAATAATTTCTTCAATCTCTTATCCCTGGAAGGCATAACGAATCTGATGATATGCATTAATAATTCAGGTAATGGATTACCTTCTAACATAGTAACTAAAATATCCTTCATGGTATCAATTTTGTCCTCATCGTTACCCTTTTCGAGAGCCTTTTGAAAACTGGCAACAGAATGTGTCTCTTTATTTGAGGCTGGGTCAAATACTAAAGTGTAAGCTGGTTCTTTACCACTCATTTTGAAACAGTTGTATATGGATTGCTTCAAGGACTATTTATCAATTCTTTTACAAAACCAAGCAGTGGAATTGAATGATCTCTCGTATCAAAACAACTTACCTCTAATTCTTGTATATTATTTAAACATTTCATTCAAGGTTTTTTCAATTACTTCTAAATCAAGACACGAAACAAAAAAAAAATAGACATTCGGGTAACATTTATGACGCAAATCAATTCTATAGTACAACTGACCATGATAAGTCTGAGAAGTAAGGTATCGTGGCTACACATCCAGTGCGGCAACCTATTTATTGACCCTCTATATATTAACAGAAAATATTACTTTATTGTTACAATGTTCTTATAGTCTTATATATTTATTTGAAAGATTAATTATAGGACTCTATCTGAGAACAAGAGTTAAATGCATGAATGAGGGATTTGGGTATGATAGGAATGACCTGTTTAATCAGAATCAGAATCAGGATTTGCAACACGCAACCCTATTGAGCCTGAAACTTTACTTGTAAGAAGATGCGAACTAATACTGGCCAGAGAATCAGATCTGAATCTCCCACCCGTCGTAGAAGAAGTTATTGACCCAGCATCTTTAGTCTTGTATTTGCCTATAGAAACATTAGTGGGTAGATCTGGCAAAGCACTGTCACTTTCATGCATGCGATTCTTAGATCTAGTATAATAACTGACGACTGTGCTGTTTCTGGAAACAGTATTATGTGAACCTTTCTCTTCTCTTAATGGAGCTAAAATGTCATCACTATTATAGGCTTCATCACCGGGGATATCAGCCATATAATTTGAATCAAATAAATTGTCCTCGGATTTGCTGGCTTCTACTTGAGAATTATCTTTATTAAAGAAATTGTGGAATTCTTTGGTATGGTCCACAGCAGCATTATTTTTCTCTTTCTTAAAGCCCAGGTTTTTATTATCAGCAGTGGATGTTTCAAAGGATAGTAGTTTTTGTTTGACTTTACCATGTTTGATACCTACCTGCTTGGTGTTAGTTCTGATCTTCACCTTGATGTTCCTAGGCTTAATTAAATTATTCTTCTGTTTTAATGATAATGGAAGGTTGGGTGGAGCTTGTAAGAAATTGGATGTTTGGAAATACTTTAATCTCAGTTCTTCCACATAACCAGAAACTAATTTAGAAGTACGTTCAGTAGATTTAATTGAATTACCCGAAATTGACTGGACACTTCTAAGACTTTTTTCCCCACTTAAAGTAGTATTGTCAGGGGTGTTACTTGATATTTTTTGAGGAGTCGTGCTATCGATACTACTCTCATTAGACACAAAGGTGCTTAGAGCGGGTGGTAACATATCTTGAACATTTACTATACCCATTTCAGTGTCATCATTGTAAAGGGATGAGCTGGAAATTTGGTTTATATCAGTGTCAGTTTCAGAAGATCGTATTGTACTTGTGTCGTTATCTGTTACAGACGTGTCATCTTTAATATAAAATGTTGGGTGATCTTCATTCGCAATTCTGAAAGTCTTCCGACCTTCCTCATTTTGACTAACATTTTCCCCTACTGTTTCTATCGTATAATCATCAGTGGAAACATTAGATGTATCACGAAGGGTCTCGTTTCCATTAAAAGATATCGATTCTCTCATCAAATTGTCAGTGGCATGATTCTGCGGCAATTCTGCAGCTTGCGTTAAAGTTTCAGTAGTATCCAAAAATGGTTGAGAACTTGTGTTCGTCATTATATTTGTTGAATCAATATCTTCTTTGTGGATTTTAGTAAAACTAACTTCAGAGTTCTGATCGATCTGTTTCTCAATACCTGAATCATCTCCTTCATCAACAGAATTACTAAACGAAAAGTTACTACCGGAATTGCTTGAATTTGAATCATCTGAACTATCTGAAGTATCAGGACGTTCGTTTGATGAGTTCGATTCATTCGAAGCTATATTTGTGATGGTTAAGGTATTTCTACTAAATTGACGTTGGTTTGAAGAGTCTCTTGTAGACATCTCACCAACATCCAAAGGACTCATATACAATAATGAACTTTCAGGACTTGGCTCGTCATTAATAGTTAAATAATCAAAATCGGTTTTAATAGCTTCAACATTCATCTTCATATTTGGACTAGCACTATGACCTGAATATAATGATTGCTCAATTCCTGGAGTATATGTTATTTCGTTGTTGTCAAAATTATCTAGAGGAAGTAAATCCTCTACACTCTTGGAGTTTTCTTTATATTCTTTAATGTATAGATCAAGATCATCCACGAGACTTTCTGCTTCTGATCTCTGCCTTCTATGTTGTTTCATATTATAACTTGGACCATCCAAAGTTCTATCATTTGATAGATCAGGTTTTTGTGAGTTGATTTCCATTGGCTTGTCATTATCAATAACTTCCAAAGAATGCTCATCTTCGCTAGAGCTCTCCAGTATATTTTCATAGTGATTTAATGGAACTGATGATGGTACTTCTTGTACTATAGGAGAAGCCCGACTTTCTTGCTTAACTTCACCTCCATTCAAAGAGGATGAACTAGACTCATATGTTCGTGATATAACACCCATATCTAATGCTGGTGGCGGTGGTCTCCTTATTCTATTCCTCACTGGTGCAGATTGAATGGTATTTTGCTGTTCTCCTAGCGACGTGTTTTGACCATTAATGTTATTAGATGGGGTGCTATAAATACTAGAACCAGGCGTTATATCGTTGCCCATATTAGTATCTTCTTTTTTCCATATCCTCTGAGATGATTGAGTTTGAGCTTGTGGTCTTTGTGTGGGTATTTTATCTTTATTTTCATTCTCAAACTTGGGATCATCACCAAAGTTCATCAATGGCGACCTTGAAAGTGGATCATTCTTACTGCTTGGGTGACCTGCCAAGCCAGAATGGTGATGTTTATTTACCTTTGGCTTACTGGTATTTGATGATACCACTCCCTTAGTACGCTTCTCTGTAGGTTTGGCGGGAGCAGGGGCTACTTTAGAATCATTTCCAAAGAGGAAGAAAGATCTTCTCTTGTTCTTATTATTGGAGCTTCCTCCAAACATTGGTTTCTAATACACTGATTTTTCCTTGGTTTGTGTAGTATATAAATCCAATCAATCAACTTACCAAATGTACTTTATGGATTCCTGTATCTAGTCTTGAAATGTTAGTTACCTGCTCTGTTAAAAATTGATCATCGCTTGATAAAATAGGAATGTTTTCATTTTTATAGCTTCAGATTTTCTATTTCCCACTATTAAAATTGTCACTGCACATAACAAGAGAAGCTCTAAATAAAAGATGATGGTATAAGATAATGTATATTTATATATATATTAAATTAATTAGGAATTCATTAACTTGTTTATCATTTCCAATGCTTTAACCATGTATTCGCCGATACCACCAATACTTGCCACTTTAATCGTAGAGGAAGGTGGTTCATTCACAGAAGTGTATTTGCTAATGTTCAACGATTTAAACCATTTCTCGGATTCGTAAATATTACTAATATGCAAAATCACAACGTTACAATTTGTCTTAGATCTAATGCTATCTAGACTTTGATGTAATTTATCTGAGTAAATATGTTTAGGGCACTTAATGTATGCTTTGAATATTGTGTCGGAAGGCATTTTCTTAACAGCATCAATTGAAGCCTTTATAGTGCCCATACAATGTTGTTTTATTTCATCCTGCGTCAAGAATTTAGGTTTGTGAGGTACCTCATTCCCACTAGAGGGTACCGGTAAAGTGGCATTTGAGGGGGCATTTCTTTTACTATCTCCATTCGTTATTTTGGAATTGTTCCATCTTGCATGATTAGCTTCATGTGTAGTTTCCTGCGTCGCATCATGTATTTCTGTTTTATTATTTTGACTGGACACAGATGGAATTGATTCTGAATCACCAGATAATAACTGGGTTGAATACTGCTCGATATTTTTCTTTGTGACGGCTATCAGCGGTTCATTTTGACGTCTCACTCTAGATAGATCAAAAAGTGCATTTCCTATTAGTGGTGTTTCCTTTAAATGAATATTTAAATTATTATTATAGCTATTCAATGTCATTTCAAATTGATTCTGAATACCCTTGGAGACCTTTCCAAATTTCAATGAAGCCAGAAAATCGACAAGACCATTAACGAAATAAGTTAGACTTGAACCATTGTGCAGTTTCATGTCGAACTGCCTAAAACTTGCTAATTTGGATACTTTTGAGTCACCAACAGTAAAATTCACCGAAGACAAAAGAGACTCCTTGACTTGAGTATCCTTTGACCAAAGACAATTTTTAGGGACATAAATAGTACCATTAATATGAAGATCTATTGATATTTCTGTAAAATCCTTGTTGTAAGGCTGCATCCAAATTTTATCTTTAATCGCAAATAATATTGGAATGGTCAGACAACAATCTAACAACGTAAAATTCTTTAATATCGCAAAACAAGAGGAATTAACATCTTTAGATTTAAAATATTGTAGTTTGTTGGGCGATACACGTCTAGATAAAAATTCAATAGCATCTTCCACCAATTGGGTATTAGGAACTTCTATAAACATAATACTGTTCCTTATAAGTTCATTGGCATTGCTTCTTTTTCTCTCTATATCCGCTAGCTTTGCCCGTAGGTCTTGAGTTTCAATGTTTTCGGAATTATTCCCACTCTTGTTGGAATATTTCTTAAATCTTTTCACAGGAGTTGTATAATAATTGTTTGAACTAGCATTGGAATAAGGTCTCTTTCTGTATGACATTTTGTAGGTGTACTGTTCTGTTTATATTTATATATATATATATATCATACACCAGCTCAAGACATCACTTTAAAGCTAAGTTTTAATAATTTCGAATATCAAATTTGAAAAGAGTAGGAAATTATAGTAATGAAAATTAAGAATTATGTATAGTGCAATTAAACGATATTCTCAAACATATGATTGATTTAAAGATTTTAATAATTTTATATTAATTAAATAATATACACTTACATAATGAAAGATAACGAAACAAATATATTTTATGAAGAATAAATACAATTTGCAATAGTACATTTCATTGTTTGATTTTGATTTAGGTTTTAATGGTTATATGT
Organism: Monosporozyma servazzii; assembly: GCA_033807795.1. Taxonomy (NCBI): domain Eukaryota; kingdom Fungi; phylum Ascomycota; class Saccharomycetes; order Saccharomycetales; family Saccharomycetaceae; genus Monosporozyma; species Monosporozyma servazzii. The sequence goes on along the minus strand of CP138599.1, from coordinate 450,631 downwards.
TTCTAGTTGTTGTTATTTATGTAGTAGTTTGAGTAAGAATGGTATGACAAAAATTGAGTTCATTGCAAAAATTTCTTATAAAGCCTTAACTTCCTTAACAACTTCATTGAAAGCGTCTTTGTATTCTTCTTCCTTACCCTTGGCATCCTTCTTCTTGTTGCTACCTGGAACAATGAAGACAACGGAAGTAGGTCTCTTGGTGGCACCAGCAGAACCTAAATCTTGTTTAGATGGGACGAAAATATATGGAACAGAGTGGTCTTCACAAAGAACTGGAATATGGGAAATGACATCAGCTGGGAAAATGTCACCAGCAATGACGACAAGACCCTTGTCACCCTTTCTTAAAGCCTTGACAACTTCCTTGACACCTCTCTTGACGTTCTTAGCCTTGGAAGCTTTCTTGACAGTCTTTAAAACTTTCTTATTTAGTTTCTTAGAAGCTAATGGAGTAGCGAATGATAAAACAGCTGGCATTCTGTTTTCGTAGTTGTCTTCCTTCTTATCTTCTTTGGCCATTGTGTTATGTGGGTATGATGTGGTGTGGTTGGATTATTTAAAATAAATTAATGATTGAAAGAATATCACGAACTATCTTTAAAATACATAGTTAATCAACATTAAGCATCTATAATTTTTTTTTCTAATCTCATCGGGGAAGTTTTTTTCTTTCTCTGACTGAAATTTTTCACTCACTGAAAATTTTCGAAGAAATCCGTTTGGTATCATTATGTACGTAGTGGATGAAAGTTATGAGAAAGAGGTGGTAAGTGGTGCTAATGTACCGTAGATGGTGGCGGGTGTACCCCAAATATATAGTTTCAATGCTCAATCTGAAGTGAGTGTTTTCAAACATGATATTAGTTGCTTCAGTTAATTTAGGTTATATTCACCCGAATCTGGTGCATATATACATTCAAGTATCTAATCGTATTATTGATTCTCAAAATATCATTCAAACTAATTAAATTCATTAAATCTAATTTAAATTAAAGCCATAGAATTAGAGAGGCTGGCTCAAAAAAAGTCAAAAAAGTGTTTTTGTAGCTAAATATGAACTAATTTACACATTATGTAATAGCAAATATAAACATGTGTAAAAATAAAAAAATTGAAAGGTATCTTAATTGAGTTAGTTATTTATTTATTATTTTGTAGTATATTATATATATGCTGATTCGGTATATATAATTATCTCCTTCTTTTTCCAGTATATATATTTTAAGTAAGTGACGGAGAGAGAAGAGATTATTTGTAAACTCGAGTTATCTTCTCTCTTTATATATAATTTTATATAGCTAAGAACAGGCCTCTTGATCAGGGAGGGGTGTCTTAGAGCCAATCATTCGTTGGCTTCTTATGAAGGAGAATATCCTTATTCTTATTCTTATTATTCGATTGCAATTGTTTTCACTCATTCAGCAAGAAGCCTAGGATCGGTGGAATGGAACTCGTCGGGGTTCTCCACTCGAACTCTGTCTCTCCTGAGAATTAATTAACGTTATCGAGAAGTCAAGGATCGGCGGAGTGGAACTCTCTTGGGTCCTCCGCCCGAACTCTGTCTCTCCTTAATTGGTTGTTATGTTAACAGGGCTCATTTAATTTCCACTGGTTGACGTGGTTGTTCTTTATTGGTGAGTAATAGTAACTTTCTTTTGACGCCAGTGTAGCCCCGGTATTCCGCGGTGCGGGGTATGACTACTAGTCATTCGGTGACTCAATCGTGTTGCGTTTGCTGTCTTACCTTTCTTAGTCATCTTACGTGTTCGTGTAGATCGAAACCAGATCTTCCGTGGAAGATGTTATTAACTCCCCGTAGTGTCCTTAGGATGGGCTATCGTGGTCTATTATTTTCAGTGGTATGGAACCGATCTCTGACAAAATTGTCAGAGATCGACTTTTTGATAATTGAATATAGTCGATATAATTTTAAAAGATAAAAGTTGATACAATTTATTAATGATGGTTAATATGATCTTCTAAGGAAGATCTGGTTTCGATCTATCCAATGATAGTAATACGGCTAAGAAAGGTTAAGAATGGAATATTAGAAATGACTAAGATCTCAGCTATTGTTTGAAGAGCAACCTCCGGATAAATTTCCAAGAAGGAAAATTTTCACCATTCCATTACCGGGACCAGCGCCTTCGAAAAAGAAAAGTGAGATGACACAAAAGAAAGAACTTCTACTATGTGACAGATAATAGAAGTTAAGTAAACGAGATAAAATATTATGAGCCCTGTACCAAGACCTTGATGAAAAGGTAAGTAAACGAAGTGTAACCGCTACGTCGAGGTAGTTAGGTTAACGATCGTTTCCTTTTTGTGAAAGCCGCTACGTTGAGGTAGTTAGGTTAGTAATATGTTCTCTCTTAATTGAGGAGCCGCTACGATGAGGTAGTTGGTGAACAATAAGTCATTATTAGTGTAACCGCTACGTTGAGGTAGTTAGGTTAACAATAAGTTTTCATTACGTGTGTAACCGCTACGCTGAAGTAGTTAGGTTGACAATAAGTTTTCATTATGTGTGTAACCGCTACGATGAGGTAGTTAGGTTAACAATAAGTTCTCTCTTGAACGAGGAACCACTACGATGAGGTAGTGGTGAACAATGTCGTTTCTTTTTATGAAAGACGCTACGATGAGGTAGTTGATTAACGACAACGTTTCTTTTTATGAGAAACTAGTATGTATAAAAGAGGATGATTATTCTAGTATCATATAATCATCTTCTTCAACTTATTTCACATTTTTCCTTACTTCTTAGGAAGAAGGTTTTTTAGAAATAGGTCAGACAATTATTAGACAATTATATACTACATATTATATAGTTACCTTTAAGATACTAATCAACTACTTAAATAATACGAATCCTTTCAAAAAACAGAAATTAATCTCTAGGTAGCCAAGTTGGTTTAAGGCGCAAGACTGTAATGTTTAAGAGCAATTTGTTCTTACAAAGTAATCTTGAGATCGGGCGTTCGACTCGCCCCCTGGAGATATTTTTTTTTTTTTTTTTACATTCATGCTTTCAACTGTTCTTACACTAAGTGGAAGCCAATGCTATTCAATTATGGGGTTTTGCTAATTTTATCCACCATTAATCATCAAAAGGTTAAATCTACAGGATTGCATATGTTTTAAACAATGTATATATCAAATGGAAAGAAGTCCTCCTACCAAAATAATTTTAATAAGATTATTTCCAAGTAAGCATGATTGCCGACATGCTATATATATAGAGACATTATATAATGAATAATTAAATATTAGGTTATCCTCTATGTGATTCCCACCCTTTAGGTTTTGATATCCCGGCAGCATCATAAAATTGAGTACCACACCCATATTTATGAAATGTAAAATCTTTCTCTGGATTACACTCGCAATTATTCTCTTCCCAAACTTTTGCATCAATAGGACAATTATCGTTTGGTTTATGACGGTATCCAATATCAGCAAAATGGTGAATTTTATCTTTAGGTAGTAATAATGATGCGGCAATAGAATGAACTGGAGCATCACCCCATCTTTCATAAAAGAATCCACCCGCATGGTCTAAATAATCGAAATATTCTTGATATTGTGGTGATCTCCAAAGATTCAAATTCGCAATTTCAAAATTAGACCAAAAATGGCATAAATTGTATGTGTGCCCCTGATCATTCGATATAAATTCCATTAAATTATCACTTGAAATATATTCAGGATGATTATCAAAAAAATCGACAGTGGTATTCCATAATGTGTTGATAGTCTTTTTATTTTCATACATGGTTAATGTAAATCCATAAACTTTTTCATGATCTTGCATCCATTGGAAAACATCATAATTGGTATCACAATATAATTTGATATCGGGTTCGACTCTCGAATACCAATCATACTCATCCAATAACGGATGTCTCCAAAAGAACCCAGATTGATATCGACACATATGTCTATAGGATTCAGAAGAACCGTAAATAACACTAGCCATATCTTTTCTGGTCTCGGCAGCTTTGGATTGATCAATGTATTCTGGATAAGACCAATGTTCCTTGGGTATTAATCCAAATTTTACCACGGATGATATTTCATTAGTGATTCCTAATTTAAACTCCTCAGTGAACTCTTCGTCATTTAAAAAGATCCAATCGTACTTAAATTGACTATTAAATTTCTTTTGTACATTTCTAATTGATTTAACTATCCCATCAAATTCAGAGTTTTTAACTAATGTAACGAAACACGCTTTTGGTCTTTGTCCCTTGTTTGCAAATGAAGGTTTTATAAATGACAGGATATCTTTGCTTTTGACTGTTGTGCTATTTTTAAAGTTTCTAATTTGACCATCATTTATCATATCTGTTAGAGTGATTTTATGTTCATTGGTAAAGGACCCCACCTTGTCTATAATTTGAGCTTTACTACTACTATTACAATATAATACCAGATTAATTATAACAAATATGAATGCAATGGCTATAGTGCCAAGCCTCACGTGTCTTCTATTTAATGTAAACGGTATTAGTATCATCACACACTCTTCCTTCACATAAACCGGACACAACCTTGCGTATATTCATCAATCATCGAACCAAATTTCGACCTCATCTTCCACTAATATAATTTCATATGCAAATCTTTTGCGGTCTTTTAAATAGCTTTTAACCTTCTGTGAAATAATCTATTTTTATCAAAATGGTCGAAAAACGCTACGTTTTTTTATTTGCACGTTCGAAAAGTTTGATCTCACTCGAGGCGCCAAGTTCTCGAAGGAATCTGGGCCGCATTACAGTTGTACCTTGAAGATTGATAAAGGCTATTGTACAAGACTAACCTAACTTGTTACATTGCTGTACTCCGATAGATCAAAATAACACGATTCAGCTGTTGTCTTCCTTCAGTTAAAGATGAGGGCTCGAACTATCTTGACAATTCTACTTCTATGTTTAATAACATTCACTACAAAGACATTCCCTTCATATTACATTCTAAAAACATTACTAGCTGGTTCACTTACTTATCTTATTAAGGACTCCCCAGTTTGGGTTAAATTGCTTTGGTGGAGTGTTGTCACACATGATTTTTTTAATAACCTTGAAAATGCAGTGACCTCTTCAAACGAATACAATGTTTGTAAAGTGTTTGAAATTGTTCACTCTCTGCTCTCTAACGGGGCCACATTTATGATTGGATGGAAAACAAGATCGTATGGCCATACTAAACTGAAAAGAGAGCATAAATCTTCGAAATTGGCCAAAAGGGATATAAAATATCAAGATTTGGGCCATATAAATTTAAAAGTAGAGACAAATATCTATGTTAAAGAACAGTAAAGCAGTATGATATACTGGTGATACGTATTTTTTAGTCGATTTGTTGTGTGAGATTTGAGAGGAATTATATTGATCAACTTTAAATTTATATCTCTGATTTAAACTTTTGTTGTAAAACAACTACTTTAGACTTTAATATTTTATCATATTATCATCTTTTATTAGTAAACAATATATATAAAAACAACAACCATACATAACTAAAAAATAATAGGGTTTCCAATATAGTTTATAAATTACGTTGCCGACCAATAAAAGTTTTTAATTTGGTACTTTTGCTCTTAAAATATTGGTTCCCGAAACAGAAAGTATTAAGCTGTTTGAAAGAATGCAGGTGTAAAAATGTACATAGATATAATGATCAATAAATAATATTTTTGAATTGTCCATTCTTACCCAATTTAAAAGTCTCTTTAATATGAGGGGAAAATTTATTCTTACCCGTAGTATTATTTTCTTGAGTGTAATCATAAAGTTCACGTATGACTTGCTCATCCTCATTACCATCTAAGAATGTGATTGCCGTACCAAAATTACCAGCACGACCTGTTCTACCAATTCTATGAACATAATCATCAAAATTCTTCGACATTTGATAGTTCACCACTAGAGAAACATTAGGAATATCTAGACCTCTTGCGGCCACATTAGTCGCAATCATAATATCTGCTTTCCCATTCCTTAACAGCGATAACGAATGTTCTCTTTGTTCTTGAGTTTTGGAACCATGTAAAATGGTAAACTTGAATCTTGTCTCATCTTGGAACTTTCTTGCTAACCAATCTGCTGTAGTCTTATAATTGATAAATATAATAATCGGGGCTTTATACGTTGGCAGAATATTATTCTTAAGTCTCTGGAATTTAAGATCATCTGTTGCCGTATAATCAACAATTTGTTGAATCTTTGGAGCTTGATTTTCTCCTGAATCAACCATGACGTAAATTGGATTCTCCATATAACTAGCAGCAATGGATTGAATAGATGCAGATAATGTAGCAGTGAATAACATTTTTCTGACTACTCTATCATTTTCAACATTTATTTGATTTAAAATAGTCTTGATTTGATCTTCAAACCCAAGATCAATCATTTTATCAGCTTCGTCCAACACTAGGAAATCAATCATATTAATCGATAAAACATGACTTTGTAGACAGTCAATCAACCTACCAGGAGTAGCAACCAGAATATCGCAGCCTTTGGAGACATTATGCGTAATTTCTTCGATCGAATGCCCACCAACAATAGAGGTCACTTGACATGAACCATCGTCCCAGAATGAAGTAAAATTTTGAGTTTCCCTTTCGATTTGTTGGGCTAGTTCTCTTGTTGGGGCTAATATCAGTGCTTTGGGACCTTCCATAACCTTTATTGAATGTGGCCTTATTTGATCGTTATACAGTTTGATTAATATAGGGATAACAAATGCTAGAGTCTTACCTGAACCAGTGGCAGAAACACCCAATAGATCTCTCTTAGAATCTGTACAGGCAATATTCGGTATTGACACTCTTTGAATAGGAGTTGGATCTTTAAAATGCAACTTATTAGTTAAAATACCAATAAACTCTTTCGGTATCAGGTCTAATTCATGCCAGTTTCTCAATGAATCCTTTATATTAGAGTTTGGTGACAACTTCATGTTTTCACCCTTTGTGGTGATATGGAATTCTTCATTTAAGATCCTCCAATCTCTATCAGTCATCTCTTCATATGTTTTATCAGTCCAATGTTTCCCCATATAAACATTCTCTAAAGAATCAAGGGTTTTATCCCTCGATTGACCGGTATTCTTGAGCGACTTGTTTAATATACTTGGAGAAAGAATCGGTTCATAGTTTGCTGTGGTGTCATCTTTTAAATCCCAATTAAATTGGAATTTAGACTTATTACTCCTTCGAGAAACTTCAGATTGAGTTTGTAGATCCTTACTATTTGTTTCCTGTGGTGTTTGTTTCGATATACTGGATCTTGCAACTTTCAGAACATCATCATAATTGGCATTATTGTTGTTTCTACTATAATCATTTTTCAACTCCTTTGCCCAGACAGATCTATCATTCTTTGATGCCAATTTTGGCTTGACAATCTTGTTCAAACCATCTTCACCCGTTGTTTTGTCCTTTTTCAATTTACCCAGAAGAGCACCCAATTTCACTGGCCTTGCCATCTCAAATTCAATTCGCACTTCCAAGCCAAGTGATGCATGCATCAACACAAGATCTCCAATGTTTGTTCAAGAGTTTGCTCATCGCTCTCTTTGAAATAAATCAATCGCTTATGAATTGAAGCGGAAATGGCAGCTTAACCCCGGGTAAATTTCCCCTCTTTGTGAAAACATGCAATGTATTCAATATTAAATAATCAATATTTCAAGATATTTAAATCAAAGACCTTTTTTAATAATTCAGCCATTCAAAATCAATGACTAAGATACCACTACCCCATCGCTTTTGAAAATATATAGGAGAACATCCGTTAAATACTAATCCAAAACAACTCCAGCAATATAGTATATTCTCAGGTTAAAGATGAATGCTGCATCCTGTTCTGTGAACAACAACCCACTAGCACAATTTAATAAACATGCCCAAGATAATAACTCACATCTCCAACAGGGGAGTATGGCTCAAAGAGGTGGACCATCTGCCACGCCTTTATACTCTCCAGATCAATTCAAAACCACAATGAACACCATATCGGAAACGAGTAAAGCTCAAATGAATCATTTCATGAATGGCCCAGGTTCCAACATGGGTGTTTTACCCTCCCCCTCATCCTCTGCCTCGTTACAACTGGGTAATATGAACCCCAGACCGACATTAATGGGCCAACTGTCACCTCAACACACCTCTTTTTCTAGCAACCATGTCCCAACTTTACAATCAAGGCAGGAGCATCATCAAATCAAGTCTCCATCGTCTACAAGTCTGAACACAATGAGACACGAATGGTCTCAAGAATTTCAACATCACAATCAATCTAATGTTTCTATGAACAGTTCCATGTTTATGAATCAACAACAACAACAACAACCAGGAAATATGACCCCTATGCATTATCAACCTTTACATCACACTCCATCAAACTATAATATTTACGGGAATAGTAACGCAAGTTTCCGACAATCACAAAGACAACCAAGCAATAAAGATATGGGAGTGTCGACTTCAACCACAAATTGGGATCAGCAATTCAATGATTTGGAAATCGAGGTTTCGAAGGCATTAAATATTAATGATTCTGGAATTAAAGAAGAAATTGAAAGTAATGTTAACGAGCAGGATACCAAAAATTTAGAGGATCAAGATATTGTCATTGATGATGATTATCAAGCAGAATTTCAACATGTTTGGGATTCCATTCATCAAGATGCTGAAGATATTATGCCGAACTATTTAAATGGACAAAGATTTTTTGACCAAAGAACCGAATTGGGGAATATTAAATATGATTTCGAAGATTCCAAAAATGAATATTTGAATAATCCCAATGCATATGAAATTGGCTGTATTCTTATGGAAAATGGTGCTAAACTTAGTGAAGCAGCCATGGCCTTTGAAGCTGCTGTGAAAGAAAATTCAAAGCATGTTGATGCATGGTTGAAATTGGGGTTAGTACAAATACAAAATGAAAAGGAAATCAACGGTATTAGTGCATTAGAAAACTGTTTAAAATTAGATCCACAAAATTTAGAGGCTATGAAGAATTTAGCTATTAGTTACATTAATGAAGGTTATGATTCAAGTGCTTTTACAATATTGAATAAATGGATTGAAACCAAATATCCACAACTTGATACTATTGTTCCGGAAGTCAAGAGCTCATCGGAAAACGAAAGCGGAGATTCATTATCGTTGAATGAAAAGATTACCAAGAGATTTTTGAGATTAGCTAATCAGTTACCACAAGTTGATCCCGATGTGCAATTGTGTCTTGGATTATTATTCTATGCCAACGATGATTTTGATAAGACAATTGATTGTTTCAAGGCTGCTTTGAAAGTGAACCCTAATGATGAATTAATGTGGAATCGGTTAGGTGCTGCATTAGCCAATTCGAATAGATCGGAAGGTTCAATTAAAGCTTACCACCGGGCACTTCAATTGAAACCTTCGTTTGTCAGAGCCAGATACAACCTTGCCGTATCGTCGATGAACATTGGTTGCTATAAAGAAGCAGTAGAGCATCTTTTGACATCGCTTAGAATGCATGAAGTGGAAGGCATGAAACAGATGGAGAAGAATAACACAAATATTTACGATAATTACAATAATGACAACATTATAGAAACTTTGAAGAGAGCGTTTATTGCTATGGATAGAAATGATCTTTTACAAAAAGTGTCACCTGGGATGGATTTAAATCAATTCCGCTCTGAATTTAAATTTTAACAAGATTGCATATATACAATAATATAATAATACATATTCCATTAATTAATTTTTTTTTTACTTGTTTTGGTTGAAGACATCAAAAAACACAAACATTGCAAAATTGGAAAATTGAAAAAATTGAAAAACTGCAAGGAAAAGAAAAAACAACAAAAAAACAAAACTTATAGAGAGGACATTGTTGTTTTGACTGTTATATATAATTAGTATATAATTGAACTTGAGTAGATTGAAGCAAACAACCGCTCCAGGACTTCAACTTTTTGTTATTTGCAATGCCATCGGCTCCATATCATCCGTATGAGGGTGAAGATTCTGACGAAGAAAAGAAGAGATCGTCGAATTTGATTATTAGATCGATAAATAGAACGTGTAGACGTATACAGAATAAAGTTGGTTATAAAGTTAATAATATGAAGAGTATTCTGTTGGTTATATTTATGATTGTGTTTTTTGTGTTTTGGTTTGGTGATAATGTTGTGAATTCATCCTCATCATCCTCGACATTTCCATCTGATTCGATGCATACCAGGAGTGATGATGGTTTACCGAGTGATTTGATGAGCGGTGGTGGTAAGAATGGGATATTTTCCATTAAGAAGCAGCCAAAGATTGTGATCATCTTGGCCGCGAATGAAGGTGGAGGTGTGTTGAGATGGAAGAATGAACAAGAGTGGGCGATTGAGAAGATCTCGATTGCGAATAAGAAAGCGTATGCGAAGAGACACGGGTATGGGTTGACGATCAAAGATTTGACCACGGCGAAGAGGTATTCGCACGAGAATAGGGAGAGTTGGCAAAAAGTTGATATTTTGAAACAAACGATGAGAGAGTTTCCTGACGCGGAGTGGTTTTGGTGGTTAGATTTGGATACGTTTATTATGGAACCAGACAGATCGTTAGACTCGCATATTTTCAGTCGTTTGGACAAGCTTGTGGATCGTACTTTGGAGTCGTTCAATCCGTTGGGATTGGAGGTGGATATCCCGTACGTAGATTATACGGAAGAGTTGAATCTGTTGATTACTCAAGATTGTGGTGGATTCAATTTGGGATCGTTTTTGATTAAGAATACGGAGTGGTCCAAATTGTTGTTGGATATGTGGTGGGACCCTGCCGCGTATGAACAGAAGCATATGCTGTGGGAGCACCGAGAACAGGATGCGTTGGAGACGCTGTATGCGAACGAGGCGTGGATCCGTTCTAAGGTTGGGTTTTTGCCCTTGAGAATGATCAATTCGTTCCCACCTGGCGCGTGCTCTGAGTATAAAGGCGATTCTAGATATTTTTACAATGAACAGTCAAGAGACTTTGTGGTTAATATGGCTGGATGTAATTTCGGTAGGGATTGTTGGGGTGAGATGAGCCATTATGCTACGTTGATGTCCAAGACGAACAGGAAATGGTACGATAGATTTTTCTTCTAGCTTTGCCTATTTGTATAGATGTATATAAACATATATATATATATATTGATAAAATTTGAAAAACAACATTTGCAAGAGAAAGCATGTATGTATGAGGTGAAAGTGAAGGTGAAAGTGAAAGTAAATACACAAATATAGGAGAGTGGAATATGGTTATAGAAGCAGTGTTAATAATCAACAAGTCTGGTGGGTTGATATATCACAAGTCGTACAGTAGTGCGTTGGTGGAGGAAGGTAAGAGTGGCTTGAATAGTAATGATTTATTGATCTTGGCGAGCACTATCCACAGTGTATTTGCTATTACTAGTCAGATCACGCCTAAGGCGTTACAGTTGAGTCAAGACAATATGAATTATACTGTCCCGTACCATCCGTATGTTGGGGTAGTTAATCCTGAGAATAGAGTACCAGCTGTTCGGTACGGTAGTTTTAAAGGCGACGATTATTTCAAGGAGTCATTTCATACGTGGAACAAGAGTGGATTGAAAGAGTTGAGTACTGATCAGTTTACGATGTATATATACCAAACGATGACCGGGTTGAAGTTTGTTGCGATCAAGAGTTGTGTTAGCGGTGTGAGTGTGAATTCGAATGGGAATGTCAATCCAGACGGAGGTGAAATAGCGGCTAATTTGTTGAGAAAAGTGTATTGTATATACAGTGATTATGTTATGAAGGACCCATTTTACTCGTTGGAGATGCCCATCAAGTCGAATCTCTTTGACGACAAAGTGAAGTCGCTGATCGACAACATATAATGAGTGTATGGATATAGTGAGAGTATGGATATAGTGAGTGTATAGATATAGTATAATATAGTACAATACAGTAATGAGTGTATAGATATAGTACAATATACTATAATATACTCTAATTTACTATAATATAGTGTAATGAGGGTATAGATATATTATAGTATGTCCGCAGAGAAGTACAGGTACCGACTGGGGCAGAGCGGGCAGAGCGGGCAGAGCGGGCAGAGCGGGCAGAGCGGGGAGGTCTAGACTCTGATGACTGCTTTAAGTATCTTACATTAGAGATATATGGACACGGACATGTTTATAAGGGAGGGGCGAGGAGACGGGTGACGTCACATCATGCAATATTACCACACTGCCCTGTAATAAATGCACTGTAATGAATACTGTAGTATCCGGGTAACAGACACTTCCGCAGCGACGCAAGCGCACAATGGGCCATGCCCGGGGTGCAGCAGGCCGGGGAACAATGCCGCCGCGCAAAGCGCACAATGGCGCATTCTGCATTCTGCCCCTTGGAAGCTCCCCTTTCGCGCGATGAGCTCCGGTTTACCCGGACGCACTGCGCTGCGATGAGAGCAATACCGCGCTGCGCTGCGAAATACGCTGCGAAATACGCTGCTGCGATGCTCTCGCCATTTGCACCCGCTTTGGTGCTCCGCTGGTGCTCGCAGCGCATTCGCCGGTTTTTCAACTGGTATTTGAGGTCGCCAGACAATACAGAGTGGTGTGTTGCCTTAGCACACTACACTATGCTACACTATATCATGCTATTGGTTCCTTATTCCGTTGGGCTGACTGCCACTTACATCACATTGTAACACGCTATTTTCCCACATTAAACTATTTTATACTATTTTATACTACAATGTACTATTCTACAATGCACTATTCCTGACAATTTATAGATCATCGTGTACACACTCGGTGGGCTTTTCCATCGATTTTTCATCCATTTGTCGATGAGCTTCGAGTAGAGGTTGGGTTTTATTGTACTATGATTTGTCAATATATATACAGAAACACTATACCTCTATTTATATATATACGAGAGTGATACTCGATTATATATATATATATATATATATACATACATACATATACACAGCACATACACACAGCTCACACACACATACACACACAAATGCTAGAGAATTGCCAGATCAATAACTATAGGATCATACAGCAAATAGGGTCCGGCGGACACACGTTCGTATTCCATGTCAAACACAACATATCGAACAAGGACTTCGCCATGAAATTCATTCTCAAGTCCAACAACAACGTACACCACAAACTCATCAAAGACGAACTGCTGCATCTCTTCAGACTCAACCAATCCATACTCTCCGTCCCATCCCTCAACCTCAACGCACTAAACAACATCCCAACAAACACAAACTACTACAAAGAAATTCTACTACACTCAAAAGTCCACTCGCACAAAAATATAGTCACCATACAAGAAATACTAGACGGGCCCACCGGCATCTTCATCATCATGGACTACTACCCAACAGACCTGTTCCACTCCATCGTGTCCAACAAAACTTTCATCGACAACGGATGGCTCATCAAAAAAGTTATACTACAACTCTGCTCAGCAATCCAATTCTGCCACGCAAAGGGCGTCTACCACTGCGACATCAAACCGGAAAATATCCTTCTAGACTCAAAAAATAACGCCTATCTATGCGATTTCGGCCTCGCCACTACATCACCGGCGCTAACCCCAAACATACCCATCGGGTCCTCCTTCTACATGGCCCCGGAAAGAATACTATATTTGAACGATACCACATCAACCCTCGAATCGCACAAAGCTGATATATGGTCGCTCGGCATCATCCTAATCAATCTCTCTTGCATCAGAAACCCGTGGGAAAGGGCAAACCAAATCAGCGACAAGACTTTCAAATACTATCTATGCGACAACTCAATCCTCCTGAAAATACTACCCATCTCAATACATCTCTACCAAATCTTGATCAATGTCCTACAAATCGACCCCTTGCTGAGATGCGAATTGCCAGTACTAATGTCCATGATCAAAGACTGCATCAGTTTCCATCGCCCAACAGATAATGGCAACCACTCAACAGCACTGGTCAATGTCCCTCCCCTCACCGATAAAGAATTCAATCGTTTCATAGCAGTCAACGAGTTCGACGACGATATATTGGATATGAACTACCTGTACGATTCGTTAAGAAATAACGACGACGACCAATCTACACTCTTCAACACTACAGATCAATCAAAATGCACATTCAACAACAGCAATTCAGGAGTGGACTTATCAGCAACTAATACTTTGTTCAATTCAAGTAATAATTCGTCGCAGTTTTATGATACCACCACGTCAAGACAATCTTGAAGTAGTCATATCTTTACTCACACTCTCCCATTTCCCTCTATCGCGCTCCCCCACACAACTACTCAATATTCAATATTCATATAACCACTATTTATTAGCTAATTAACATATATACAAACAGCTTAACCATAATACAACCATTATATAATATATCTATCACAAATATCTATCACAAATATCTATCACAAATATCTATCACAAATATATCTGTCAAATCGAATAAACATGATACAACCATTATAAAATATATCTGTCACAAATCGAATAAACATGATCTTCAATCTCTTCAAACGTTTGGGCATCCATATTAATGATAAACGTATCTTTCTCTTCAGAAACTTTGGGCAATTCCAAATCAGCAAATTGCGATTCTAACATATTCGATTTCATGAAATGCCCCTTCCTTTGATTTAATCTATACAATATAGTGTCCTTCGATGCATAAAGAAACAAGAAATAAAATTTGACATTAGGTTCTGTCATTCTTATTAAATCCCTATATTTCAATTTCAAACTAGAACATGCAACAACACTAACACCTTCTTCGTCTCCATCACCAATTAAACCTTCTCTCGCTTTGGCCTCACTCTTATGCGCCACCGTCTTCAACCATTCCCAACGATCATCGTCATTCAATGGATGGCCAGCTGACATCTTGGCTACATTCTCAGGTGGGTGAAGATCATCACCCTCTATAAATTGAATGTGCGGATATTTCTCCTTATAATGTTTCAATAAATAATCACCAATAGTAGATTTACCAGTACCTGCAGTGCCAGCAAGAATTATCACTTTTAAAGAATTTGTCATTATTTTTGTGTCTTGTCGTTGTGTATGTAGATGTACAATTATTGGATTGTTTATCTCTTTGAATTGAATCAATTTGTCTTTTTACCAGTATTTATTCATCAATTTGAGACATTCCGTTAAAATGTACAATACTTTCGAAAAGTCTTAGTCAATATTTACAAATCATTCAAACTCCAAATGCAGACATCGTACTTTTGTTCACCCATCAACAACTCCTTAGATCCTATTTATTCTCATGTTACATCAAATTTCATTTTCAACCGCGCTGTTTTGTCGGTGTTATCTCCTGAAGGCTCGAGCATTATCTCCGGACACCAACCTAAGATAGTGGAAACGACACAAATGATGAATGGACCCAACAAACAAACAAACAATGAATCAATGAATGCTGTCCAAAATGTAAATATACAACTTTTTCAGTTATCTATACATGCACTTAAATAAGAATGAATAATATTAAATAAATTAAACGAAAGCAACCCAGTCATTTTTTTATATGATTGATCCATAGGATGGTCTCACACCACGAGCAACAAACATATCTAATAATTCTATATTTGATATCTTTCTCAAACAACTCCATAACAATGAATCATCTAAGATAGTATTAATATCGGAATCTGCAGTTTCACCTTCACTAGATGGGAATTTATAAAATGTTAATAAGTAAATATCAACAAATTTGATCTTTAAATCCATTAATGACAATGTACTAAAACCATCTACAATAGATGAGATCCCATGGAAAAATTCAATATAATCAGACGGATTGTCTTCCTTTTTCAGGAACAAATACTCTAATATGGTCACAAGATGGTGTGCTGTGAAATTTACCTTCTCCTTTAAATAATCATATTCTTGACAATACTCTTTTATATCATCCATAACTTTTAAAAATGCCTCTATTTTATAATGTGTTTGACTGAAAAACCAAGTGATTATATGGTCAACCAATGTATCAACATGAATTCTAAATTTCTGAAACATGAATTTCAAAACATTTGGATCATAAAAGAAGGATTGAACATAATCCACATATATTATATGCGGTAAAGATGGAGTTTCATACGTTTCACCTCCATCTTCAACCCCTTTATCAGTGATAAAATTATCAAATGACTCTTTCAAGCTATTAAAATTTTTGAAAAAGAACTTGGTCATGTTCGGGTCTTTGAAAAGATTCACATTTATATACTTCTTCGTGACAGGTTTGTTCTCTGAATCGTTTTCTTGTTCTTCTATGGAATAGAAATAATTTTCATAAAGGTTTCTTTCTAATAAATGATCGGATAGTCTTAAACAATGGTTCAAATATTTATTTGTCAATAACAAGTTATAGTTTGCAAATGAAAAGATAAATATCTTTTGAAGCACTTCCGGTGGTAGTTTAGATAATGATAATTTTGAAGATGATTTGATTTCTTTTTTGAATTGTTTTCTTTTACTGGGGCTCAAGGATAAAATTTTATTTCCCATTGGTCTAATCATTTCCATATTAAAGTCTGGATCAATAATTGTATCATTGTCTTCTTCCATTGTCTCGTCAGACGGAGTAACTACAGACAGTGATTCTTCAATATTTCTTTTCTTAGACTTTCTTTGTTTCTTGTGTTTCTTTTTGTCTTTTCTTGATTTCTTTTCTGTCTTGGATTTCTTATGCTTCTTTGATTTATGTGATTTTTTGGATTTCCTAGAATCATTATCTTCATTTCGTTCCCTTAATCTCTTTCTGCTTTTAGACCTTTCTGTCTCAGTCGAATTAATTGCTTGATCTTTACCAAAAGCAGTGGATGGCTTTTTTTGCAATGATTTGGAATGCTTATCCTTGGAGTCTTCAGGCATCCACTGATGAATTCTAAATTCTTCGAGATGAGCTGTAGGTATAAATTTTGCGTGCGAAGCGTCATATGTGAGATTTCTATCCATAATAATTGATAGCGGCTGTATATTACGTTTCTTGAAATCAGCTTTTCTTTCCTTGATTAGAGCTAATCGTCTAGCCTTCTCTTTAGCCTTTTTCTGAGTCTCCCTTTTAGCCTTCAATTTCTCCATTTTCAGTCGCTTCTTGTTTTCAATCTTCAACCTCTCTTCCGGCGACATCGCCTGCTGTTTCAACCTGTATCGCCTCGCCTTCTCTCTTTCTACCTTCCTTCGATTCTCTCGTTCTTGCTCAATTTTTAGCTCTACTTCAAGTTTGTGTTTCTTGCTATCCTTTTTGCTACGCAGTTTAGAAGGAAGTTGATCTTCCATCTTACGACGGGTGCTTCTCATGGTTGGATACCCTATCACTGCAAATCCCATCTTCGAATGTATATATATAATTTGTTATCTTCTATCTTCGATATAGGTGTTGGATAAAGTAAAGTTATTTTTTTTTGTTTGGGTAATCAATGCTATATCATTTATATATTTTATCAACCCACACCCGATACAATTTCAGCAAGACCACAATTTACCTTTAATTACTATGTTTACTAATTGTTTTCAATCATTATAGCTTTATAAACAATGTCAAAGTTATGAGATCAAAATTTCAAAATTTCAAAAAAACTTAAGAAAGAATTATGAAGATTGAAAAATTTCATAGAAATTGACGATTTTTCTTTTGATATAGAAGTTCGATAGCGTAAAGATCACTTTGAGTTCAAAATCTTCTTGATATTGTTAGTCAAAGGTAAAATACACCAGAACAAAGTCATTTTAATTCTTTGAGTATTTTTCTCAATAATCCTTAAACATTAGGATATAACAAAGAAATATTTTATGAACTTTTAAGAAGATGACTGGATTCTAGTATATCGGCTTCTAAAAGATAATCTAATTTTGCGTCATTGAGAAAATGGTGTACCTTCGCTAAAACTTATCGAATTCTGTATGATGAAAAATTGATGGTACATTTCTCTCTCTTTTTTCTCTCTATCTTTCCATTTTTTAAGTAAACCCTGAATGTTCTATATCATATAATATTTTCGTGGACATTGCTATATAAGTATGTATATAATGCAATGTTCCTTTTGGTGGGTTTGTTTTCAGGCGATATTTCCTCAAAAAAGATTTACATTCATGCCAATCCATTAATGGTAATAACAATATTACAAAAGGAGAATTTCTCTGTAAAATATCTGTTTACCAAGTAATAAAGAAGATGCACTATGTAAGATGATTAGATCGCACTTTCTTGCCTTAGATAGCCGTCCTTTCTTATGCCAAGGAAACTGGGACTAAATATCCAGAACACAACACGACATAACACATCATACAAGGGAATAACCAAAACAGTAGTATTGTTATCCTATTACCTCATTTTCCAGTGACATTTTCTAAATCGGTATTTAACTTTCTCATTTGCATCCCAAGCAAACCAAGAAAGTTAATATTGATTGTGTTCTTATTCGCCAGTCAATGCAAGCAACAATACAGCTGGCCATCAAACAATTCTTGCATTTGCGTGCTTTTCCATGTCGTATAATTTTCCCAATTAGGCTGCTTTGGCTAATGCAATTTTTTCTCTCTTGTATTATTAATTAATAATGCCAACAATATCTCAATGCAATTAAGACAGCGGTTCTTATATTTTATTCGTCGTCCAAACCATATCCTTTTGTTTTGAGAGCAGCAACTGCATTATTCGAATACTGTCGTCTGCCTGTCTTTTTGCTGTCTATTCACTGCAAATTTCTTTCATCTTGACGCTAAATAAACTGAAAAATTAATAATAAATATTAACCGATTACTACAATCCATTTTTTCTGACAAAAATATAGTTAGTAAACAAACATTCATAATAAAAAACAGAAAACATTAGCATACCAAGGATTCTTTAAAGTTACCATTGAAGTCGACAATTAACAGTAGACATTAAATACCTACCCCTTTTCTAATCCATTTGCTTCTCAACTTTCTATATATTAGGAAAGTGAATATTGTTTCAATACGTCAAAAAAAAAAAATAGCTATTGATTGATTAATAATAAAAATACAATTAATATAAACAATGATTCAAAAGATGAATGTTTTGCTGATAGGTAATAATCCTAACATTCAATTCTATACATCGAGATTTCAATCTATCGAAAAGATCGAACTATTTCATGTTAGTGACATTAAATCTAATACATTCGAAGTTGAAACTGAAAATTATGGGAATGTTAAATATTCATTAGATAACCATTTCACATCTTTGTCAAATTTAGTCGAAGGCTTGGAACATATGCCCCATGATATAATCTTTGACCTTGTAATATTGAGTGCATCCACTTTAAAAGAATTAACCACTCTACCTCATTTATTAAAACCTGTAATTGATAAGCAAAATACCACAATAGTAATTGAAAGCTCCGGATTTCTACCATTAGAATCCTTCATCAATAATAACCATGCCAATGTGTTTTCTATTTTATTCTCATATGATATTCGTGAAGTAGATTCAAATAAATATAAACAAGAACATCCTAGTACCCAAAACTCTGAAAATAATCCATCTATTATCTTGGGTCAAAGTTCATATTCTTCTAGAACAAAGCAACAGCAATCACAATATAATGAATCTGTATTAATCAATTTGAAAAACCTAGAAGTTATCTTTAATAAAATATTTCCAAAGGAAACTATTTCAACTTTAAAGATGAACCCTTCCAATTTTGTTTCTGAACAATGGTCGAGAGCCATTCCTTCCATCTGTTTAGATCCATTAATGATTCTTTTCCAAGAGTCTGACATCGATAGATTTTTAAATGAAATATTGGCTAAACCTTTAATATCAGGTCTAATTACTGAAATCTTAACTGTGGCTATGAGTACAAATACTAAATTGACTGCCAATATGGATAACGAAAATCGTATAATTAATGCATGGAAAACTCATTATAGCGAATCTAAAACCTCTCCACAATTAATTTATAATTTTCAAAATAATTTTACATCGAATTTGAACTTTGACTTATTATTATTGCAACCAATCCTATTAGCTGACGATCATGATATTAAGACTCCATATCTAGAGTTTTTGTATTCTGTTATGATCCAATACACCAATATAAATAAAGAAAAATCTACCTGGTTTATCAGAGCTGATAAATTAGATCAATTGAAACAAACCATAAGTAAGCTTGCTCATGAAAAACAATCTTTATTTGACGATTACCAATCTTTACAAGAAGATCTAAAGGAATCGAATAATGATTTGGAATCTTTACAGATCAAACTTAATGAAATAGAGACAGAAAATATTCAATTAAAACAAACAACAGAGACCCAATTATTGGAAAAGGATCAAATTATTAACGATCTGACTTTTAAGCTTTCTAACATGGAAACAAATGATACCCAATTATTAGAAAAGGATCAAATTATTAGCGATTTGACTTTCAAACTTTCTAATATGGAAACCAATGATACCCCTCAACAATCAAATAAAGATGGTTCTCAGATTCCATCTGAAGAGATGAGGACAACATCGAACTCCAATGTAAATATAAACAATGGTCAAGATGTTTCTGTCGATCACTCTATTAACCCAGATAACTCCTTTGCTGAAAAAGAGAAAGAGTTGTTAGATAAAGAAATGGAATTAAAGAAAAAAGAAATGGAATTAGAGAAAAAATTTGCTTATCAACAGCAGCAATTACAACAACCATTATATATAAACGATCCAAACTCTCACATTTCCCCACCAAAAAATATTTCTCCTATTTTTACGCAACAACAACAACAGAACTCCATTAAACCACAACAGTTGCCATTTAACCATACTAATTTGAGTAATGGCAATCTATCTAGATCGAACAATACCACACCAACGTTACCTAATGCTAGTTCTGCTAGATTTGTGGATCCAATCTCCTCAGGATTAAGTCCACCAATGGACCTAAATGATGGCTTCCCAATTTTACAAAGCAAGTCATCATTTGGTTCTTATCCAATCAAGCCAACAAGTAGAAAAAATAGAAAGAGTAACATGCCAATGATCGGTAATGCATCTAGTATTGGCTTTAATGATGTTGCTGCACAAAACAATGTTATGAATTCAGGTGGTAGAAGAATCAGTTCCATGCCAGTTCATGGCACCAACATTCAGAATAATAATATGATTGATGCTAATGGTATTTCTAAACCAGGTTTGGGTATTGATATGATGCCACCAAATAGAAATGCTCCATTTAGTATGAACAATAGTAGCAGTGGCCTTAATATTGGTGCTATGAGTACACCAGTTAAATCTCCAACCAACAATCAACCTACTACGAAACCAATTCAATTTGGCTCGAACAATGCTCTTCAATTTAGTAATACTCCACAACAACCGCATCCAATCCAATTTGGTAGTAGTGCTTCTGCGACTCCAGTCGAAAGTCCTTCCATGACGCCTGTAGAGATAAGTCATGAATTTGCGCAAGATTCTGCCAATTCACCATTGCCAACCTCTGATGTCACCGACTCTGCTGCCAATACTGAATCCACTGACGACGAGGAGAAGAATGGTAAGGACAAGAAGAAATCCAAGAAGAAGTTTGGAAGTATTTTCAAAAGAAATAAGAAATAAATCGAGAAGAGCTTGATCACTTGTAATATAAATACAGAACTATGACATGATTGCAATTCCATTGATAAACAATCATAATATGAAAATCGCACAAAAAGATCAAATATTTGTAAAAATATATATACATAAAGATAAAATAAATTAGTGAATGCTTTATCGTTTAGTAAGTAGTCTACTGCTACTAGAATAACATGGATGTCTTCTTAATCGTCTATAAAAGTTCCTTATTTGCTTTAATATGTATAATGACTTTGTGTCACAGGCCAAACCAGAAAATCACCTTTGACGAGGTTGTTTAAACGCAACGTTTTTTTTATTAATTTTTTTTTTTTCATGGCAAGAAATTTTTGGAAAAGTTCCAACCTTTCGATTCTCAGTCGAACTTTAACGTTAGCCACCACGATACTATTTGTTAAGAAGTTAAGAAGTTTGTTTCAAGCCATTCTTATTAGTACTTTATAGTTTGTTGTTATCTTGTTTTATTAACAGACCGAGTAATACCCATAATAACTATATATAAACATGCCAATTGATCAAGAAAAATTAGCCAAATTACAAAAATTATCTGCCAAGAATAAGATTGGTGGTACCAGAAGAAAGTTAGCCAAGAAGACTAACTCTACTGCTAACGGTCAAAAGGATGACACCAAATTACAAGCTCAATTAGCTAAGTTCCACGCTGTCACCATTGACAATGTTGCTGAAGCTAACTTCTTTAAGGAAGATGGTAAAGTTTTACATTTCAGTAAGGTTGGTGTTCAAACTGTTCCACAACATAACACCTCTGTTTTCTACGGTATTCCACAAGAAAAGGCTATCCAAGAATTATTCCCAGGTATTATCTCTCAAATGGATACTGGTTCTTTAGCTCAATTAGCCCAATTAGCCAACCAAATGCAAAGTGCTCAACAAGCCGGTGGTGACGTTGAAGCCACTGAAGGTGAAGAAAAGAAGGATGAAGCTATTCCAGAATTAACTGAAGGTCAAACTTTCGATGCTGATGTCGAATAAATCAATTAGTAAAATCAATACTTTTACTATTTAATTTATTTATTATCACTTTCCCTTTAATGACATTCTTACATATTTTTTAATAATAAATCTTAATTGTCATTTTATATAGTATATATTATAATATAATGTAAATTAATATATGTGTACTTATAAAAAAAAGTATTCCTGTTAGTCTTTAAGTGCTGACAGCTTGTACAATGATGACTAAGTTTTTAAAGCTATAGTGATAGTTGTTGACTAAGAAGAAATCTCTTGTTTGGGTAAAGCAATGAATTTTTGCGTTCTTATCCTCTTTGCGATCAGAAATTGTCACTTTCAATCAAATAATTGGAGACACAGCAACTTGTTTCTATTTCGTTTACAAGCTAATGTATTATGATGCCTCTTTAGTGCATCTTTACGCGCAAAGCCTTTACCACATTGTGCACAAACATTTGGGAATACAGGTAAATGAATCTTTTCGTGCCTTCTTAAATCTGAAGATCTGAAAAATGCAAGAGGACAATCATTGCATTTATATGATCTTTCTTCTTTTGAGTCCACTTTGAGTGAGTTTCCTTTCTCATGTGTAATACCTGTATTTTTATTCTGAATTGTCTTCTCAATCTTTACTTTACTAGGGGGGCTAGAATCTGGTCTGGATGTGATAGCATATCGATTTAAATCTGCAAGTTCACTTGGGGGTTCATCAGTTCGTTCATCTCTAAATACGTCTAAGGCTTTGGAAAAATACTCATTTTTAGATCTGGGTATATCAGTTAAATTATTAAGATCTAAACCCTTTAATTGTTTTGAATTTGAAATATCCAGCCGATCTAAAAGTTCATTAATGACTGGGTCGATATCCGAGTACTGAGATTCATTAATCAAAGCTTCAGCAGCTTGATGTAGAAACGTGCTATCCTGATTCCTCATTTTTCATATATTTGCAATAATTCTCTTCTTTATCAATATAGCTTTTATTCCCCCACCTCTCTGGATTCTATTTGATACAGTTCCACACACAACAAAGTGATCAATAATGCTCTACATTCAAGTACTTTTATAAACCTTGCTTATCTTTAACCCCCCTAACAAGTCAGATTCAAAACATCTCCCTTTGTGATTAGCAATTTTTTAGTCTTGATTGATAATTACTTTAATAACTGTGTAAAAAATGTGACATGTCATAATGATTATATTAAACGTGCTGTGAGATTCCTTGTAATGCGTGCAGTTGATTTTGCTTTACCTAACCAAAAACATTTTCCAACTTTATAAAATTAAAAGTGACTTTAACCATTTATGATAACGTCTTGAACTGCTTATGTTTGTTTTTTATAGATTTGGTTACTGTCTTAATGCTTAATATGTAGAAATCTTGATTTTTTAGTAAACATTGAAAAATACTTAAGAAGAATAGAAGATTAATCATTGAGATGAGTCGCTAGCCATCAAACAATATACTCACAATCTGTAATATAATATACAGAATGTCTCTAGATGATGAATATATACCAGCTTTTACTAGGGATACAGAACTCAAATTATTAAGAAAGCTAACTGAAAAGGTCCAGCGTGACTTAATCCTAGATTGGTACGAAAGATTTGGTCTTTCAAACAAAAAGCTAAGACATCTAACAGTAGAAACATTACAATTAGATTTCAAATTCGATGCCAGAAATAGAAGAACCATTTCCACAGTTATCTTGACTAGATATTGGCCTCATGGGTTGAATCTTTATCAGTTGAGTGATATCGATTTCAACATACTCATAGCACATCCATCGAGATTTAAATGGAACTCAATGTCAATGTACAAATCCTCCACAGAGAGGATCCGCCCTCACTATAACATTCCTCAGATTGTTGCCCAGTTAAATAACGAATTATCGAACTATTATTTAACCTACATCTCGTCAAGACATGATTCACAACAACGTGTGGAATATATTCGACTTCAATTTTTTGAAAGATCTACTTCCCATCATCATGATAGAAAAAATAAACTATTATCTAGATCACCATATTATATTGCCCTGTTAGATGATCAAGAA
Organism: Monosporozyma servazzii; assembly: GCA_033807795.1. Lineage (NCBI taxonomy): Eukaryota > Fungi > Ascomycota > Saccharomycetes > Saccharomycetales > Saccharomycetaceae > Monosporozyma > Monosporozyma servazzii. Next base: position 425,950 of record CP138599.1, on the reverse strand, counting down.
TTACCTTTTATAATACACAGTGCAGGTGAAGATCCAACTTCAATGTTAATTTTAGAAACGTTTAAGAGAATACTGTCTGATTCCTCACCTTACACAATACAGTTCAAAAGAAACGAATCCCCCAAAGAATCAATTAAATCTATTGAAAATGTTTTGAAAGCTTGCGGTACTTCAAGAAACGATAATGCGCTGGGTAGATGGTCTCAATATGGAGATGGTAAATTTGAAGTTTCACCATTAAATAATGTTGATGAGCATAGCTCAATGAAGGGTAAAAAGATAAGGAAAGATGACAGTTTTATGAAATCAATGTTGAAATTTAAGGGCTTTACAGAATATAGTAATGGGTATGTATCTCGAGCACCTGTGCCAAAGGTTTCGTTCCAATTAAAAGATCCAAATGATAATATTACCATTGGCTTTAAATTTCATGGGTCTGATGTCTTTGGTGGCCTACATCAATTATGTGATAAAAATTTGATTGATATAGATAAAGTTCCTGGATGGTTAAGTGGTGAAAATGGTACTTCCTCCGGCATTATTGAAAATGGTGATTTCATTAAGAAGACAAGAAGACTAACAAAATAAGTAAAGCTTAATTCATTTTATTTAGTGACAAAAAACAAAACATCGACAAATGACCTAGCATAATACTACATAAATAATTTATAGTATATATATATATTCACAGCATAACAAAATTAACCCTCTTGGTCTTTATTATCGTAGTGTGAACCGGACAGTAAGGACATTTAAAGGACAAACTACCATTTTTAGATAATTTGTCCAATGCCTTTTTAGATATGATATGATGACATGCTAATGAGTAAGGTGGATTCTCCTTTGTCGTTTCCTCCTTTAACACAGGACAAATAAAGACTGGATGGAAATGTGATAAGAAATCTGGTAAATCTACATCGAATGGTAACTCATTTTTAGTAGTCCAACCTACATGCGATAATGCTCTAATCTGATTATATTTGATAAAATATTGAAATGAAATTATTCCACTTAATACAATCAGGAATAATGGCGATTCAATGGAAAGATTATTGTGTAAACAATATTCTTTGGCAAATATGCTAATACATGATCTTAATCTTTCCTCAATAATAGCATCAACCCCTTCCACTGGTTCGTCTACCATTAATTTATACATTATTCGAGTAATAGTTTGTGTATAGCTCGATTCCATAGTCTCTTGGGAAAGTGTAACCTCAGGTGGGACATTCTTAAAAATATATTTAGAGACATCAATATAGGATTCGCCATTTTTTATCATATTTAATCCATTTAGAATAAATAACTCAAATTTTAAGTCACAATTTACTGTATCGTTACTTTGAACCTTTGAGCATTCAATTGAATTAATCCATTCAGCACAACTATCAAATTTATAATGATTTAAATCATTGATGATTAGACCCATTTTTGAAAATATGGAGGTAATATTGTTGCCAACACCATATACATTTTGTAAATATTGATTAATGTTAGATTCTCCATTGATGCTGTCATATTCAATTGGTAATCTTTCAATGTTATATCTTGCAATATGGAACCCAACAGCTTCATCAATGAATTTAACATTATCCTTGGAAATTTGGTTCTTATAAATCTCATCAAGATCAAAATTCTTCAATTGACTTAATGCATTCTTATTGAATTTCCCATATTGTTGATGTGTATATTTTGATTGTCTTTTTATTGAATGATTCCATGATTTCGTTGTTTTATTTAATTTCTCTTGAATTAAAGTTCTTTTCTTGGATATCTTTTCATTATTTGAAGTCGTACCTGAACTAGCATCTGGCTCAATGGATGACAAATGTTCTTGATCTTGAATGTTTTTGTTCAAATGTGCTTTCAATTTCTTCAATTGATTTTTGAATTCATGAGTCTCTTTTAGACATTTTTGTAGATTGGAAGCGTCTGGAACATCTTGTGAGTAATATAATTTATTATATTCATTCTGTAAATTTGTTAATAGTTTTGACATAGAGTTGTTGTGTGCGTATGTATATATATTTGATCAACTTCAGTGATTTGAATGACTTCAGTGTTGATTTTAATCACTTACTCATTATCGATCACCCTTTTTTATAAATCTACATAATTTTCACTCTCTTTCATTTTTTTGTTTGTAGTCAGTTAAGACAACTTTTCAAAGAAGGAAACCAGAAACATCTTAATGTGTAGCATAAATTAAAGGATTAAATAAGGAGGATACATAAAATAAAATAAATAAATAAATAAATACGTTAGCAAATGAATATATATATATATATTTTGCTAGTCATAAAACAGGTGGAAGAAACGAAGAAAACACACGCATTATAATCTTGACATTTTAGTTTCATTGCATTTTTCATCACAAGTTTCTTTAATTCTTTGACCTAACTGTGGATCCACTCTAGTAAACATGTCTACCACTCTTTTTTGAATTTCACTTGAAGCATTAGCCACATGAACACCAACGTTATGTGCCAATCTTTCTTGAGCGCCTTCTTGTTTGGATAAGACATTTTGATACAAAGAAGTAGCTTGTTTAAAATCGATGTCACCAGCGGAGGTAGCCCAGTGATATGGAATAGCGGGTCCATTCCAGACTTCTTGGTGTTGTTGGACGGGTCTATCCTGTTGAATAAACTTGTAGTCAGTATTAGAAGCATAATAGTTTGGTTCAGCACCGAAATTACCATTAACATTCATTGGGCCGTCTCTAATCAAAGGATTAAAGAATTTGGATGCGTATGGGCAATTTACGGGAACTTGATTATAGTTTGGCCCGATTCTGTAACGTTGCGCATCGGCATAGGCAAACAATCTAGATTGTAAGACTGGATCTGCACTTGCTTCTTGATATGGGACTGTATTACTTGGAGCAAAAGCAGCTTGTTCAATTTGAGCGAAGAAATTTGTTGGATTTTCGTTCAAGACCAATTTACCCACACGTCTTAATGGGAATTGTTTGTGTGACCAAACTTTAGTTAGATCGAAGACCGAGAATTCCAAATTTTTAGCTTCTTCTTCTGTCATTGTTTGGATAGAAACAGTCCACGATGGAGGGTCTCCCTTTTCGATATGATTGAACAGATCTTCGGTACAGTAGTCTGGGTTTTTACCTGCCATTTCGATGGCTTCTTCATTGGTGAAGTTTTCGATACCTTGGTCAGATTCGATATGGACTTGAACATAATGCCAATCGCCCTTTTTGTTTGACCACTTGTAGGTATGGCCTGAATACCCATTCATCTTTCTGAAGGAGGCAGGGGTACCACGATCCGAGAAAAGGATACAAACTTGGTGGATAGCGACTTGATTTTCTGGAATGGTTAAGAAGTCCCAGAACATGTTAGCATCTTTCAAGTTGGTTTGTGGGTTTCTCTTTTGGGTATGGATGAAAGCTGGGAACTTCGATGGGTCTCTGATGAAAAACACTGGGGTGTTGTTATAAACCCAGTCCAAATTACCTTCCTCCGTGTAAAACTTGGTGGCAAACCCTCTTGGATCTCTTGCGGTGTCGGCTGACCCCTTTTCACCCCCGACAGTGGAGAATCTGGTCAAACATCTTGTCTTCTTACCAATTGTGTCGAACATTGCGGAACCACAGATATCGGTGATATCATCTGTGACTTCGAAGTAACCAAAGGCCCCTGATCCATGTGCGTGTGGATTTCTTTCTGGAATACGTTCACGGTTGAAATGTGCCAGATTGTCTAGTAAATTTGCATCCTGCATTAATAGAGGCCCATGCTCACCGATTCTCTGGGTGGCATATGGTTCATTGATTGGATTACCCAGAGAGTTTGTCACTACCCTGTCGCCTCTGATCTCGGAGGTGTTTGTCTTGTCGTTTTTATTGTTAGTAGTCATTGTGTATCAAGAGCTACTGTGTGTCTGTGTGTGTGCTTGCTGTTTGTGATATTGTCAATAATTGTTGCAACCAAGAAAGGAGAAGGATGCAAATACGATATCCTTGATCTCCCACCCACCCATATATATATCCATGTTTGTGCCCCTGTTGCAATTGTTGCAATTGCGACTCCGACAGTGGTTACCTAATCAGCAACAACTGCTTCCCCACCTGCAACAGCATCCGTTAGTATTTCCATCAGCATCAGCATCAGCATCAGCAATATTATCTGCAATATTATCAGCAGGCCCGGCCGGCCCTTAATGCCCAACAGACCTTATTCCCGTTTCGGCGCGGTCTCCACTCGAAAGGCCGGAGATCAACCGCTAACGCCGGGGCTCAGCTGGACTTGGACACTGCGATTATTAAACAGTGCTCATTGCTCGTGGCGTGTCTGTAGCTTACCGTCTTGAGCACTGGCGGTGACTTACAGTGACTTGCAGTGACTTACAGTGTAGTTTGATTATTAAGAATTGCCAACGTACAAAGTAGCCTGGAATGAAATACGATTATTAAGAGTTGCCATTTTATTGATTATTAAGTGTCCATAAGTCATAATATAATACGATCGGTATGGCAAGGGCAGGACCAGCTCGTATGGTGGGGCAATATCACAACTGCCAAATATTACATAACGTGACTGTGCATCGATGCGATAATAATAATAATAATAATAATATTCGAATATGTCATTTAGCCATATCACGTGGAACCTCAAATTAATATTTCCTTTCAATGATTAGTAAATTTTTCATTTGAAATTTCATAAAGTGAAAGAAAAAATTATTCAATTAATGATTGTGGAGTAACGATATATACATCTGGTACCTCGTTTCTATCTCTGTTTATATTCAACTGAAACATATAGATGTGATTACCAGAAACATCACTATAACTAAAACATAAACGAAAAAAAAAGAATATATATATATATAAGATAATAATAATATATCGCCCACATGTCTACCTCTCCACAAAAAAATGATATCGTCACACAAGAGATTGCTCATCATAACAATATCGATACCACCGATGACGACGAGAACAAATCAAGATTGTACCAACTAGGTGTGCTTTGTGCTTCTCCTGGCCTAACCAAAGATAATCTAACCAAAGAGATGCTATCGAATCTTGATAAATCAAATGCAATCAAGAATGATCAAAGAACTATCATTTCCAATATACATGGCAATGAAGGTAATAAATCCGCATCAAATACAAAAGTACCACAAACAATCTCTTCCCAAACATCAACAGGTCCGTCTTCGACAACTTCATCAACCATCTCCTCTACAACATCGTCCAGATTCAATTCAAGTAGCAGAGGCTCCATCTCACTCAAGAGAAATAGAATCCCACCACCATTAAACTTATCTTCAAATAAAAAATCACACAAGGGTGATGTCGGAACATCTAACACCCCGCAAAGGAGACCAAACTCAAATAATAGATTGAAATATTTCAGTCGTAGTGGCAATGACAACAGCAACAACAACAACAATAATAACAATAACAATAACAACTCGGCAAAGAGTGCACCTCCAAACATCTTGCATTTTCCTGGTAGAAACAGTAAATCTCACTCTATCTTGCAAGAAAAACCAATTACAAACAAGAACACTAGAAAGGAACATTCGCAAAGTTATGCAAACTTACCTCGAGATCCATCCATGTATCCATACTATTCATATCCGACCAATATCTCACCCGCACATATGATGGCAATTCCATCCGCCACAGAATCGAATCCACACTTTTATAATCCATATGCATATCCTTCACATCCACCACCAGGTTATATGATACCGTATCCATATATGTTCCCTTCTCCACCATATTCTAACGCATCTACCGCAGTAGAAGAACAAACGGAAGAGCCAACAAACAACTATCCTGCAAAATATCTTGGAAACTATCTTGGAAACTATCCAGTTAACAATTCAGGCAACTACCCTGGAAACTATCCAGGAAACAATTCAGGCAACTACCCAGGAAACAATTCAGGATACTACCCAACAAACTACCCTGGCAACTACCCAACAAACTACCCAGTTATCAATTCAGACACCTACCAAGAGGAGCAAGTTGAATCAAAACAACAAGATACAATCACTGGTGATATAAGAATCATGAATAACGTTTTCACTTTTGAATTCCCACACAATGAAGCGTTGGATAAAGATACGTTCTCCAGTATATGTAACAAAATATGGAATGAGCATATAGAACTGTCCAAAAAGTAATAGACCCTCCGTATATATATATACAGCCTTTGTTACAACAGCAAGTTACTGCCATTTTCGATCGAAACGAAACGATATTTCAAGATCTGGGCATTCTCAAGATCTGGCATTCTCGGAGAATTGTCACAATCAACAGCAGAGAACAATATTTCCTGTATATTTGTTTACTGTTTGCATTGTTGCATTGTTGCATTGTTGCATTTGACATTTCTACTCTGTTATTATTGTTTTGTATTGTTTCTATGCTTGTTTTCATTTTTTTATTTTTCCTCGAGCAAAAAGTTGTCAATTACGTCAAAAAGGGTACTTCGAAAAGTGCTGCTTTATTTTAGATCCAAAAATTTTTCATTTAAAAATAGCACTTTATACACTTTATAGACAACAACAAACTGTTGTTAGTTATAACTGATCTGTCTTGATGAAAGATTGTGAAAGTAACTGATCAAGACAATTATCAATAATGTTCTCGACTGGCATTTTCCAATTGCTTCGAGGCGGACTTACCTGTCTAGCATTGCTTTCTACTTCCTTAATCATATTTAAATATAATGATCCAATACTAGGAGTCAACAATATCCCACATATCCTGGATTTGTTCGAAGGGAAGTGGTCATTACAAAGAGAAGGAACGCCTTACTTCACATATAATAGCAACTATAAACATCCAAAGTATGTGTATAATCAAAATGAAAGATTTGATGATATAATTAATAATGCAGCCATTACACATCACAATTTGAATTTAATCAATAATGATCCTGATTCAATTAAACATAACCATAACGTATTGATCCTTACTGTGATTGACCAGTTTAATCCGGACTATTGGAATAATTTACAAGAGTTAAGTTACCCTCACCAGAATATCGAATTGGGGATTATGGTTGCTCGTCAGGATAATTATGAATTTACATTACAGAAATTATACGATATTGTTTCAGCCATTCAAACAAGTAAGAATGAGGAAAAATTTAAGAAGATAACCATCCTATTGGAAGAAACCATTTCCACATCTAATCAAAATATAGTGAAAAATGAACCCTTATCAAGGGATCCAAATCTAAATTTAGAGATTCATAAGAGAAAATCTATGGCTTTAATGAAAAATGAATTACTATTTGCCACATTAAGTCCCGATGTAAGTTGGATTCTATGGCTCGAGGGCAGAGTGATAAATACTCCAGTCTCACTAATTCAAGATTTAACTAATCATGGTAAGCCAATTCTAACAACAAATATACTTCGAAAAAAGGATACAGGAAACGGTAAAGATCAAGACAATTTCTTCCATCCAGAAACATCAAATAATTGGGTTAATAGTCAAGTGTCAATGAATTTATTCAACCATCTTTCCAAAAATGATATATTCATAGAAGGAGTCTCATCAAAGGATACAGATAGACCTTTAATGACCCAGTTTTATGATATAAATTCTTCTCCATTGACTGAAATGGAATTGGATTCTGTTAGTACAGCATGTACTCTAGTTAGATCTGATATCCATAGAGATGGTGCCATGTTCCCAACTTTCCCTTTCTATAACTTGATTGAGACCGAAGGTTTCACTAAGATGGCCAGAAGATTGGGATATCAAGCATTTGGGCTACCAAATTATGTCATATATATGAAATAATATTTTTATAGCCATTCAATCATTGAATAATAGTATTAATAAGATATAATGCTAATAATGAATTATAAATAATATATATATAACAGTTGAAGTACAAAACTATGCTAGCTAAATAATATCAAAAAAACAAAAATAAAGGCAAAATTAGTGCTGAATTAACAGCAAAAATATTAATTGATATTATTAATCAGGTATAGGTAATCACATTAAGTAGCAAAACCATATCCAAAAAAAAAAACATTGCCAGATATAAATTAAAGATGGAATATTAGAGATTAATTATTGTTAATCAATTTATGGTGATAATCATCATATATCATGCCTTTCTCTAAATCTTTGACATTAAGTTCTGGTGAATGTTCAGTTTCATTAATCATTGACGTGACTTTGCCTAAATCAAGATTCAAATAACGTGACATATATTGACCAATTTCAATATTTTCATGATTACCTTGTAAATGATCTAATATATCATACCATGCGGTATTCTTATTTGAGTATGCGTAAATATTAACATCCACTCCACTATGACCATGTGTAGTCCAACCGATTTGTGCTCTAAACGATATCATATCATTGATTTTATTTTGAATCATATCTGGAGTCTTGGCATTAGCTAAATATTCAACGTCTTCACGAGTATAATCAAGGATACCTAAATTTTTCTCCAAGATTTCCTTCTTGATAAATTTGATCTTATGCTTAATATTTTCTTCCGTATCATCTTCATTTAGAGTATGTGAAAAGTTAATGATCTTATTTTTAATGTATTCACCAGAATGAGAGGAATTAGCTAAAACTTGAGGTAACCAAACATATTCTGGATACTCTTCGGTAACTTGTCTAGCCACAGTTAAACCACCAGTTTCATGATCCGAAGTAGAGATTAAAATCGTTTCAACGTCTGTGTTATCAGCAAAATCCATGGCGGCTTTAAAAGCTTTATCAAATGCCAATACTTCTCTTACTTGTGCAGCTGGATCATTTTGATGACCAGCATGATCAATTCTAGAACCTTCCACTAAAAGGAAAAAACCTTGATCAGATTCCTTACTAGCTTCGTTCAACGCATTCAGAGCGGTTATGGTTTGTTCCTCTAAAGATGGGTGAATGGAATTATCTCTATCAATTTCAAATGGGATATCAAAATCTGCCATTAGAGCTAATAGAGGTAATGTAACGTTTTGACCCATTTGTAATTGATCAAATTCATTACGATTACCCACATATTGCCAACCATCGGATTTAACTTCATCAATTAGATTTCTGCCATCTTGACGTGTCCCACGAGTACCGTATTTATGTTTTGAGTCAGATTTGGGATAAAAATGAGTTCTACCACCACCAATCATTAAATCTACAACTGGACCTAATGGGTATTCACCAATTTGATGTAATGCAATTAAATCTTCTTGAACTCTAAAATCTGTATGAGCACTGAATGCGGCTGGTGTAGCATCAGTTATTCTTGTAGTCACCACAAGACCAGTTAAATATCCATCTAATTTGGCAGCTTCTAAAATGGTCCCACATGGTTGTTTATATGGATTGACACCAATAGCACTATTATAAGTTTTCAAAGCACACGAGAAGGCAGTGGCACCAGCAGCAGAGTCAGTGACTAGAGAATCCGAGGACCGTGTACGAGAACTACCAATAAGATGCTTATCTAAATTTAAAGTATCATTGATTGCCAACCCCTCTGTAAATTGTCTAAAGGATCTAGTTAACGATAAAGAAGCAGGTCCCATCCCATCAGTGACAAAGAAGATAACATTTCTCTTTCTATTTGTATGCAAAGTATTATTGTGATGATAGAATGGAGAACCATCGGACATTTGAATAAAGAAAGTCATAATAAGAATGACAATGAAGCAAGTCATGGCGACTATTTTCTTCTTATTATAGTTTAACACCTGAGATAAGGATTGATGCAACTTCTTTTTTTTATTCGATCCTTGTAGTAGTGTTGTATTTTCGTTAGCGTTCATATGATATTGGATTACTCAGATAGAATATTGGTAGGGTTGTGTGTAAATATGTTAAATTGTAATAATAATGATAATAATAATAATAAAAATAACAACAGTAATGTTGTTGTTGTTGTTGTTTTTGTTGACAACTAACAGCAGAACCTTTAACAAGTTATGAGTGTAGGGAGTTTATCTCTAAAACTAATATTGAAGTCATCTTAAAGTAGAAATTAAAATTGATCTCAACATTTTGTTTTTACATTTTGTGATTGTTTCATAAGAAAATGTTGGGGAAGTGAAGCTTTATTCTTGTTGGATGATAAGCAAAGAAGTGGAATATGATAAGAAATATGTTCCCATTACTACGTGGATTCTTGTTCTAAAGACGGTATGCGTATGAATCGAATATATTAATTTCCACTGAATTTTGTGTCCTTTCTATAAAGATATATAGTGAGAAACTACCCATTTCTTAATGATTGGACGAAAAGGGGAATAGTTATATAATCAGTTGAGTCGGTCAGGTTGCTAGTGTAAATATCATTACACATCATAGAATGCTTGTAATGGAACATCCTATTAACTAAAGAAAAAACGACCCCCCCCTAATGAATATGAATCCATGCTAACCGCTGCACTATGAAAAAATATATTATCTCTCTTCAAATCGAGTTGTAACCAGTTGTTTTCTATAATACTTGTTTGTTCTTTCTTTCAACACTTCAAGATTCTTCTTCTTCTTCTTCTTCCTCCTCTTGGGTTCTTTGTTTCCGACTCTTATACAGATTAGACAGTCTTTCCTTCTCCTTGGCTTCTTTGTTCAATTTTTCCCTCAACGCATTGCATTTCTTGTCTATGTCCTCGTCAGTAATCTCAATCTTCCCATCATCCCGATCATCTTCTAAATGATCTCTCAATTCTGAGACTTGTAATTCGATATCCCTCTTGGACAAGTGTTTTACTAAAGAGTGATGAACCCCCACTGCATCTTTATTCCCATCCCCGTTCAGCGGAGACAGCTTCTTAATACGATGGCCAGACCTCCCCTTGACATCTTTCTTATGTTGTTGCTGTTTTCTGGCTTTATAGTTTAGCAATGAGGTCTTCTCATTATCACTGGCCAAAGATCGCTGGACGTGACCTGACGTAGAAGAGCCCTTCGCAGACTTCAACCCAATACCATTATAAGACATGGCCACCCTGTTTATTGTAATCAACCAAAGGGATGGCTACCAACCAGCAAGTAACCCATCACAACAACAGCAACTAGCATTAATCAACCAATATCTTATCGTTACAAATAAATATTCACTGTAACAGATCACGTGCTTTGGGTTTTCTTCTTGTGAAAAATTAAAGCCGCGAAAAAAAACAAAAAAAAACACAAAAATTGTTCCTCGAAGAAAATTGTGAAACATTTCTTGTAATTTTTCATTGGAAAATCCTAATACCAAACAGATTATATACAAAAGAGTCTTTCTCGACTATTTCACTTTCCAGATCAACTGTTTCAAGATCTTGTTAAACTGGTTTGATTCTGCAGTGAAAACATAACGCAAAAGGTAGTACAAACAGGGCAACCATGGCAAGAACTCCATTCTTTTTAAGTAAAAGACTGGTGAGATTCGCAGTCTTAGTGGTTATCTTTTTGTTCATTATTATGAATTTAGGTTCCCAAACTAAGACAGTTGACGATATCAAAAATACAGGTGATTTGAACAAAGCTAGTGGTACTGGTACCGATAATGTCGATGGTGTGGATAAGATTGCAGTCTTGAAAACTGTCGCATCTGCTGCTTCTGTTATGGCTGAAAGTCAAAAAAATCATGGCCAAGCTCCTATTGTTGCTGGTACTTCTCCAGAAATTATTCAACCAAAACCGGAATTAACGCAAAAGGAAAAAGCTGATGCTGTGGAAGCTAGTATAAACAGAATGAATCCATCTGATACTGTCTCCTTTATCAACCAATTCCAAGGTGTTAAGGGAACTAGACCAAAGGCTTGTTTCGTGACCCTAGTTAGAAACTCTGAATTACACGGTTTAGTTGATTCTATTAGATTGGTTGAAAAGAGATTCAATGCTCAATTTAAATATGACTGGATTTTCTTAAATGATGAACCATTCACTCTAGAGTTTAAGGATACAATTCAAAGAGAAGTTTCTTCTACTGTTAAGTTTGGTCTAATTCCAACTGAACATTGGTCTTATCCAGATTATATCGACCAAACTAAAGCTGCCAAGGCCAGAGAAGACATGGCTCATATCATCTACGGTACTTCTGAATCCTATAGACATATGTGTCGTTATCAATCTGGGTTCTTCTGGAGACATCCATTATTGGATGACTATGATTGGTATTGGAGAGTCGAACCAGATATCAAATTGTATTGTGATATTAATTATGATGTTTTCCAATGGATGCAAGATCATGACAAGGTTTATGGGTTCACTATTACGATTCACGAATATGTTGATACTATCAAGACTTTATGGAAAACTTCAATGGACTTTTTTACTGAAAATCCAAACTATTTAGCCAAGAACAATCTAATGAAGTTCTTATCTGATGATAATGGTAAGACTTATAACTTATGTCATTTCTGGTCTAATTTTGAAATTGCTAACTTGAACTTATGGAGATCTCCAGCATATAAAGCTTATTTCGACTACTTAGATCATTCTGGTGGTTTCTTCTATGAAAGATGGGGTGATGCTCCAGTTCATTCTATCGCTGCTGCTTTGATTCTTCCACAAGATAAATTACATTATTTCTCTGATATCGGTTATCACCACGTCCCATACGATAACTGTCCATTAGATCCAGTTGTTTACAAGAACAACAACTGTGATTGTGACCAAGGTAATGATTTCACTTTCCAAAACTATGCATGTGGTAAGGAATATTTCGAAGCTGCAGGCTTGCAAAAACCCCCAGGTTGGGAAAAGTATAGAGATTAGGTGTCATTTTTTTTCACCTGATTTTACTATTATTATTATTATTTTTCTAAAGTATTACTACTCTTTATACAAACATATAAACTCTATATATTTTAATAACACTGAAATAAAATAATCCTTAACCCTTTGGCAATACATTAGTTCTTAAGCATTCTATATACTCTCTGCTTTTGTGCAAAAAGCAGAAAAAAAAAAAAAGCTTAATCTGCCATTCGAGATGAGTTGAAAAAAATAAATAAAACATATAAAAAATCTGCAATGTTGAATATATTAACTGCAAGATGACAGCTTTGAAATATTATTAAAAGTAATACAAATATACAAATACGCTAATTGTGGAACGTCTAATAATATATTAATAATGTCTAAAGAATACAAAACACCAGAAAAATACGTTCCTGGGCCAACTGATCCGGCTTTACCACCTCAATTATCCGAATATAAAGGTAAGACCACTGATGAGGTTCTTGCTGAATTGAATAAGATGCCCTTTTTCATGACTCAATTAGATGGTGATGAAAATCCTGAATTAGAAGCTTTAAAGGCTTTAGCCTATGAAGGTGAACCACACGAAGTTGCTAGTAATTTCAAGAACCAAGGTAATGATCTATACAAGGCTAAAAATTATAGAGATGCTAGAGCATTATACACCAAGGGTATTGATGTTAAATGTGACGATGCCAAAATTAACGAGGCTCTTTTCTCAAATAGAGCAGTATGTGAACTGGAACTAAAAAACTATAGAAGATGTATTAATGACTGTAAACAAGCTTTGAATTTGAATCCAATGAATTTAAAATGTTATTTTAGAATGGGTAAAGCTTTCTTTGCCTTAGACAAGTTGGAAGAAGCCCAAGAGACTGTTGATTTTGGTTTGAAAATTGATGATACTAATGTTTCTTTACAAAACATCGCCAAGAATATCATCAAGAGGATGAACGAGATCAAAGCTAATGAAGAAGCTAAATTGAAAGCTAAACAAGATATAGAGAATAAAAAAATAATGCTAGAAAGTGCTTTAACTTTAAGAAATGTGAAATCCATTACCACAACAGAACCAGCTGAATTTCTTCGAGAATCTAAGACTAAATTAGAAGATCCAATGGACTTTGAGTCTCAAATGATTTATCCTGCTATTATCATGTATCCAACCACTAATGAATTTGATTTTATTGGCGAAGTCGGTGAATTAACCACTGTTCAAGAATTGTTAGATTTAGTTATGCAAAGACCACAAGAATGGTTTGAAACTGAAGAACACAAAAATTTCTCATCAAAGAAATTGGTTGCTTTCATGGAAACTCAAAGCGGTGGGTTAATCAAGGCTGGTAAAAAGCTTACTTTCCATGACATTTTAAAGAAGGAGACTCCATCTGTTCCATTATTTGATTTTGCTTTGAAAATCTTCTTCGTTCCAAAGGTTGAATCAGAACAATGGATTTCTCAGTGGGATAAAAAGGCTGCCTTTGAAAAGAGAGCTTAAAAATATATATATAAACTGTAACAACAATATGTATAGTATAAAGGCATTTATTGTAATAGAAATAGAATTTCAATGAGAAGAAACGAACTCAATTGATGGAGAGTGTATTTTTCAAAGCTTTTTATTCCTTTTATTCCTTTTATTCTCAGTTATTCTCGGTCATAATGATTATGTGGAATCATATATAATAAATAAAGAGACATTGTAACATTTGATGCATGCTATGTAACCTGCAACATCCTTGAACAGTCTAAATAGTGTCAATTACAACTACTTCAGGTATTTTTTTTCTCTTAATTCTTCAGTTTTGATATAAACTGGTTTGTAAGTGTTAGGCTTTTAGATATATAATAAATAGTGAACATGGGCTAACGATTTCTTTGACTTATAATATCGAATAAAAATAATTAGTGAATTCAAGTGTTTGATGGGCACTACGATAACGTCAGAGAATATTATGGGAAATTAATGATTTAATAATGTTATTATCTTTGATCAATTAAATATATACAATGAGGTTAAAAATACCTCAGCTTAACCAGTATTGACATAAATATAATTAGGCAACGAGAAGTCGTAGTAATCCGTTTATATATACTGTAAAAAAATATACTTATAAACTACAGACATTTGCGAATCATCAAAATGATCTTGTGCAATTTAAAGGAATGGGAATATTATCACAGTATATGAGAGATATATATACTTCTATAAACCAAATACAATAATTTAAACTAATCAGAATTACCATTAACTGTTCCAAGTTGATTTCCTACTAAATTTGGTTTTCACCTTACTGAGACGAGAT
Source organism: Monosporozyma servazzii (assembly GCA_033807795.1). Taxonomy (NCBI): domain Eukaryota; kingdom Fungi; phylum Ascomycota; class Saccharomycetes; order Saccharomycetales; family Saccharomycetaceae; genus Monosporozyma; species Monosporozyma servazzii. The sequence goes on along the minus strand of CP138599.1, from coordinate 410,935 downwards.
GTGGACGAATTTGGGAATATCTCTTCAATATGGAGTGGTGCAATGGGACCAAATATTTGTTTTGGATCCCAACTTTGTTGAATTCTTAGTTGCTTTTTTAGCGCATGTGATTGTGCCCAATCAGCCAGTACGTCATGCTCCAATTCATCATCTGATGGAATCTCTGGTAAAGAATCATCACCAACTTGATTCGAATCTGGTGGTCGAGCAGTTTCATTCCTTTCGGGCGAGTAATCTCCACCAACAACATTCCTATAATCCACTTTATCGATATCACCCAATATATTACTTGTGTCCATTATAGGATCATTGGTTTGTTTCGTATTTGTCATATTACTTTTTAGCCCATTGGCATTAAAATAGCCACTCTTCGATAAATGATCGGGGGTTGTACCCAGAGAACGCTTCTTCGAGTACATCTTATAGTTACTATATCTTCCCTTCTTTTTTTTCAATTCATCTTCCAATTGGGATTTCTTTCTCTTTTGCTGATTTTCTTTACGTTTCTTTTCCTGTTCTTGTTGGGTACGGATAACTTGAGACAATCTTTTGTTTAACTTAGTTTTCACATCATCTTTGCCGTTTTCTATAGATGGAATCAATTTTATCTTTGTAGTAGCATTCTTCAGTTGTGAATCTTTAGCCGAAACAGTCTCTTGGTCATCTCTTGTTTCAGTACCAACTGATTTGTTGGAAGAGGCCATTTTTTGAGTAGTATCAAATTGTATGTGATTAATGCTTTTAGGCGATACCCTTTCATTTGGATTTAGAGACGATAATGAGATATGTGTTGCACTGACTATCTTGTTTTTTTCAATAGTTGCAGGCGTAGTTGTGGTCTCTTGAAGAGTTGGAGATATATTAAAGGAATTCTGCGATGGAGACATTTTGCTCAACTCTACTAGGGTATTTGTTCCATGACTATCAATTGATCTGCCCGTTATATTTTCTGGCTTATTAGGACTTTCAGTTTTGTTTATATGTTTTGTAGGCTTATTCGATTGTATGCTGGTTGTGGGCTTATCAGGTATTTCCTTCCCATTTGTTGAATGATCTAGTTTAGGGATGAGTGAATCATATACCTGGTTTGATTTACCTTCAGATGGCGCCAGAGCCTGTTTATGCCTTGGTGGTACTCTTTCCTTTCTCAACGGAGATCTTATTTCTTGAGTTTTATTCTTGAAGAAAATACTACTTAACGCTTCTTGTTCTAAAATTTCAGATTGATTTGATGTCTTGTGTTGAGGAGACATTCGCTTTAATGGAGATCCTGTGATATCGATGGAAGATGGATTGTGTCTTCTGGGAGCCATTGGAGTAGTGCCAGTTCTTTGACGAATTTTTTGTTCGAATGATTTTGTTGGGATGGAAGATAACCTGTCAAATACTCCTACAGATTTTATAGTATTGGAAGATGTACGTGACGGAGTTTTAGATACTAATTTTGATACAGGGCTCTTCGAGTTTCTAGTATGAATATTTTTAGCGACATTTGATTCATTACGTCTTATTAAGGGAGAAGCAGTTTTACTAGATTTTTGAGGAGATAATCTGTTTCTTCTCTCTGAGTTGGTATAAAGATTTGTTCTTAAATTAGTTTTATTTCCTGGAGTAGCAGTTATTCTATTACTATTACCAGATGAAGGAGAATTGTTTGAATTGGATAATGTTTGCTTGCTTGTTGATATTACATTATTATGATTTTTGTTTGCTACATTTGAAGTGGATGCAATATTTTGAAACTTTAATGTATTGTTATTAGACCTTGATATTAATGATTGAGGTGAAGAATTTCTTACAATTAATGGATCCTTTTCTGGCAATGGAGCAAACATATTTACTCTGATATTAGGTTTGATAGTTTCATTTGAAAAAAGCTTTGTTGGCTTTATTGGACTATTTGATAAATCAGGTTTATTTATGGGGTTATTGGGAGATGCGATTGAAGTTTTGAGTGCTTGTTTTTTACTATCACTTTGTGATTCTTTCTCGAATGTTGTGTCTGTAATGATTTTGTGGGGTGGTGCCTCTAGATTTGGAATTGACTGGTTCATCGATTCCTCTATAATAGGAACAGCTTTTATAGTACCAGTATCTTCCTTAGGTTTAATATTATTTGAGATAGTGGTATGTGGTTGTGATTTCGATATGCTATGGTTGGAAAGTACTGTTTCATGATGTTCATCCATCGATACATTAGCATTTTTTAGCGTATTTTCAACCTTAAATGGAGACCATGGAGAGGGTTTATTTTCTTCTACAGTTTTATCGTGTATGGAAATGTCATTGATGTGAGGTTTGGGTATATTTGATTCCAATGCATTATCAATGGATACAGTAACAGTCTCAGTATTTTTGGGTGTTCTTTGCATAATCGGTGATGGATTGGCTGTGATAAATTCTTGTTTCCCCGTTGTTTCTGAATCAAGCACTATTGAATCTGTGTTATTATCAAAGTGTAAAGATCTTATTTGCCGTGGTGAGGATAAGCGCGGCATATCACTATTAGAATAATTCTGTTCTTGTCCATTCTCTTGTTTTAAATCTTTGGAGATTGATTTGGTATGCTCAGGAGATATTAGTATTCTTCTATCCCTTGTAATGTTGATTTTGTTGTTAATATCTTGAAACCATGAATTCATATCTAATAATTTTGTGTTTATCTTTTTGGTATCATCTTTTGTTATAGAATTAAATAAATTTAATGATCTTATAATTGAATGAGAAATAGCCTCTGTATTTGTTTTACCTCCTGTAGATTTAACTACTGGATCTCCCATGTTTGAACTTAGGCAGATTACGTGGTGGTTTGGAATTGCAATCCTCTTGTTGATCTGCTTGTTAATCTGTCATATATATTTAAGATCAATTTTGCAAAAGCATCTTTTCAAAAAATTGGTTTATTTTTGTTTTTTCTACATACAACCCAAATTTTAGAACCTCAAGTTTAAAAAAATGGTTATAACTTAATTATTAAACAGTTAGTACTTTATTATAAAACGATTAGTACTTTATTATAAAATGATTAGTACTTCATTATGAAATGATTATGAATTTATTAATTAATTATTATATATTTGTTTTCGAATATGTTGCTATGAATTTATAAAAGGAAAGTATATTATCTATGTGTGTATGTTGTTTTTTTGTTTTTTTTCTAAGGATGAATTGAATGTAAGCTATTTTTCTTCTAAATTGATTGTTGGTGTATGAGGTCTCTCGACAAATCTTTTCCCTTCGATCATGATGTTATTAAAATTAGCAAAATCTTTTAAAGAATCAAATCTCCCCTTTTGATTTCTTTTAATTTGTTCATTGGTATTATTTATTGTCTTGATGGGTGACGTTTGATGTGGATAACTTAATGGGCTTATTGGAGAATCATCATCATCCATATAAATATCCTTAAACCTTTCAAATGGTGTTATTAGGTTGATTTTTTTGTTCTCTGGGTTTTCCTTTGGTGATAATATGGTCTCGTCTATTTTCAATCCATCAAACTCTTGTGATAATGAAAAAGCATTCGATTTTCTATGTTGTAGTTGTCTATTTGAATACAAATTTGTTGGATAATGCTGTTGTGGTGATATGATGGAACATTTTCTGATTAAAACGTTTTGGTTCCTTGTCAAGGGTACATTGTTGTTGTTGTTATTTTCTTTAATTTGAATATCGTTTAATGAAGATGAGATATTTTGTTGATTGTTAAGTTTAGCTGGAGATGGTGTTCTGGGACAAATATCTTCTATGAAATCATCTTCGTTATTGTATTTTGTCGATACATTTCCGCTTTGTTTATTTGAATCGTTTATATTTTCTCTTAAAGTTTCGAAAGAATATTCGTTGAGATGGTTAACTAGGTTCTTTCTTTCTTCTGGATCCATTGTAGTGGAAGTCATGTCATCATCATCATCATCATCAGTTTCCATGATTTCGCCATTTGAAATGGATCTAAAATTGTTACTCTTGTTTCGGATAGAATTGTTATAATTACTGTTCATTCTACTCTGTGTATATGATACCGATGATGCACTATCTCCATATATATTTTTCAAATACGAGTTTACTGATGGACCTGAACTCGTACTTGCATTATCGGGGAAGCAATAACTTCTTAATCTTGACCCTTGTTCATTATTATTATTATTATTATTATTATTATTATTATAGTCGTGTTTGTTACTGTTGAAAGGTGTCATGGGACTTCCCATCATTGAAGATGAGGGTTGGTAGTTTTCCGCTATCAACAGTGGTTCCAAAGTGTTAAACATAGTGGTTTGTGTGAGGCCTCTAAGTTTCAATCACCGTATGGAGTTGCTTTAAGAGAGCCAGTATTGGTTGAAACCGATTTACTAAGTGTATGTGTCAAGATATTGTTTTATGTATCATTTATATTTATTTATATATATATATATTCAGAACTCATAAGGATCTTATGATATTGCAAATTTTTCAAACGAGTATTGTTCTAGTCAAATGACTAAATGGATCGGAAAGAAACACCTCCAATTATATTTCCCTTTGCGGCCATTGTGGATAAAAATAACAGCCAGATTCCAGACCCAACATTGAATAGATCACTAATAAATGCACGTATCGTTTGCATTGCGCCAATTTTCCATTTCTCTCATAGAGGGAATTTACCATTTCACGTTTCTTTCCGCGCTACGCAGAGAAACAGTTACTTTTTCTCTGCGCTCTCCCTGCTGTAAAACAATGCAACCGGAGCCAGAAAGTGAAAAGTCCTGTTTTCTTGGAATTAACAATAGACTCTTCTCTGCTTCCTCGACTCGGAAAAACAATCGAGTTATTTGACAACGGAAGAAAGCACTTCGGAGATAATCGGGAAATGTTTAAAGTGGCGGGCGGTTCATATTCATTTGCTGCTGACTCTGTTTCTTGCGGAGGGGGCCGGGCATGTGTGGCGCGAACCAACACCGGCAACCAAATCCAGACCCCAGTGCTACCCGTTTTGGTCACATGGAACTTTTGAATTTTTGTTCTGTAAGAATGCTGTCATCGTTGTTCCTTCGAAAAGCGGAGTTTATTAATATAATACACTTATTAAAAGGCACGAGAAGAAAATTACGTATAGGTGCTGTCACCATTCAGCGGCTATTATGATTCGACCCCTGCAGTGTAACGTTTACCTCAGAACAGCGCAAACAGGCTAGCCGCGTTCAAAGTGATAGCTAGCCCCTCTTCCCAGCTTCCCTCAGACTCCAATTTTGTTAAAGCAAGCTTGACAATAGTGACGCAGCCAATTTCAGAGTGCATATACCTAATTTCTTCTTTCGGCACACCATCCATTACAGATCTCAGCTGATCATCAATCTTTTGCATTGTGATTCACTTTCAGTTTAATGCACCAAAAGCCGCCGCAATACATATCAAGTTTTTCGGAGATTAACGGAAGATTTACACTGTCTCGACTGGAACGCAAAATTTTGCTGCTGCATTACTAGAGTTCTACCGTCAGGCGAAACAATGCCACACTGTCTCAGATCTTTCGCAGAGGTTAAGTGCACCATAGTATGTCCTCAATTTCAAACCCGCTAATCATTGCAGAAACCATAGATTCACTTCCACGTTAGATATATTAAACCAATCTTCCACTTCTTTATCCGATAAATTCAAATAGCCACATATGGTATTCACATAATCTGATACATGGTGGTTGGTGGATATCAACAAATTTCATAATACTTCAATTTGTCCCTTTTACTTTTCACATTCCAGTATCAAGCTAAGATATAAATAGTCCAAACAATATTCTACTTTAACATCCTTCAGAAGCATATCCTTCAATTATCATCTTCTTTATTTCTTATTATATATGTATATATATACATACATTCAAGAAAATATTGAATATTTACAAAATATATTCAAACTTGTGAAATCGACACATCAACAGCTTCGTATGATGCCACAGTTAGATTATATGAGTATCCAGCCGGTAATAACGTTACTTATAAAGATAAGGATTTCTTATCCGGTGGCTACCTAGCTAAAAGGCAACTCAAGAAATGAGATGGGCTTCGGGTTTAAACTTGGATGAACCACCTTTCTGGTTCACTGGCATTGCCGTAAATCATTTCCTTATGGAAATTACTGGGTTCTATTTTGCTACCCAAACAGGTGTCCATAACATCGATTTACATCTAGACGGATCCGCTGCTTTATTCATGGGGCTTGCCTTTAATTGTTGTGGTCAACAAGATGATTTCATTTCTAATACCGCAATCTTCACAAGTGCTTTGGATCAATCTAATGTTCCAAAATAATTATATTTAAAAGCCGGTTGTTTCTACCCTTTCAAAATGGTTTATGTCAACTACGAGGGTCCAGATAAATTCGAACTAGGAATTATTAGACCAGATGGGTCTGTTGAACTTACTGTGGGTAACAACATCTATACCATCGGGAAAGCAGAAACTTCGAACTGTAATCCTGTATCCTACACTCACAAATTTACCACACAATATAAAACGGTAGCTACCACCACAGTCAGATACACCACGTCAGCGGTAACAGTCCCCACCACTGTCTCTAATGGTACGACATCATGGATGACTATGGCAATGGTGAAGTCACAGTCATCATCGTTGTCGAAGTTCCAGAGTCTATTTCAAGGACTTCGTACACCATGTGTCCCGTGACGGAAGCTACTGCCATAACCACAATTACTACTTTTACCATTGGAACCGATAGTAGTACCACCCCGGATACTATCATTGTCATTGAGACTCCTCATTTTCCAACCGCGGCTACTTCATCCAGAACCCAGTCTGTCACTGAAACAACTACTGCCGTTGGTACAGTTGGTACCGATAGTAGCACCGTCATTGTGACTACTGCGAGTGTGAGTACCACTGACCCTGGAACGCATTCTGTAATCATAACTTCGCTAACTGAAGGCATCACAAGTATAGTATCGTCAAGTACCTCCAGAAGTAGCGGAATGTTCTACGGTAACTCTACATCCCAACAACATCTTCTCAACAGATATCAAGTAAAGTTACATCCCTAAGTACCCCTGCAACACGCGGGCCAGCTACTCCAATTCCAACACCCACTAGCAGTTTATACAAACCCCCAGCTACGTCAGTTGCCTCTCATACCACACCAGCTGCTACTACAACCTCTCCACCTGTATCTTCCACCAATGCACCTGCATCTTCAACCGATTCACCTGCATCTTCAACCGATTCACCTGCTTCTTCCACCAATTCACCTGCTTCTCCAGACACTACAAAAACTGTTCCGAGCAGCAAGCCTGCTGTCTTAGCTGGTGACGAAGGCTCCTGAGACAATAATAGTGGTGGTAATATATCCGTTCCAGGTAGTGGAAAGGCTTCTAGCAATGGTGGTATTGGAAACGGATCCGCCCCAGGCGGTAATGACTCCGCTAGCAATGGTAGTTACAACCCTTCCGCTCCAGACAATGTAGGCTCTTCCAACAACGAAGGCTCTTCCTACAACGGTAATGCAGGACAAAATGGCAATGATGATGACAACAAAAATGGTGAGGCTGGTACTGTTATCATTGAGAAACCATATCCTTCTGCCACTGCAACCATTACGAATTCAGTTTCTGGTTATGAAGGTGTCGGTGCCGTAACCAAGAAATGGTCCTTGCCATCACTAATGGGCATCTTGATTTTGGCTATTGTTTAATTGAAGCTATTGTCTTTTTGTCAATTTTGATTATGAGCTTTGTTGAATCCGTTTATATCTTTTTATATTACTTTAGTGATTATAACTCTTTATTTTTAGCAATTAAAATATATTTGAAATGACTTCCATCTTAAAGACCTTTATCGATTACATGCCCTGCATTCGTTTGTATGTAAATCTGGTCATTCTCTATTTTTTTTTTTTTTGCTAGCCGTCTTGGTTGGAAACTAATGAAAAATGAAAATTGAAAAAAAGTCCAGCATTTATTCTTTTGGCGAGAAAACAAAACAAAAAGATCACAGCAATGTGCCAGTAAATACAAAAAATAACAAAAAACATGTAAGCAACAAATACTATTGTGATTTACATTGGACTCGAGCTTGAGCTGCGCATACTGAAATCCATTCTCCATTGTTGTACATGAGATGTCACAAAGAATGAGAGCCAGGAGGTGGCAATGGAAGCTTCCAGCTTTTCCGTTGTTGTTTTTTGTTATCATAAATTTACACTGACATTCGACTTCTATTTATAAGCTGGTTATAATGTAAATAAACATGACAATGTATTGACCAGTATTAGCATTGTGAAGGTGTCCATCAAAGTTAAGGCTTGGAGTTGTTAGCTGTACTTGGGTGTGTTTCCCTTGATGTGTTTTTAGTAAGTACTTGTCTCAATGACAGCTTTTTTTACGGCTATCCTTTCCATAATACAACTAGCAGTTCAGTGGACAGTTTTTTTATGCTTTATTCACGTTTATCCTTCTTCTCCCAGAAATATATATTTGAGATTGTTTATATATAAAACTTATAGTCACATTACCTCTTACAAAATATCATTCTGTTCAACTGGCTCTTCTATTTTGCAAACTTAAAAAGTAATTAAAAGAACAAAGTCTACATTCATTATTGCAACTACCTTTAACTGTGTGGTTTTAGAAATACTCTTTTTATTTTATTCTATTTTATTTCCTTTCATTTTTGATATAATAATAATATTAATATCATCCGCTCATTAAGTTATACTTTTTTATCCCTATTTGCAGTTCTTTTTTTTATTTCGATTAAAAATAAATAATCAATCCTTTTTTATATGTCAATTATTTTGGTTTAATTCCATCCATTCGTTTCCTTATTATCACTAATTACTTATTTTTTTTATCTCCTATTTTAAATGAATTTCAAACAAACCTTCACCAGTATCTATAATAACAATTACAAGAAAATTAAAAGATCATTTGATAATGACACAAAATCAAATGATTGTAACCTGTTCAATAATTCAAATAATGACAATGTAGATTTGAAAAGAAGACATCGTCAGCAGGAGCAACTTACTCCAAAAAAAGACAGAAGATCTTCGTCACCAACAAGAAGGAACAGGCAAAATAACTCACACTTTCAATACTCTAGTGAATTGAAGTCAATTTTAAATAATAAACCACCTTTACCACCATCACCTTGTTCGTCGTCTGATTGTCTTTCTAATATTTCTAGTACTTCTTCCACTCCTACAAAAAAATCGATTGTTCTGTCAATCGATACTCATACAGACATCACTAGAAAGAATTATGATGATAACCCGTTTATTACACCTCCATCAAGTGCTGTTAAGATAAATATCCTCAACTCATTGACACCAACCGATATCCCATCTCAGAATAAAATTTTGATCAAAGATTTCCAGTCTTTGAATATCAGGAATAGTCGTGATTGTCATCCTATCTTTCAGGTTCCAGAAATATTAAACAATATTATTCAGTTTCTAGTTGCTACTGAAGATTCTAATTTAGAAAAACCGTACAAACAAAGACCGCCAGAATCCTACAAGCATGCCTTACTAATATACAAAGATGAAGCGAAGGCTAAACAAATATGGTCTCAACATAAAGCTGACAAGAAACAATCACCTTTCAACAATTATAACCAAAATGGTGCTCTTTACAATTGTTTGATGGTCAACAAATTGTGGTTTCACTTAACTTTACCCTATTTACTGAAGGATTTGATCTTTCAAGATGCTACTAAATTCAACAATTTTATTGACAGATTTGTTGATACTGCCATTCCAAGTACCAAGAAACTTTTATTCAACCGTGTTCAACCAACACAAAAATTAGTAAACACTGGTTCGAAGGCTATCAGTTGCTTAAAGGAGCTTGTTGATTTAAAGATTCATATATGTCCAAAATTTATCTTACCAGCTAATTGGTTCTCTAGTTTTACAAACTTGCAAAGCATATCCATTACAGGTAACAAACTAATAAATGATAATTACTTAATTAAAATATCTCCATTCTTGAAGAATCTGGTTTCGATGGATTTAAGAGCTTGTGAAAGCATCACTGATGTTGGTGTTGTTGCGATTGCTTTAAACTGTAAAAAATTGAATTCAATTAACTTAGGGAGACACCACAATGGTGAAAAGATTACTGATATTTCTTTGGTTGCCTTGGGTAAATTTACCTGCGTGGAAACTGTAGGTCTTGCGGGTTCTGCTATCACAGATAACGGACTGTGGGAATTTGCTAAATGGAATGGTGATAATGTTAAACGGTTATCTTTAAACAACTGTACACAGCTAACTGATTTCTCTATTCCATATTTATTAGGATTCAATTATTTCCCAAACGTATGCGTCTTAGAGATTAGATATTTGAATAATTTGAAAGATGTTAAGCTGATTGTCAAATTCAAATTATGGAAAAGATCCCAAAAGTTACCTTTATTAATTGAAAGTTGTGAAAGGATTACTGAATTGATGAACAAAGAAGAGAGGCACTTACAAAGATATAATTCAAAAATATCTTTGATGGAAATGACTACTTGGGCCAATGAAGAGGATAATGATGACTATACAAGACTTTGACCATTCCTTAATCAGCTTTCCATATCTCTCTCTATCAATATATAATAATGTTTAATGACTAATAGTAATAATATTTCATACATAATAAAAATAAATCATATTCAGGTTGTGTTTGTTGTAGTGTTCCCTCTGAACCTCTCCTTATTGTGATGGGATATCTTCTCGAGTTACTTTTACCCGGTTAGATATGAAAAAATAAGAAGAATACCAAAAATCAAATTAGAAAAAGGTATTGTGCTTTGACACTTTGCCAACTCTACCGATCACATCAAGAAGTCAACTACCTTACAATGACTTTTGTTGAACAATTAGAAGCTCTAAGTAGCAGCTGCAATTCCATCAATTGCCTTTGCTGGATAATTTTTGGTTATGGTGTTCTTAGATTCACCACTTTCTTACTTAGATGTGGTTCTTTAATCTTTGACTTATTCGTTCTGACTCCAGTCAATTATAAAAAATATGGTGCCAAGAAGGGTGCTTACTGTGTCATTACAGGTGCCAGTGATGGTATTGGGAAGGAATATGCCAAGCAAATGGCTGCTCGTGGGTTTAACGTTGTTTTAATTTCTAGAACTTTAAGTAAATTAGAAACTTTAAAGACTGAAATTGAAACTGAATACAAGGTTAAGGCTGAAATTTTAGCCATTGATATCGCTGCTGATGACCAGTCCAATTACGCTAAGATCAAGGAATTATGTGCTGGGTTACCAATCACTGCTTTAATCAACAACGTTGGTCAATCTCATTCTATTCCAGTTCCCTTCTTAGAGACTGAAGAATCCGAATTGAGAAACATTATCACCATCAACAACACTGCTACTCTATTGATTACTCAAATTATTGCGCCAATCATCGTCAAATCTGTTAAGGATAAGAAGGCTTCTCGTGGTTTAATCTTGACTATGGGTTCATTTGGTGGTTTAATCCCAACTCCCTTACTAGCCACATACAGTGGTTCCAAGGCCTTTTTACAACAATGGTCCAACTCTTTAGCTGGGGAATTAGCCGGTGACAATGTTGATGTTGAATTAGTCTTGTCTTATTTAGTCACCAGTGCTATGTCTAAGATTAGAAGAACTTCTATGTTAATTCCAAATCCAAAACAATTTGTTAAAGCTACTTTAAAGAATTTTGGGAGACGTTGTGGCTCCCAAGAAAGATTTGCTACCAGTACTCCATTTTGGTCTCATGCCATCTATGAGTTCATCATTGATGAAACTTTTGGTGTCTATTCTAAGATTGTTAATACTATTAACTATTCTTTCCACAAGTCCATTAGAGTTAGAGCTTTGAAGAAGGCCGCTAGACAAGCAAAACAACAATAAGTTAGCTAAAAAGTTTCTATACTTTGAGGTTTTATGTAACATTTGTATATATATTACATCTATTTGTAAAATATATACCCAGTTAAGACCTCTCTTATTTCCTTTTTAAGTAGATCTATCTCTCTAGCACTAACTTTGATGAAGTATAAAAAAATCAAAATATTTAAAAAAATAAGACAACACTAAAAAAATGATATTAAAAATTTGATCTCTAAATATAGTTTTATAAAGTGTAGGAACAGTTGATCCAATTACGCAGCACGACAACAGCTAGAGTTATGAGTGGTGCATTGGCGAATTATAAGAGATTGGAAAAAGTAGGTGAAGGTACTTATGGTGTGGTTTATAAAGCAATAGATATACGTCAAGGTCAAAGAATCGTGGCCCTTAAGAAGATTAGATTAGAAAGTGAAGATGAAGGTGTTCCCAGCACTGCTATCAGAGAAATATCCTTATTGAAAGAATTAAAGGATGATAATATTGTCAGATTGTATGATATTGTTCATTCCGATGCACATAAATTATATTTAGTCATGGAATTTTTAGATCTTGATTTGAAAAGATATATGGAAGGTATTCCAAAGGATCAGCCGCTTGGTGATGCTGTCATTAAGAAATTTATGATGCAATTATGTAAAGGTATTGCGTATTGTCATGCTCATAGAATTCTTCATAGAGATTTAAAACCACAGAATTTATTAATCAATGAGGAAGGTAATTTAAAATTAGGTGATTTCGGGTTAGCCCGTGCCTTTGGTGTTCCATTGAGAGCCTATACTCATGAAATTGTTACATTATGGTATAGAGCTCCAGAAGTCTTACTTGGTGGTAAACAATATAGTACAGGTGTTGATACATGGTCGATTGGTTGTATATTTGCGGAAATGTGTAATCGTAAACCAATTTTCAGTGGTGATAGTGAAATTGATCAAATTTTCAAGATCTTTAGAATCTTAGGTACACCAAATGAAACTGTTTGGCCAGATATTGTATATTTACCAGATTTCAAGCCAAGTTTCCCACAATGGAGAAGGAAGGATATATCCCAAGTGGTACCAAGTTTAAGTGCCCAAGGTCTTGATTTATTGGATAAATTATTAGCATACGATCCAATCAATAGAATTAGTGCTAGACGTGCCACTATGCATCCATATTTCCAAGAATAAAGCACATAACAAAAATAACAAAATAACATATACTTACTCACATTTGCTATCTTCTATATACAGTTATAAGAAAATTTTAATGTAAATTAATAAAAACACATGAATGGATCCATATAATTGAATTTTGATTTTATAGAAGGGGACAAGATCTAACACAAGACAAACAACCTTGCAGATCTCAATGCCGATTAAACAGATGTTTCTAATAGATCTTACATCAAAACTAAATAGTAATTGTAATTTACTCTCAGATCTCTGGGATGTTAAAACAAAGGAAGAAAAAAATTAAGTTCCTATCCAGACAATGGAGGGGGAATACAATGTCTTGAATACATTTCACTTACAATAAAGCAAACATTTTTACAAGAAAAAATATTGATATAGAAGAGGCCTTTTCTATTCAAACTAATTTCAAAAGAATTAAAGATGATATAATTAAGCAAACAAACATATAAATCCATTCAATTCAGTATGAACGGACCAGACTACTGAAGTTTCCTTTTTGTCTGGGAGATTTCTGTTGATATGAAGACTATCTTGCTTTACTGCTGCTTTCGTCTGCTTGCATTGTTGAGGTTTTTCATACATGATCGGACATTTTCATTAAACCCGGGGGGAGGGGGCTCAGCAAACGCAAATACACAGAGATATGGCTATATATGTATTGAGTGGTTTATACTCAATTAGGAAAAGCTATTGACAACAAAGCCAGCAGCCTGATCGAGTATGAGAGCATGGGTGGGAAAAAGGAAAGAAGTTGTTTGTAGATCTGAGAGACAACGTCGGTATCTCGATGTAGAGTGTGGGGTGACTTTTCGTTTCCGTTTAGGGCAAGCAGTAATGTCTTTTGCAGCAAAGCATTGCAAAGCTTTGCTCGATGGTTTAATTTTAAACGTGGGGTTATTCTGCCATTGTTGCATTCTAGAGGAGAATGGATGGGCAGGTGGGTCTTTCTTCAATGAGCCTGCCCTCCATCCCAACCCACTACATGTGACTAACTAGTCTATAACTGAAATTTCTATTGTTGCTGGTGTAAACTACATTGAGGTTGCTGCAGTGCTACTGTTGTGTTGTTACATTGTCCCCTTTGCTTAGGTGCTCTCAAAGCATATACACATATATATATATATAAATATAACTTAAAGTTTGTGTGTCGTTAACAATGTGTCTTGGCACAACGTAAAACTGTAACCAAATTAGATACCTCATCCACACAATCTATAGTGTTTGTGTTAACAAAGCCTATCATAGTTTCATCATTGTATAGAAACATAAAGCTTGCGTTCACAGTTCCGTTGTCAATACAATACAATATATCACTTCTGGGCCACACTCAAACAAAAACAGCTTTTGAAAGCGAGTGCCTTTGTTGTCGTTGTTGATATTTTGATAGAACTTTAATTTCTCGAGGAAGCTCCCACAAAGAGAACCTGAAAGCTTACAAGACCAGCATCCTTGCACCCTCCGCTAAGAGCAGATAACGATCCTTTGTGTTTGTCATTAGTTTGTTTATTTTCAAAGTTTTTTGCTTCAATTTTTTTCCTCGTCGCCAGAATTCGCGTATTTTTATTTATTTTTCATTCGAAATATAAACATACTTTATTGACCAGACATCGAGGATTTTATTTAAATAAACAAAATCTCTATACTAGCCATTTGCTTTAATTTACTTTATTTTTTCAATCTTATTGAGCACAAAATTGTTGAAAGATTTCATTACTTTACAAGCTGGAAAGAAAAGATACTATAATCCCATACAAATACATTCAATAGTACCCACATCTTTGTTTCTTTTCTACCTTCTCTCTCTCTCTCTCCCCTTTTGCATAATTTCACTTTTAAACCAAATTTGTAATTTACTTATACATTCATCCATTTTTCATTTTTGCATCATACTATAAAGACTACTAACATAACATAATGAGAAAAGAATTAAAATTTTTGATTCTTGCTAATGTTTCATTGGTATTTTCAATTTTATATTATACATTCGATCTTCTGACGCTTTGTATTGATGATACCTCTAAAGAAGCATTACTAGACAGTGAAATAAATAATACACCAACCGTAGATGAATCTTCTATGTTAATCCCAAAGATTATCCATCAAACCTATAAGACTGAAGACATTCCAGAACAATGGATTGAATCTCAAAAGAAATGTATTGATTTACATCCAGATTATAAATATATTCTATGGACAGATAAGATGGCACACGATTTTATGGAAAAGGAATATCCATGGTTTTTACCAACTTTTGATGGTTATGAATATCCAATCGAAAGAGCAGATGCTATACGATACTTCATTCTATACAAATACGGTGGTGTCTATATTGATTTAGATGACGGTTGTGAAAGAAGATTAGATCCATTATTAAAGTTCCCAGCTTTTGTTAGAAAAACCTCACCTACTGGTATCTCAAACGATGTAATGGGGTCTGTTCCAGGACATCCATTTTTCTTAAAATTGATGAAATCCTTGAGACATTATAAGAAAGATTGGGGGGTACCATATATGACTATCATGGGTTCCACTGGTCCAATCTTTGTTAGTGTTATTTGGAAACAATACAAGAGATGGACTAATATTGCTGCAGAAAACGTCGTTCGTGTTTTACAACCGAATGATTATAAGAAATCATCACATTCATTCTTCTCTATCGCTAAAGGTTCCTCGTGGCATTTAGATGATGCACATTTTATGAAATCTTTAGAAAACCATGTTCTTTCCTGTGTTGTCATTGGGTTTGTATTCGGGTTTTGGTTATTATATTCTGAATACTGTTTCTATTGTTGGTTATGTTCAAATAGTATATCCACTGTTAAAAAATCAGGTATCAATTTGTTAAAATCATTAACATCGTTGTATAGAAAGTATAAACATGGTATTGACGATACAGACTTACCACCACAAAATAGAACTATTATGTTTGACAATAATGTTGAATTTAATAAGAAAAATAAACAAAAAAGATCAAGAAAGGATTCGAATGGTGATATAATGATGGTTGATTTAGAGAAAAATTGTCCAACATATACAGACTTATCCCAATGATCATTAAAAAAATAAAATAAAAAAGATAATAAACATATTTTTTTAGATTTCTACTCAATTAGCAAATTTTTTGTATATAAACTCATATATTATTATATGTACGCATTAAAGACAATCATTAATTTATGTGATTCCCTTTTCTTCTTATTGATTTGAATGATGTGTGCTTCCAGCACGTTTATTTCAATTCAGTAAATAGAAACAGAAGTTTTATTGATACAACTATACGTATAAAAATGATATAGATAGATAAAGTGTTATATATATATATATATATTTTATATATAAACTGAGATACTTTGTTAGTCCATATATGCCAATATACAATACGACATATCTTTAATTTGTTTGTTTGAGGGAGGGAGAGAGAGAGAGAAAAACTGAAAACTTATGCTAATACAATCTATGGTAAAGCGGCGGCAGAACCGGCTTTATTTAACCAAGAGTTAACAGTGTCTTGAGATAAAGTACCAGAGAAATCATCATCGACTTGGACGATGTGAATGGATTTATCGTCACCGTTGAAAATAACAGCGGCCTTTAATGTTGAGCCAACAGGTCTAACAAAATAATCTTGAGTACCACCACCTTGACCATCATGAACATGAGAGATCAATTTATCGGATCCAGCACTTAAGATTTCGAATAAATCCATTTCACCACACCCGGTTTCCCAACAAGAACAAGCAGCGTTACCATATTGTAAAGTTCTTGGGATCTTGGCATTTAATAACCAAATAGCTGGCATATCTTGATTGTAACCAGAACCATTGTTATCGGTTGGCATTTCAAATTCGAAGACAAAGATCTTGGAGGAGCCACCGAAACCATGGTAGGCTGGGATACCTTCACGGTAATAACCACAAGCACCGTTTGGACCATCACATTCGGTACCTGAGAAGATCATATATTCTTGGCCAGATTTCAAAGTGACGTCATCTAAAGCGAAGGCAGATGGGGCACCGTCGATACCGTTTGAAGCAGCAAAGGAAATGGAGTTACCGAAACAGGTAGACCAAGTACCACTACCAGCGGTACCACCTTGATGGTTCATAAAAGTACAATTGGAAGCGGAGCCTGGAGTGAAATAAGTCTTTCTTGACCAGTCACCACTAGAATATGAGTCTGATGGAGAAGAGGAAGCAGATGGGACAACAGCAGCGGTCTTAGAGGTGGTAGAGTCCTTCTTGCCAGCGCTAGTCTTTTGAGTAGTGGCAGCAGCAGGAGTAGTTGGCGTAGTTTGGCCTACAACAGGAGTGTTGGTTGGGGCATCGGCAGCCGGTTTAGTTTGAGCAGCGGTGGCAGTGACAGTTTCACCAGCTTCGTTGACGTAAACGGTGGCAGTGACTTCGACGTATTCGACAGCAACGTCTCTCTTATGACGATGTTTTCTCTTTGAGACGGTATCATCACAATTTTCATCGACGACATTCCCATCTCTTTTCTTCAAAGAGGTACCTTGATTTGGATAGTAGACACCAAATTGTTTCAAATTCAATGGACCTCTGAAATGGACAGAAAGTTCTTCATCTAATGGGGCTAAATTGCCAGAAAATTGGTGTGGTTGAGAAGAACAAGCACAAGAAGATTCGTCCATTGAGGTAACGTCATTATATGACCCAGAAATACCTACGTTAGAGTAGACAATGGCGTCAGTGGAGGCACAGTAGTAGTTACCGTCACTGGATAGTTGGCAGTCGGCTTTGATTAGAGTAGCTAAACTGGACAAAACAGTTAATGTTTTGATTGAATTAAATTTCATGTTAATTAATTATTTGTAATGATTAATTAAAATTGTGAATGTGAAAATAAAGAGATATTTTGTTGTTGTTGATTGTTTTTTAATAATGAATATATTCTTGAACGAGTGATTGTCTTTGGGAGAGTTATGGAAGTGTTCTTTTTTATTGAATGAATGAATGAAAGGGTGGTTTTATCGTTGTTTTGATATAAGGAAGGACTAATAGTTGGATAGATAAGTTAATAAAGAAACGAAACTTTGTAGTTGATTCGATTCAATTTCAATTCAAAACGAAGAAAGAAGACTTTGTTGTAATATATTCTTGTCGAGTTTGAAATAAGATATGAAAGAAATGTATATATAATGAAATAAACCAAGTACTAATAATAGCAAGAAGTAAGTGAAATAAATAAAAACAAAAAAAAAATAACGCCAAAGAGGAATAAAAACACAAAAATTATCCAAGTTTAAGAGTTGTAAAATAAATTACGATGGCTGGTAAGGAAACACAGAAAGACGAAGCAGATCTTGTTTATTTATTCATTTATTTATTCATTAATGTAACCATTTAATCTGCTTCAAATTTTCCTCGAGAGAGGAAAAAGACCCAAATGGGAAACGACAGAAGACTCGGCCACACGAAAATGAAAAATGTTTTGTCGTAAATTGTACGAGATTGCCTGATCGGGAAATTGTGCTAGCGGTGCAAAATGCGTAAACAAAAACTGCTTCCAGAGAGGGGGAAACAATAGAAACAGCGACGCAAAAATTGGAAATTTGTCTGAAATTTGTCTGAAAAAAGTGGCTGGGTATGTCGTCGCAGATGATATTGTATTCTCTCCCCTCCCGCACTTGAAAGATTTCTTGGGAAACAAAACCCCACTTTCGCTTTTTTTCTCAAAATATTGAGTTACTGCTGTTTACCCGGCGGTTTACCCGGCGGTTTACCCGGCAACGGTCAAAAGGAGAAGGCAGCCGGGTAGTGCCACGTCAGCGGCTATCGCAAATCCCGTGGAAAATTAAGAATTGCGATCAGTTTTGTTAGAGAGCTTCGGAATCACTCGATTCTACTGGAAAGGATCTGCAAGGTTTGAGCTATATTCTTCACAAGATTTTATTAATTGCAGAAGGATACTATCCATTCTGTTACAAACTTGCTCCACTCATACTTTGATCGATCTTGTTTTGAATTCGTTTTGATTTTATATTTCTTCCAATTCGTTAAATTATATACAAGCAATTTGATTGATTCTAAAACACGTTACACACATATATAACTCGTTTCCCCTAATTTATATTTATTCGAATATAATAAAAGTTAAAACCTAACATATTTGCTCAATCACCTTATATCAACAACTCAATACTAAAATAAATAAATAAAAAGATGGCCATTCAAACTCCAAAACAAAGAATTGCTAATGAAAAATTCAACAAAAAAGTAGAAAAGACCAGAAAATACGGTAAGAAGAAGGCAACCAAAAAGGACTCAGATGATAAAGTCGCCATCTCTAAATATTGGATTTTTGCACTAACATTCCTTTTAATTGGTGGTGGTATCTTAGAATTATTAAGATTGTTTTTTTAATTCCATCAATAATAAACAAATAAAATAATTGAAAACCTCTATCTAATCTAAATACAATGTCATCATTCTATACATATATGTAACTATAATAATCTAATGAAAAAATAAATATATATACATATATTTATCTTAAGCTTTTTTAAGGGTCCTCTCTTTCAATCTTATCATGAAACGTTTTCACTAGTTTTGAAAAGTTCGAGAAATTAAACATTTAGGAAATTAATACTTAAACAAGTATACTTAAATAGTCAAAAAAAGAGAAAAGACACCAATAGTTTACTATAATATATATTCAGCAAAAACAAATGAATATCTATGTTACCTAAATCATTAACACCTCCTGTGTTAATAAATAATTTTATTCATGGAAAGGCTTCTTTTTATTCAAATATATCCAAAGCTAATAATGTTCAAACTTCCATGGATGATAAGATTGAACAATTATCGATGTTTAACTCATTACCAAATGTCTCTAAAATCAAGCCCCCACTTAAATCAAATAAGAAAGACAAATATTTATCAGTTAAATTACCGAAAGTGAAAGAAATATTTGGTACTGATATCAAATATCAAAATCTTATATCACATCATTTACCGCCCACACACCCGTCTCCGTTCCATGATGGATTGATACCTTCCAACCCACCACAACGGGATAATAGACTGTCTGTTACCTCTTTGTTGACCAAATCTTGGTGCGAATTAAGATCCGCTTACGATATTTATTCTCAGATGCCAAGATTTTCTACAGTCCAGCTATTATCAGGTACAAAAGAACATTCAAATCTTGAATTGAAATCTCATCCAATAGATTTGAAATTAGTAGAATTCAATCACGATTTTAATGTCCCAAAGGATAGAATCTTAGATCAATGGACTCGTACCATCTTTAGATTGATTTCAATGTTTCAAAAGGGTGAAGTGAGAGAAATTCCATGTTTTGCATTTATTGATAATATTCAAGATAATTTCCCAATTATAGATAATTTAACATCGCAAGATTGGCAAAATTTACTCGATAAGACAACACATAAAGATATTGATAATGAGCCAACTAATCAATATACAATGATAAGTGGTATCATAGACCATTTAAAATTGAATGAAACGTCAAAGGGATTTCCTTTATCACAAGAGATAAATTTAAAGGATCCACATGTTGATATACATGATTTGATTAATAATATAGCTTCATCAATACAACATGGTGACTGGGAAATTCAAGTTGCAGATATTAAGACAAGACAAACTTTCAAACCCCCCATACAAACGTCTGTCGTAAAGGCATCAAAATTACAAGTCATGTATTATTATAAATTATTATCCATCTTGGGTAAAGATCCAAATATCACCTATCAAACTTTGATGTTAAATGCCTATAAGAGAGGTTATGATGTGGATAAACCGTTAGATCCATTAAAAGTGTTTAGTTTAATGCTTGAAAATCCATTTATAATATCTGATATGAAAAGATTAAAAAATGGTGAATCCATTGGTTTCCCATTATTCGATGAATTTAATGATAATAGTATTAACAAGACTCAAGTTGATTTAACTTCATATTATGATCAATTAAATGAAGCAGGAATGGATCATCTACTTGAATTTTGTACTAAATGGAATTCGCCAGTTACACCAAGATATCTTGCTGTTCGATTATCGCAATTGTATCATCTAGTTGGGAAAATATTATCAAAAAATTTAATTATAGAATACTATTGTAGAGGTGCAAATTTCCATAATATCCATTTCGATTATGACGATCAAATATTCAATAATCAACATAAAAACTCGTTGGAATTTTGGTTCGGTAAACGTGATATTGAACCATTTGAACCTACCATCTATAACTTTACCACATTTTGTAATAATTGTGACTATCGCGATGTTTGTTCTTGGAAGAAAAAAGGTGAAGACCTTTGTAAAGAGTTAGGAGATACTCTTTCTGGTTTGAGTAGTCAGCATTGAATTAGTGGCCTTATATAATATTTATAGCTGTATATATATATAAAGGCATAAATGAAAAAGCTGTAAAATCTTTTTTATGTTTGTTTTTGGAAAACGGTCAAAGTGATAAAAAATATTAAACTGTCAAATTGAAAGATGATTGATCTACCAATATCTAAAATATAAAATAAAAGTTTTACTTCTATGAAAAGTAAATTATTTTGCAATCAAAAGAAAATGAAAGGTTAGTAATAACAGTCACGACTATATTAAAATTAATATAATTTTGTTCAATTCCACCAGATTGGTTTAAAGTTTGGTTAGATTTGTTGATAAGAAGACAGAATGATACAAAAGGATAATGACATATTATCCGTATGGAGAAATTGGAACTCATTCTAGGTCTTTTATTCACAAAATTCCAGGAAACATAGTAAAAACACATTATACAAAAGCCTGGAAGTGGAGACAGCCTTATTTTTCTTTGAATTAAGAAAGCTCGTATGGCGCAGTGGTAGCGCAGCAGATTGCAAATCTGTTGGTCCTTAGTTCGAATCTGAGTGCGAGCTTTATTGTTTTTTGTTGGATGAGATTGTATTTAGGATTAGCTTAAGTTGGTTTATGATATGACAACCTGGTAGTGTGTATTGCTATAAAGCAATATGAAGCAATTGGAATTAGTATTCCATTAGAATTAGAAACTTTTTTACATTTTTACAGTCTAATATCCATCAAAACATATTTCAAGAATGAAGAAAGGTTAGAATCACATTCGAACAATGTGGTGAACGTTATGATCTACGGATATATTCATGATATCTGTGGTAATGTTGCTATTAAATAATGCGCATACTACATTAATCCCATGTAAAAATTACATTTTTTCTATGCTTATCTACAATGATATGATAGTTTCGTTTTACATACTTTTATATACATATTTGTGTACTTTGAATGTTTAAGAATATTTAATGATAAATGATATTCTCATAAGAGTTCTTAAATGTCCCTATTTTTATTGAGAAATTAAAGGAGTCGTACTATCCTTTGAAGCTGCATGGTTTCCTCTTAAATATATTGGACTAGCTTCTTCTCTCTGCCTCAAATCCAACGAACCTTTAGAAATCTTAATTCTTTTAATGATTCTCTTCTTCTGCCAAGATATTGGAATGTATGGAATATACCCACGCTTTTCTTCTACAATTAATACATTAATGGCCACGATCAAACAAATCCAATAAACAAAATAGCTAATAACAGATCCATACGTAGCACTATTGGTCCAACCAAAAATTGCAGTTACTAACATCCAAAACCCATCTGTTTCACCATTACAACAATTAACATGCCAAACAGATTTAGAAATGTCATACGAACCGGGTCCACTACCCACCTCGGACATATCTTGACCATGGCATTTATTCACGTAGTCTTGAAGCTCTAACTGCCAAACACCTTTAGAAAACAGACCAGCTGCAATTAGATACATGAAACATGTGGTGATAGCAAGACAAATCTTCAAGGATAATGAACTGGAATATTTAAAGAAGAAATAGCCAAAAATCCCACTGATTGTAACCGCGGTTAGCATTGATAAAGGAATAGAAGTTAAGGGCTGGTCAATTCCAACACCACCAATGAAAACAACAGCTTCCAAACCCTCTCTTAAAGTGGTCACAAATGGTAGGATAAAAAATGCATATTTACCACTAAAAGTGGCTGCTTTATTGGGTTGCTCGTCTAATAATTCTCCTTGTTCTGAATATATAATAGTCGCTAGTTTAACTCTGTATTTTTCTCTTAGTTTACCCATTCTAAGGAAGAATAAACCCATGATTGACATTATCAATGAAGCAACAATACTTAGGACACCCTCATAATAATGTTCACTCAATGACCATAAATCAGAACCAATATGGTAAAAGACGACAATGAAAGTACCTCCGATGACAAGGCATAGCAACAAACCTAATACACCACCACTCCAAATTTGAAACTTCAATCTGTTATATTTCTTTAACTTTTCATCCTCAACATTTGCTGTTCTTTCTTCATCGTTTATTTCTCTTGGAAAATTGAATAGTTCTTCTTCTTCTTCTAGGGACAGACCTTGCTCTGCTGCGGTTTCATCAGAAGAGGATGTCCCATACATACCATTTATGTCTTCAGCTGAAACTGTATCTTTTTCATCCTTAACACCCAATGCTTGACGTACAATAGTTATCAGAATGGATATGATCACGATGATTTCTAAGGATTCTCTCAAAAATATAAAGAAGATTTGGAACGAAAAATAATCTTCAAACATCGTTTGAATTTCTAGTGTGGTATTTCTAAAGTTACTCGCAATCAGCAGTTTATGACCAGCCGAATAGTATGTAACTGTTATGCTTTTTTAGCCTTCTTCTTTTTGACGTTTCTTTTATAAAGCAACCCTGGTTTTTATGTTAATTGCATTTTCTCAAAAACCGAAACAGGTGCCAATAAGTGACACAAAAACACACTGTAATAATTAATAAGTAATAGTCTTTTTGCTAAAACAACACAGAGGTATTATCAAAGAGAAAAAAAATTCGAA
Source organism: Monosporozyma servazzii (assembly GCA_033807795.1). Classification (NCBI taxonomy): domain Eukaryota; kingdom Fungi; phylum Ascomycota; class Saccharomycetes; order Saccharomycetales; family Saccharomycetaceae; genus Monosporozyma; species Monosporozyma servazzii. The sequence continues at coordinate 386,988 of CP138599.1, read as the reverse complement.
ATTATATAATATACATATGTATATGCATTTCAGTAAATGTGAACTGCTAAAAATCCAAACAAAGAGAAACATGCTAAATTTTTAGTCTATTTCTTTCCTTCATCAATGCTCTCTGGCATCTTATAACCTTGCGCTTGGAAGAATTGTCTAGTACAGAAATAGTAATCTAACCAGGTTTGATCCTTTTTTGGTTCGCAAATACATCTGTTTTGTAGTCTGACCTCTTCTTCAATTGGACAAGAATGGAAATCAGGATGATAGAATCCTAGCCCGTCAAAAAAGTGAAGCTCTGATTTATCCATGAGTAAAGAAGCAGCAATGGAATGGACTGGAGCATCACCCCATCTTTCGTAGAAGAAACCACCACTCTTATCCAAAAAGTTGAAGTAATCCCTATAAGCCTTTGATCTATAGAAATCTAGGGAAGCAATCTCAAAATTGGTCCAGAAATGACACAGGTTATAAGTTTTACCGTTATCATCAGAGACAAAATCCATTAAATTATTCTTGTTTACATGTTGTGGATATTGTTCAGTAAATTCAGTAACAGTATTCCATAAAGATGGAATGGTAGCTTCATATTCACTGACAGATAGAATAAAACCATATTTCTTCTTATTAGTCTTCATAAATTTGAAGATATCATATTGGAAATCACAATATAGCTTGATATCAGTATCCACTCTCCAATAATATTCATATTCATCTAATAATGGACTTTGAGAAAACCAACCGGATTGGTAACGACACATATGTCTGTATGGGACAGAATCACCGTATGGAACATCTTCTAAACCCAGCTTCTTTCTAGCCTTATCGAATTTATCATTGTCAATAAAGGATGGGACAGACCAATGCTCCTTTGGAATCAAACCATATTTGGTCTTACCAGAGACTAAAGCAGAGGTAACTCTTTTAAATTCATCACTGAATGGTTCATCATTGAAGAAAACCCAATCGTAATGATACCTATTATTGAAACGGTCTTCAACATGTCTGATGGAGTAAACCAAACTCCAAAGATCACTATTTCTAGCTAAAGTCACCATAACAGCTTTCACATTTTCACCGTCATCTACCGGATGAGTAACATGTTGGGAAATATCTGTGAATGGCATAATATATTCCTTGCTGGTATCAAATCTACTAATTGTAGTTGGTGGAATAGATGAGCCACGACCAGAAGAAACGTTCTTGTTAGATGGAGAATGCAGTAGGAACATGATTGTCAAAACCATGATTAAACCAGCAAACCCAAGTCTAATGGTCTTTTGATATTTTTTAATCAGCAATGCTGATTTAGGCATCAATCTTTTCTTACCTTCAGCACCCATATTTTAATGTGATTGTATATTATGGATTGCTGGTTCCCACTTTAGTATTTCCTCTAACTCAATACTTGAATTAGTTAAATCAAAGTATCAATAATAACTCTTTATTTTAAGCTTTCATGTTTACGTATTGATTTTTGCAAACAAAAAAGTTTCCAGAATCGCTCCATCTCTAAAAATTCCAAAGATTGAATTTCTCGATTACAGATTACTTTCATGTGATAATGGCTAATGGTATTGGTTAAAAAGGAGTAATATGAATATTCAAACCAACCATTATATCAACACTTTTAGGAGGAAAAATTTATCATGGACAATGTTGAACTAATGAATAAAGCTTGTAATGTGGAGAATGAATGTTTATCCCACAGGGATTTGTTAGATATAGTACAAGAGTTTGAAGGGGTTGAGGACAAGAAATTAGCCAGTGAAATATTGAATCCAAATAATTCTGATGATTTCACGCTTCAATTTATCATGGATCATCAAGAATTTATAGATTGGGGAGAAAAGAAAAGGGTTCGTATCTGTCATAACCTCACAACATCACATAGTAATGAATACAAAGAAATTTACATATGCCTGCCCGGTCTCGGCGGCTCTTTAGACCAATTCCTACCTTTAATGAAATTGTGCGATCTCGATAATAAAATGTTTTTGGCTATTGATGTGTTTGGATTTGGCCAAAGTGATGAATTAGATAAATATCCTATGATTGATATTGTAGGGCAGTTAAATGATTTGATAATACAAACACTAGTAAAACATAATATAGCATGTTCAAAGACTATAAATCTTATTGGACATTCCATGGGCTGTTACTTGTCATTACACTTATTTACTAGGTTTAATAAAGAATGGACTATATCACACTTGATCTTACTAGCTCCTCCTGCCCCAACAATAACCAGTCTAGCAAAAGATAATAGACTAGCCCAGTGGACTTTGAAAGCTCTGTATAGGGTTCCTTGGCTAGTTACATTTTACAGAGAATGGTTTGATCAAAGTAAAGGTTTAAATAGTTCTGGTATACAAAATTTCTTTCATCAATGTGGACCAAATGATGATAATAATAAGGATAATGTTACTCTTAGATATCTAAGGCTATTTCAATTTTATAATAATGTCCAGATTAAAAGCCGAAGTTTGTTGGGCTATTTACTGGGTTGGGATCCATTAGATTGGACTCAAATTAATCAAACTATGAAAAATTCACAAACAAAAGTCACAATTGTTTCTGGAGCATTAGATAGAGTAACGGACTCTAAATGTGCCAATAATGTAAAGGAATCTTTTGAAGAGGAAGTTGAATTAATCACAATTGCAAACTGTGCTCACAACATTACACTTGATGCCTCAAAGGAAATATGTGAAATATTCGTTAATAAGGTATTCAACCAAAAGTAAGTTCACAAATAGTGATAGAAATATAATTGTCATATATTGTTCATAAGGCCATATATATATATATATATTCCATAATGCCATAAATTAGATATAAATGTATAAAAGTTTGCAGCAAATGCTGTTGCTAGGTTGCCAATAAGGCTGGAGTGTCTATGTGTTGTTTTAAAGCAACACTATAAATGTAATTGCAATATGTATTCTTTAAAATGAATGTTTTCAATTTTTAGTTCAAAACATATTACATTAAAGTTAAATAACAGCAACCGTTTCATGAATGTAATTATTTTGACCAACATTTCTTCTCAAATCGTTATTTCTTAATGATCTTATCTTAGCCACCAGTCCATGCGTTAAACGATCAATCCTTTTTGGTGTTTCTTTTGGTAAGATATCAGAACCTGTAGATGAAACCATGAAGTTATAATTTTCATTAATACAAAGATTGATTACCAATGAAGTATAATCATTAGATAACTTCTTTAAAGTGTATGAAGTTGAACGTTCATTTTTTAGGACAACAAGTCTAAATTTCATGATATGTTGCTGGTCATCATCTAACCCGTATTTAATTGGGAAGATGTTAGAAATTTCAATAATATCTGAATCCCTCATAAAAGATTGACCTTCATAAAACCTTTCAGATTTAATATTGAAAATATCTTCAATAGCTAAATCGTCGCGTTTTAATAATTCATCTAGAATGATTAAAACGACAAAATCTGAAAAGGCACCTTTACACGACCATGCAAAGTTCCTGTTCATACCAGCTTTCAAGAGACTTAAATCCATGATTCGGTTGCAGTCAATCGAATTTGATCTGGTCATGTTTGTATCATAATCAATGGCTTCATTAAATGTGGTCAAAATGAAATATTTGATCATATATTGTCTACACCAAACAGCACCGTCCATTTTAATAGAAGTCAATGAAGATTCATAACCACAAAGAAATTCAAATATTTCAACTGGGTTCAGTTTACGCAATTCAATACTGTTGTTTAAATTCTTGCTACTTTGACGTCTGTTTTTCTCCACTTCGCGAGATTTGGTTTGTGAATCAATCGGTAATGGATAATCAGATCTTGAACCGTTAGAAGCAGCTAACCAATAACTAGGGTTAAACCCGGCAATACCGTTTGTGCTATGATGTCCATCCATACTACTGCAACTATTGATAGATAATGGTCTCCCATTTGAAGTCGTTTTATTAATTGAAGCAAAGCTAGTAGTGTTCGCACTGTTATTACTAGTGGGTTTCATAATTATATCATTATTTTGTTCGTAATTTTTGGACGAATCGGTGGCGTAAATGATGTCTAATCTATCTGCTTCTGAATCATTCATAACAGTACTTTCTTCAACGGATGGTAACACTAGTGAAGCCATTCTTTTATGATGTTTAGATTTATGAATGACTTTAAAATCATTACAAATAACCAAGTTTGATAAATCTAGGGTTTCTAAATTAGGGCAGTGATGTAAAATGTGTAAGATATAACCCAGGGGCAAATCCTTATATGGAGCATATTTTAATAGAAATTTATTTGTATATGGATGTTTTGTCTTGAATGGTTGTATAAGGGCAACAGGGATATGTGAAGATGAATGATTTATGTCTATATTATAGTTAGTTTTGTTGTCATTGGGTAAATGTGTAGTATCTGAGTTATTGTTGGTGTAACTACTACCAGCTGTTTTCAGGGATTGTTGGTTTGTTGATTGAGTCGAGTAATTTTTTTGTAAGTTTCTCACTCTTCTCTTATTCTTGTAGGCAATATTAAATCTAAACCATTTATTATCTGGTTCCTTTGTCGAAGAGTTTGAATTTTGTTGTTGTAATGATGGTAGATTCGAATCGCCCAAGGGTTTAAATTTCCCACTGTTGTTATAATTCGATAGTGGGGAAGAGTTACTGTAATTGTAATTCGAGGAGGTTAAGGATAAATGCGAAGTGTTTTGGAAAGAAGACATAATACTACTTGTAATTGAGCTCACTGAACTATTAGAACGAGTTCTATTAGATGTATTTTGTTGAGTGGTAGAATTCGAAGTATTATCATTTTTGGTTGAGTTGGATGTGTTGATTGAAGTTCCTGACCCATTTGTTGATGTGGCGAAGTTTGACATATTATTGGAATGAATGGAAGATGAAGATGAAACGATTCTCTTTGCGGTATAACTGTTTAAGATTGGACTGCTGTATAACGGGTCATTTCTATACCTCCAATCTCTCCATCCAGCGTAGGCAATATCCTTTATTGGTTCATTGACTGTGGTTGTATCATCGTCAACATTATCAATATTATTTTCAATATCATTTTCAATATTATTATCAATATTATCTGTTGATTGTTCAGTAATATCTTTTATGATCAATCCATTTTTCAAATTAGACAAATTTAATCTTTTCACTAAGATACCATTTTCTGGATGTAATCTTAACGAAGTGACAAATTGGGCTACTCTATAAGTGGATATAAACTTTGGTTGTTGATAAATGACCATTTTCGTTGCCTCGTACCAATTTTTGGAAATGTAAAGACAGTAAATTACTGTTTTGTAGTATTGTTCCTGGTCAATATACGAGATGATCCTTGATAGGATATCTAGTGGTAAATCATTGATATCAGCATATTTCGCATTGAATATGGGGGTAATGTTTAATATGTTGAGATTGTTAACTGTGTTGGATGCTTCTCTATGTGATTTTGATGAGAAGATCGAGAATGAATCGGAGGGCCCATGATCATATAGTTTATTAATCAGTTTTTTGGAACTAGAAGATAATAGAGATTTATATTTTCTTTTGATCTTGGATGTTCTCGACCCGTTTGTCATTATGGATTCATTATCTGTGTTGTTATTTGGATCATAGCTAGGAATCTTGCTCAGTTTATTCGTTGATCTCTTGTTCTGTATTGAATTTTCACTAGTGATAGACACGGCATACGAATGTTTCTGTGTTGTTGAGTTGTTGTTGTTGTTGTTGTTACTACCCTTTGTTGGGGAGTTATATAGTTGTTGATATATAGAGGTCCCGTATCTCGAGTAATTATTCCCGACAAAGTTAATATTCTGTACTTGGGATCTACCCATTATGTTTAAAGAATATTGTAGAATAAGTAGTTCAACGTAGTGAGTTGGGATGAACTTACAAAAGAAAAAAAGGGGGACAAGAAGTACAAGAGTAGTTAAACCGCTTTATATTTAAATGATTATTAGAACGTTGCCACAAACCTGTTAAACATTGGGAAATACAAAGACATATCTCATCAATAAAGCATTTAAGCTTTCCTTTATGTTGAATCGGCAAATGGCACAAATACAAAAGAATCTCTTCTCCTGCAACAATATCCCTTACCAAAGGGGATATCAGAGAAGAACTCAAGACAACAACAACAAACACATACAAACACTGGCAATGATAATGTATTTCAAATAGGAATAATGCAAAACAATCTTTACTGCACTGGCCATTGTTTGCTTGCTCCCCCACTTTAATTTATTTTTGCAGTCAAAAAAATCATCTTCTTTTTTTTTATTTTTAACTTTCGCTTTTTTTTGCATCAATTTCTTTCCACAGCCGCTAGTTCATTGTCAAGCGCCGGATTGCTTCTTCATTGGGAGCGTTACGAAGCGAGCTGTTTCCTTCTGTGGTGTTTGTATTGCACTGCAATAGTCGATTAGCGATACCAATATCCCACAGCATGAAGCAAGTTTCTAATACTCTTGCAATAGAGAGAGCACTCTCGCAATGCAAAGCACTCCCGCAGTGCAAAGCAGAAACAGGCCACTGCTATGGTCCCATTTTGCAATTTTGCAATTTGGGATCTGGCAGGAAAACCCGGTCGAGAGTGAGGGGCCCTATTGTCTGCCTGTTGCTGCCTTTGCCTTCTTGCCGCCCGCCCGGACACGCCAAGACAATACGGCCAGGCCTTCCCGCCATTGTTCTGGCCCGCAGGAAACGCGCTGCATTGTATTTTCCTACACATTTTGACCCCGCTTTCTTTCTCGAGCCGCGGTGTCCGGGCACGGCGGGGTAATGTTTCAGTGATTTATTTTGTTTATTTTGTTTATTAATGATACACATAAGGCTAGATTCTCTAGTTATTACGATATTTATTACTATTATCTACAATTTTACACACGTTCAATCCTCATCGATGGCCATGCTGTCATCTTCTTCAACGCGGAAGGACTCGTTGTCGCCCTCTTGTTGCGAAAGTTCGTCATCGACAAATTTCAATTCGGAACCTTCATTCATTAAATGCCAAACATTCAAGTACGAGTATTCTTGTATACAATTACTCAATTGTAACATTGTGAACCCACGAGATCTGATAGCTTTCACAATAGTCTCATACGGAATAGTAGCACCGGGCACACCTTCTTGTGACATCTTCTTCACAATAGTGAAAATCTTCGTAGTTGGATTCTCATCCTCACGTCTCTTGTTATTATCTTGATACAATGATTCTTTCGACACTTTGATCAACCTCAATGCTTCTTCAACATCCTCTTTCTCAACAATATCCATCAATCTTAATTTCGCCAACGCTTGAGCTAATCTAACTATACCCAACAACGTTCTCGGGGTAGCTTGACCAAACGAAAATTTAGAATCCATCTCACGTTTAGAATCTTGTCTTAATCTAATATACGCTTGAATAACATACTCATTGACTTCGGGACTCATCACAGGTCTCTTGGATTTAGCCACAGCAATATACTCTCTCATACGAGATGGTTCAATCGGTTCAAATTCAAGATCTGGCTGCCTATTATACATGTGAACATACGCAACATGCTCGGCAAGACGCGAATCAGATTCAATGTTTGGTGTATCCAACATTAAAAACATAATATCAAATCTGGATAATAATGCGGCAGGTAAATTGATATTATCCAATGGTGACAAACGTGGGTTATATCTACCGTAGATAGGATTGGCTGCTGCAAGAATCGACGCTCTAGCATTCAATGTAGTGTTGATACCAGCTTTCGAAATAGAGATAGTTTGTTGTTCCATAACTTCATGAATAGCTGTTCTATCACTTTCATCCATCTTGTCGAATTCATCAATACAACAAATACCATTGTCTGCAAGAACTAACGCACCACCTTCTAAAATCATCTCATCAGTAACGGGATCCTTCATAACAGCAGCAGTTAAACCAACACCAGATGAACCTTTACCTGTCGTATAAACACCACGAGGGGTAATCTTACAGATCGCTTTCAACAATTGCGATTTGGCAACACCGGGATCACCCATCAAACATATATTGATATCACCTCTAATCTTCATACCATCACCAACCCTTTTATCAACACCACCAACTAATAACAATAACAATGCCTTCTTGACATCCAAATTACCAAAAATTTCAGGGGCAATAGATTTAGCTAATCTATTATAAACGTCACCTTCAGTGACTAAATCCATCACACGTTGTTCCATATCACTTGACATTTGGAAATTATTGAACTTCTTCTTGTGTTGGCGAACATATTGTGATTCTAAATACGTTTCTGTCAATAAACCAGCTCTTAATGCTTTAAACCCAGTGTATGGAGATGGTAAATAAATACCACTGACATCAACAATATCACCGGGTGACACAGATCTAACCAAAAACCCATTGATATGAATGGTCAATGAACGTGGGATGTGGCCAACGGGGACTTGTTGCGATAATTCTTGAATCTTACATTCTTGGAATGCACTAAACTTAGACGCTCTTGTACTCATAAATAATTGACCCTTTGTTTGATTTTGAGCACATTCTTTAGAAGTACATTCACTCAATGGAGTGAAAGTACGTGTATTAACTTCTTGAAAGACTTCATAACCACATTGGTCACATGTGTAAGCAATAACTGTAACAGCTGGCTTCACGTCAGACACTCTAGTGACAATACCTCTGACTGTGATTAACTTACCCAAGAAATCACCTTTTACTTGTCTGACTGATAACGGTTTCATCATTTGAACCTTCTTACCAGATGAACCATAACGGTAAACACCACGAGCAGATAATGGTTTGAAATAAACAAAATAACGTCTAGTTAAATTAGCTGGAAATAATTCAGCTTCATCTTCAGCCAATTCTCTTAAAGAATCAGAATTTTGCGATTCATCAATTAAATTTTCTTGTCTGATCTCATTAGTTCTATCAGCGACCAATCTTTGATTTCTTAACTTTCTTTGGTTTAAAATAACATCAAGAACATCATCTTTATAATCGATTTCCTTGGTAGGTAATGGTTTCACTTCATCGATGGCTTTGGCAAAAATCTCAATAAAATGCTTGGTATTCTCTTGAATCAATCCAACAAGATCAATAGATCCACCGCCGTTAGCTTCCAAAAATTTCTCACTTTGAAATTTTAAAATATCATCTAATTCAATAAACACTTCATCAGTGTCTCTGTTTGATATTTTTTGTAAGATATGCATATATTTTGGACCTTTACCAATATTTTCTTCATCTTCACCAGTCATATTAACATCAGTTTCGTTGTCAATATTCCCATCAGTGGTTAAATGGGAATCTTGATTAACGACATCAGTTTTGAAATGTTGTAGAAAGTCTCTGACATCCTGCGAAACAGCAGTATAATCCACATTTAGCTGAAGAGATGGTAACACTGTAGCCATATTGTCCTTTGCGTTTTTGGTTTTTTAAGTATATGTGAAGATTGTTTGCTTGAACTAGATAATGTTTACTGTTAATAAATAATAAATCAACCTTTAGATCTAGTCTATTATCATACTTTAATGCTTTTTCAATTTTATTTTTATTTTTTGTTCTTGAAAAACAACAATTTCTCGAAAATAATTACCCAAAGAAGCAACTTAATTAGGGTCATTTATGACGGCGTGTTATCAAATTACCCAAAAGGGTAAATTTGAGCATACATTAATCAAAATCTTTTTGAATTTGAATTATATAAAGCCAGAATAGATATTAAAGGAAAGATATTGACATATAAAGCTCCAGCTACGAGTTCCAGTTGACTAGTTATTCAGTCAAATCAATCTGATGTTTTTTCTTTCTTTTCTTTTCATCAAAGCACCGAAAAAGCCAGCTACCGTATTCTTTTGATGACAACTTGACCACTGGGTGCTTTTCAGGTCGCGTTTAAGCAACTAGAAAAATTACATGATATTCATTCTATCTAACGACATTAAACACCTGTTACCAACACAGTATCCCTTGTTTAATTGCTAAATATGGCAACCTTCAGGGTGTAATCATTCGCTGACTATGTGTTTTTTTTATTATATTTGTTCCTTTCACGCTTTTCTTTTTCCCGCTTTTTTGTATACAGTGTGCGTCGCCATGGAAACGGGTGTTTTGAAGACTAATACAGATATTATGTCTCTTTTCTTTTTCCAAGCATTGTCTATTATAGATCGAGATATTATAAGTAGCTCTACGGTTCACCATATATGCATTAGTTAAGTAATTAATTAATTAATTATATATCAACAATTTCTTATATAAAAGGGAATGGCATTGGAACTAAAAGAATGAATACAAAAACGTAATCATTGAAGAATCTTTTGACATTTATTATTTTTACACTCAAACATAGCATCCTTTCTCCTAATTAAAATATCAATATAGTTCAAATTACAAAATGCTTCTAAACTTTTGTGTTCGCAAACTTTCGTCCAATTTTAAGCCCCAGTACAACAATTTAAAGTGGTGCAAATTTGTTTATCTAAGTTATCTAGCTTTAACTTTAACGTTGCCATTCTGTTTACCGGCCTATATTTCACTTCAAGGCCAAACCAATATAAACAAACCATTTTATAAGCTGACACAACATCTTCGATCATATTAAGGAAAAGAAAAAACTGCTCTGGAAAATATAGTTCTATCGTTGTTTCTATATCCTTTTCTATGTATATTTGTTCTCTTATATAGAAAAAATCAAAAATAAGTATGTGTTAATGATTTGATTCTGGATAGCTGTTTTGCAACTTCTAATTGCCTTCATTATTTTCAATAGGAACGTTTCTTTGTTTCCATTCTTTCCAATAGTCATAAGGTGTCTTACATATATCTAATCCATATAGTTTCAATAAAACATTATCACAGTAATAAAGAGTATGACCAGCAACAAAACTTATAGATACCTCCATTAGATTCTTATGGCCCACAAAATACATCATCAAGGCCATATTTAACGGTAAGAATGCCAACACCAGTTGATTCCCACCAAAGATGGGTACATTAATTCCATCATTACTTGTCTTGTAAAGATAATACACCAAATTTTGATGTAGCAGACTGCCCAAGGAGGATGCTGGTTGTATGAATGAACTCATTATGATTATCATAGTAAACACTATAGTGACCATCCATATAAACCTTCTCTTGCTATCTAATGTCTTTTCTAATGTACTCAAATGATTTGCAGAAACAATTATATCGACTATAGTGGACCAATTCAGCTCCCCATAATCAAACAATGAATATATTAACCGTAAATATTGTTTTTTGTGAAATACCAGATCATAATTGTAAAGTATGCTTGTTCTACTTATGGCTCCTGTGGTAGTTAATATGGACACCCCTACACATCCAGCAACCCACACTCTGGTAATGGCGGGGACCTCACGGAATAGATTGACTACGACAGCTTCCATTTTTGTGGTACAGGTATTTGTGCAGTATATAAATATGAAAGTTTAAAAATGCCTTCTTGTCTTGATTTACCCTCTAGGCTAAACAGTAGTGCTACTTGGGTGTTTTCATCATTTCAACTTTCTTATTAATTCAATATGTGTTTTTCTAGTTTTTTACAGAATGTGAATTTCTCCAAAAAACTTGAAATATAATATAGATCTAAGATAGTAAAAGATAAGTTGAATCAACCTCTATCTAACTTACTCACAACTCATAAATGTATATATAAAAAGTTCTCAGTTTTCTAAAGTCTTTTATTAATTCTTTATAAAGTTCTATCGAATATTTTATTAATATATAATCCCAATGGATATATCAGATTAATCTAAATCATGAACCGATATCTTCAATTTAGCTTGGATTATTTGAGCTACCTGCTCATCCGATTTAATTTCTTCAGCATCCCCTTCTGCTAGTTTCACTTGCAATTTAAAATTTTCTGTATCAATTCTTGGTGCAATCTTAGTATGAAGTTCATGGTATGTGATATTAGAGTTCAACATTAATGCAAATATATCGTTTTTATAGTAGAATTTTATCTTTGTTAATTTAATCGATGGAGGTGCAACACTTGGTGGTCTTGATTTGGAATGAGATGATGGTGATATAGATAGTTTAGAGAATTTGTCAGCCACTTTAAGATCACCACCAGTCAGAGTATTGTCCTCATTTTTTGGACTACCTGTATGAGTGCCTTGGGCATCATAAAACTGAGTATTACTGGCGTCTAAAGTCGTAGTCTTTTCAGTTGGACTCTCCAAAATATCATTATTTATTGGACCTTCTCTATCATAACCATTATCTTTTATGGCAAATAGATTCCGTACAGCAGCAAAATCACAGATATATGGAGGTAATTTAATCAATTCTTTAACATACAAATTTAAATCTTCCTTACGTTTTTTGGTAATGCTATCTGTCACATATGGAACCGGGCCTGGAATATACGGTATTATTCTCTTGGTCCATTGACCAGTAGAATCTCTTAACTTACCACTTTCAGAGGGAAAATTATCTAACAATTGAACTTGTAAATCGTAGAAATCCTGGTAATAACGCTTCAGATATCTGATATTACCTGAATATAGTTGACATTCTACTGAAAACCAATATTTATCATCCTCAAATCTGAATGAATCGATAGATGCATCCGCTATTTCATTATGAACCTTTGTAGAATGACCTGTATGTTGAGATGGTGGATAAGCACTGTAATTTTGCGAGTCTTCTTCTGGAATGGTTTCATTACTTTGAAAGTCATGTTCAACCTGGCCTAAAGTGATATTACTGGCTTTATATTTTGCCACATAATTTTTCCACTCTTGGATGGTGGGCAACTCAACAGATCTAATATCTTCCATAACATCATTGCCTGTGGCATAGCCCGTCTTGATATCTATGATACTTACAAATCCAACTGGTACTAAACCTGGACCACCTAATCTCCCAATTGGCTTAGCGATGAACCATTCAAAATTATGATGAGCACAAATGAACAAATTCTCGCCAGCAAAAGCTGACAATTCATCTGGCTTTTCAGCCTTAAAATCATAAAGCACAATCGAATACAAAGATCCCAGCTTGTGAGGGTCAGCATCTGCAGAACTTCGTGTTGATATTGGTCTCATAGTATTTCCAGAAAGTTCAGCAGATGTTCGACTGGTCAAAGAATGACGTTTCTTATCAAATACTTCAAAATATTTTTTTGGAACTAGGCCTTGTTTCCCAGTGGATGGATTCGTTGCCTCGAACCATTGACCGCTTTCTTCCATAACATAAAAAAATTCACCTTCACTGAACGAAATACCAGTGGCTTTACTGGATCTGTAAGACTTCTTAGCCTTTATAACCTTTTCTGGAGACATAAAATCTTTATTGTTTGAGTGTCTTGCACTATTACGATTCCTAGATGGGGAGTGTCTGTGATGACTCGCAGGTGATGTGATACTAGAGGAGTCAGGTATATATCTTACAGGAACTGTTTTCATGGCTGAGCCCCCAGCCGTCCCTTCAGCAACTTGGGTTGGTGAGGATATGTCAGATGAACTAATTCTGGTTTTGGAGCCATGACTGTCCCTCTTGGATAGTTTAAAATTCTTCAGCATTCTATGTTATAAGTCAGACTATCTGCTTTCTATTCTTAATACTTCCAACTAAGTTATACTTGAATTGAGTTTGAGGTTTGTTTTTATCCTTGTAATCCTGTTATAAATAGAGCAGCTAAACACAAAATAACAGAAATGCGCAATGTCCCAATTAGCTAATAGAAGATTCGAATAACCGGATATTGCATCAACTTCACTTGACACAAATATAATTCATATTCAAACTATTTTTTTTTTCCAAAGCACTCTTTGCCTTCACCGTCTTCGATAATTAAATTCTTCGGGTTTTCACTTTGGACACTTTTCCCCAAAATTTGGAGTAAATTTCCTAATCTGGAATTGGAGGGTAATGAATATGCGAAGAGCACAGTGTAGATATTATGCATTGATATTTAAATGATATTTAATTGAAATGTTAGATAACATATTCCGTACATATTGTGATATACCATTGATAAACACATAAATATAATGTTGCCCGCCTCTTTAACTTGTGCTTGTTTATGACTTTTAGTAATTCAAAATATCATACTTAAATCTTGTGTGGAAGGCATGATAGATATGATAGAACTTAGCATTTCAAGTGTATCATTATGTAGATGTATCGCGTGGCTCGTACATCTTTAGTTGATCATCCGACATACTGTATTTTAGCCAACTTGGCATACAGTTCTCAACATATAAATTATCATATGGTGTGAATTTGCCTGGCGAACATTTTCTATCGCACCTGTTTGAGTCTGCCGGAGAGTTAGGACAGTTGGTGTATGGGAAATGATGGTAGGCAACATCTCTGAACCAATGAATTCGAGATTCGTCCGCGAATAAACCCAGTGCCAAACTTCTCACTGGAGCATCACCCCAACGTTCATAATAGAATCCACCTTTGTCTTCTAAGAAATCCATGTATTTTTCATACGGTTCTGATCTTAAGAAATCTAAGTTAGTAATTTCAAAGTTAGTCCAGAAATGACAAGTAGAATAACCGTTAGTGATATTATAGTTTTCTGGTTTTTGTAAATTTTCTTTCAGCCATTCATATGAACCATGACGATTTAAATATTGAGGATTTTCTTTGACGAATTCTAAAGTATCTTTCCATAAACTTCTGATAGATTGAGGGCTATCATACAAATTTAATGTAAATCCATACACCTTATCGTGCATTTCCATAAATTGGAATATATCATAATCAATATTACAGTAAAAATTAACATTTGGTTCAATTCTCCAAGCATATTTATAATAGGTCATCACTTCTTGATGATAAAATTTTCTCGAGTAAAAGCGACACATATTATGGTATGAAACTTTCTTCACATACTGAACTTCTTCAGATGCCAATTTATCTACACATTCAATGTATTTCACATTATCTATACTTGCAGGTTTTTTCCAATCGTCTGGATTGACTTTCACAAAATGCACTACACGTTCTTTTGGCAACACATTCAAAATTTCCTTCTTAAAAGCTTCAGAAAAGTCAATATCGTTCATGAATGTGTAGGGATAACCAAATTTGTTGTTGAATTTATCCTCTAATTGTTCGATTGTGGAAACGATGGCCGTTATATCTTGATTTTGTACCAATGATAATATGGTAGCATTGGCTTTACCAGCTAATGGATGACCTGGACGCACAAGATCGTCAACCTGTGGTTCAATTATGGGCATATTTACTACATTCTTGTACAGATCCATATTTTCTTTTACAATTTCCTTCGAGTGTTTTTCTACAATAGTATCATTATATAATGGTGTCTGTAGTCTATCTAAAATCTTATCAATTTCATCTTGTTCCAATGGAATCACGACTTCTTCTGGAGGCACCATCTCCGAAATGGTTGAATTGTAAGCTTCAGAATCAGAAAAACTCTTCAAATAGTCCTCCATTTGACTATAAGTTTTCTTAGCCACCTCGAGATGTTCATCTAAGAGGGTTAATCTTTGGAAGTATACTAGTAGCCCAAGTGAAACTGAAAATGCACACAGAAGTAGTAGGACTGTTCTAACTTTGAACCTTTTGAATCCAAACAGGATACCTCTCATTTTAATATTTTTTTTCAGACTAGTAAACCTTCTCCGTATTTCTTGAGTTAACAACTAAGTTGTGTAAGCTATTTTGTGACTGTTCTATGGTGATTTATCGCCAGTTTGTATGAACTCATCTTCATCAGTGATGCAAATAAGTCTTTTCAAATTTCGATATCATAACAGTAGAAAAAAACAGTAATAAAGGCATCTCTTTTTACCCGCACAATCTTAAAACTATTCGAAAAAAACATTAAATGTAACCAAATAAACTACTTATATATGAAAAGTTGATGAACCATAGCAATTAAAACAACGAAAGTAAGTACAAGATTACTCCTGGGCGTTGACAGTTAAGGGAAATTTGAGTATATTGGTGGCTAAATTTGTCCAATCTTTAAGGTATAACTCTGAGAACTGAGAACTTTAATATATAACGCATATTCGTATTTTTATTATAGTATAGTGCAAACAATATAAAATACTTACACCATGTCCCAAAATTCAGACTCACAATCCTCCAAAGGACAATCCAAAGGGAACTCCAATGGCAGTAGCCAATCTGGCCAATCTCAACAGCCTTCTCAACAACAAGCTAGACCTTCCAGTCAGTTTTCTGCACAGGATTTAAATAAAATTGTGCTCGAATATTTGAACAAGAAAGGTTACCATAGAACCGAAGCTATGCTTAGAGCTGAAAGCGGGCGTACATTAACACCACAGAATAAGGACTCCCTAAAAACAAATAAGAATGCAAAGATACCTGAACCTTCAAAGAAACCACCTGGAAATGATAAAAATGTTAAACCTGTTAGTAACCCTCCTGGTGTTGCTGGTGTTAAGAGAGACGCAGATGGCGGTATATTATCAAGGCAATTGGAAACGTTAAATGCCCCAGAAAATTATATAAGAGCATATTCATTACTGAAAAATTGGGTGGATTCCTCATTAGAGCTGTACAAGACTGAATTGAATTATATCATGTATCCTATTTTTATCTATATGTTTTTGAATCTGGTCAAAAGAGATGTTATCCAAGCCCGTAGGTTTTTTGACAAATATTCATCAGATTTTAAATTGTATCATAGCACTGAGATTAATAGATTGTTCAGTGTAAACTCAGTGGATCATATTAAAGAAAATGAAATTGCTAGTGCATTCAATGATAACAGGTATAGAATTACAGTATCAAGGGCTGTATTCAGTTTGTTACTTTATTTCTTAAGTGAAAATGAGAGTGTAGGTGGTTCTTTAATCATCAGTATAATCAATCAGTATTTAGAGCCAAACGTTGTCAATACAGTTCATTCAAAGGCTAAATTAGGAGACGGTATCAAGGTATTGAAAAATAATGATTCCATCAAAGGGATAGATTCTAATGTTAATTCTGCACCGGTTAAATTAGGTCCATTTCCAAGAGACGAAGAATTTGTTAAAGAAGTAGAGACTGAATTGAAAGTCAGAGATGATCAGGAAAAACAACAATTAGAACAATCTAAAGGTGACCAAACTCCAGGAAATGAATCAAATAATGACAATGATGTCGCCAATGCTAGCAAAGAGTCTCTACATTCTACTACGCTACTAAATGAATATAAAGCTTTAAATCACGAAATAACGACAGATTCCAAAGATTCTTTATCTAAAACCGATAAAGATAAGGCTGATGATGTTATCACTAAGGATTTGGATTCCAAGAGTCTACTCGCCAATAAGTTTATTAAAGCTGATTCCAAACTGGAGTCACCAGCTCGTGAGACTATCCCATTACCACCAAAGACATCATTAGACATCAAATTAGAGATTCAAAAAGTAAAAGAATCCAGAGACTCTATAAGATTAGACAATTTACAAGTTGACATGCCTACGGTGTGTATGTATACATTTCATAATACGAACCGTGGGATGACATCATTAGAATTTAGTGATGATTCAAGATTAGTTGCTGCAGGGTTCCAAGATAGTTTTATTAAGATATGGTCACTTGATGGATCTTCATTAATAAGTAATCGTATTCCATCTTCAAAGAGAAAAGAAATGGAACTAGGGGATCCATCAACAAGTATGTTAATTGGACATAGTGGTGCAGTTTATTCAACAAGTTTTAGTCCCGATAATAGATTTTTACTTTCTGGGTCTGAGGATAAGACTGTTAGATTATGGTCTATGGATACACATACTGCCTTAGTAAGTTACAAAGGTCATAATCATCCTGTCTGGGACGTTAAATTTTCCCCGTTGGGTCACTATTTTGCTACTGCATCTCATGATCAAACAGCTAGATTATGGTCCTGTGATCATATCTATCCATTACGTATCTTTGCCGGGCATTTAAGTGATGTTGATACTGTATCATTCCATCCAAATGGTTGTTATGTGTTCACTGGGTCTAGTGATAAGACATGTCGTATGTGGGATGTTAATAGTGGTGATTCTGTTCGTTTATTCTTGGGTCACACAGCTCCTGTTTTGTCTACTGCAGTGACACCTGATGGTAGATGGTTATGTAGTGGTAGTGAAGATGGTATAATTAATGTTTGGGACATTGGTACAGGTAAGCGATTAAAGCAGATGCGTGGTCATGGTAAAAATGCCATCCATTCTTTGACATTCAATAAAGAAGGTAATGTCTTAATCAGTGGTGGTGCCGATCATACGGTCCGTGTTTGGGACTTGAAAAAGGCCACCAACGAGCCAAGTTTAGAAGCTGAGGAGCCATTTGTTGGGTATGTTGGTGATGTTACTGCATCAGTGAATCAAGATATTAAAGAGTATGGTCGTAGACGTACTATAATTCCAACAAATGATCTTGTTTCATCATTTTATACAAAGAGAACGCCAGTCTTTAAGGTTAAATTTACTAGAAATAATATTGCATTAGCTGGTGGTGCATTTAGAGATGTTTAGAAGCATATATATAAATTGTTAATAATAAGTAATAAAACTATGAGGATAAAGCGAAAAATATGAAAAATATGAAAAATCAACGGTTTAAAAGAGTTGGTAAGATTAGTTTGATGCAATGAGATGGCGGTAAAAAGAAGGTAACGAGCCATGGAGGTTACAAATATAAATACAAAGGATGTTGGAAATGAGGAAGATCTCGCGATAGAGAAAATAGCCACTCAAAGAGCGGAAGAGATCACTGATTTGAAAGCGATTCCTGAGTTTATGAAAAAGAAATATTCTGTATCATCTTCAAAAATACGTAGCAAGCCTAAGACGTCAGTTCATCCAGTTAGGAGTGATAGTCCCAGAGACAATGCTGATAAGTTAAGAAATTTATATCTTACTAGTAGTAATGGTGGGGGCGGTAATAATAATAGAAGTGGTAGTGGTAGTGGTAGTGGTAGTGGCAGTGGCAGTGGCAGTGGTAGTAGCAGTAAAATATCATTTCATTCAGAAAGTCCTATGAGTGTAGATACAAGCCAAGCACATATGCATCATCATGCACACCTACATATTCCAACTAAAAATAAGAACGGTAAGAATGGTAAGAATGGTAAAAGTAGTAACAGCTCTGAAACAAATAGTTCTGGTTTAATTGATACTAAATCTAGTGGTCAATCAAGTAATGAGAGTGGAAGGACCCAAGGGTCTGTTACTACATGGGCAGCCATTGATACATTAGATGATGTTAGGAAGCTTGCTATGGAGACTAAGGATGTTGATTATTTCCAAGAAGATCAAGAAAAGTCATTGAATCAAATGAGAAACAGTCATATTCGACTATTAAAATTGATGAAAGGTCGGAATAGTCGATTAGAGAAAGGTGAACTTGTTAACGATCGACCAAACTGGGATGGAAATGATATTAAGAAGGAGGAGAATACTACAAAACCTAATATGGCAAGAAGAAGTAGCCATAACTTTGCCGAATTGATACCCGAGCCGATGGATCGCATCAATTCGATAGATGACGATAATAACACTAATACTAAGAGCAAGAGAACAAAGCCCATATATGTTAGCGATTACTTAGAGAACTTGGAGAATGTTGAACTCATCACCTCAGTGGAGAGCCAATACATTGATCAAATGGAACAAATCATCAAAGACACTGACACATTGTGAGAAGGCTTGTTGTTGTTGTTGTTGTTGTTGTTGTTGCCTACCCCACATTGCATAATTAGCGATCTGTCTGCAAGATCGACCCATGAAATAGTGGATGCCCGCGTGCACCCGGACACCCGTCCCACTTGATTGCCACCGCACTGTTGTGTTTTAGTGGAATCCCGGCGGCAATTCCCAATCTTTCGAGAAAAACATCTTGCGAACTGAGAAATTTTTTGTGTTCCAAAACTGGCAGGGGCGGTGTTATAAATTGTTTTGAACTGTATGTTCTGCGTGTGTCACACTGCACGACAGCAGCATTCATTTTTGACAGGAACCGTTTCAAGCTTTAAAGGGATTGGGGGTTGATCTATCTTGTGGTGGTTAGCACAACGCATTATAGAGGACATCCCAGTTATTATTAAGGTATACGTGTATTTGACCATGGTCTTAGTAATACAGGCATATCGTTCCTAGGCAGATTATATCAAATAAGTGGTAAAATTAGTAATAGTATCGTAATCCGATGGATGATCTTGAATTTAGTAATGCCAGACAGGAGACTTCCTCATAACAAGATAATCGTCAAACGTGTATAACATGCAAGTTTAAAGGGGTATTATACTGTTACTATTTTATCAACTATTTATCAATTATTCTTGTAATACTACATAGCCTTCTTCTATGATAACCATATTCACTACTGTATTTGCCCGAGTTGTTTTTGCATAGTTTCAAAAAACAAAAAAAACATAATATTCCCTCCGAAAAAACATTAACAGAGTTTTAGACCCGTCTCCTTACTTCTTAAAACGTCTTTCTTCTCTCGTGTGCTTGTGTGTGTTTGTGTGTGTTTTTTTCCACATTGGCAAAACATCTAGTTAATATATAATGTTTATTATAAAATATTAGTTTTGAAACATTTCAACAAAGTTGTTTTTATAAAAGTAGTAGTAGTTACTGATTCTCAATTGATCTCTCTCTCTCTTTCTCTTACTTTTTACTTTGCATTTTGTAAAATACCTTGAACAGAACAATTATAAATATATACCTATAATAATGTCCTCTTACTCCGATTTCAAATTAGCCACCGAATTACCTGCTTGGAAGCAATTACAAGCCATCTATGATGCTGAAGGTAAGGATATTTCCGTCAAGAAGGAATTCCAAAACGATTCCAAACGTTTTGAAAAATATTCCAAGACTTTCACCAATTACGATGGTTCTAAGATTCTTTTCGATTTCTCCAAGAATTTAATTAACGATGAAGTCTTAGCTAAATTAATCGAATTAGCTAAGGAAGCCAATGTCACCGGTTTAAGAGACGCCATGTTCGCTGGTGAACACATCAACTCCACCGAAGACCGTGCTGTCTTCCACGTTGCTTTAAGAAACAGAGCCAACAAGCCAATGACTGTCGATGGTGTCAATGTCGCTCCAGAAGTCGATTCCGTCTTACAACATATGAAGGAATTCTCTGAAGAAGTTAGATCTGGTAAATGGACCGGTTACACTGGTAAGAAGATTACCGATATCGTCAACATTGGTATCGGTGGTTCCGATTTAGGTCCAGTTATGGTCACCGAAGCTTTAAAGCACTACTCAGGTGACATCAAGGTCCATTTCGTTTCTAACATTGATGGTACCCATTTAGCCGAAGTCTTAAAATTAGTTAACGCTGAAACCACTCTTTTCTTAATCGCCTCTAAGACTTTCACTACCGCTGAAACTATCACCAACGCTAACTCTGCTAAGACTTGGTTCTTATCTCAAGTTGGTGGTGAAGCTTCTCACATCGCTAAGCATTTCGCCGCTTTATCTACTAACGAAACTGAAGTCGCTAAATTCGGTATCGATACCAAAAATATGTTCGGTTTCGACAACTGGGTTGGTGGTCGTTACTCTGTTTGGTCTGCTATCGGTCTTTCTGTTGCCTTATACATTGGTTACGACAACTTTGAAGCTTTCTTAAAGGGTGCTGAAGCCGTTGACAACCATTTCACCCAAACTCCATTAGAAGATAACATCCCATTATTAGGTGGTTTATTATCTGTTTGGTACAACAACTTCTTTGGTGCTCAAACTCATTTAGTTGCTCCATTCGATCAATACTTACATAGATTCCCAGCTTACTTACAACAATTATCCATGGAATCTAACGGTAAATCCGTCACCAGAGGTAATGTTTTCGCTAACTACTCTACTGGTTCTATCTTATTCGGTGAACCAGCTACTAACGCTCAACATTCTTTCTTCCAATTGGTTCACCAAGGTACTAAGTTAATTCCATCCGATTTCATCTTAGCTGCCCAATCTCATAACCCAATCACTGAAAAATTACACCAAAAGATGTTAGCTTCTAACTTCTTCGCTCAAGCTGAAGCTTTAATGGTCGGTAAGGATGAAGAACAAGTTAAGTCTGAAGGTGCCACCGGTGGTTTAGTCCCACACAAGGTCTTCTCTGGTAACAGACCAACCACCTCTATCTTAGCTCAAAAGATCACCCCAGCTACTTTAGGTGCTTTAATCGCTTACTATGAACATGTCACTTTCACCGAAGGTGCCATCTGGAACATCAACTCCTTCGATCAATGGGGTGTTGAATTAGGTAAGGTTTTAGCTAAGGTTATCGGTAAGGAATTAGAAGACTCTTCTAACATTGCCTCTCACGATGCTTCTACTAACGGTTTAATCAACCAATTCAAGACCTGGATGTAAGCTTGCTTGATTTATTTATAAAATCATGTCAAAAAAAAAGTTTTTATCACATCCTCGCCTTATATTAATGAATTAAGTCTTATTCAAAGAAAACAAACAGAACAAAAAAAAATATATAATAATATTACTATGATTGATTTTTTGGTTTAGATTATACATTTATATATATACACATATATATTTATAAATACTTTATTCTATGATCTCTATATATGATATTAATGATATATATATATGTTTTTTTTTAGATTAGCTTTTATTAATGTTTAACGCGTCAATTTAAAATATTGAATTTTATTTCAACAAGTATATAACAGTTCAGACTGATGTGAAAACTACAAGAAAGAGTATACAAGAAGAACTCTAATAAAACAGCAAAACGAGGTATGGAAATGGAGGATACAGAATCTATTAAAGGTGGGATCGATGAAGATTTACAATTAAGGTACAGTCACTGGAAGAAAAATACAAAGTTATTATATGACTATTTAAATACCAATACATCAAAATGGCCATCGTTAACATGTCAATTCTTTCCCGATCTCGATACCACATCAGATACACATCGTTTACTCTTATCATCATTCACATCGGGCCAATTGCCAGAGGATGAAAACGTTTATATTGCGAACTTATCCACTTTGAAGCATTTAAACTGGGCTAATTTAAATAATTTTGATATGGATGAGTTGGAGTTTAAACCTGACAACTCAACAAAGTTCCCACCAAAGCATTTAACCACTAATTTAACTATCAAATTTCCCCTGGGGGACTGTAACAGAGCAAGATATATGCCTCAAAATGTAGATGTCATTGCTGCAGCTTCGTCTAGTGGTGATATTTATGTGTTTGATAGGACTAAACATGGTTCAAGAAGATTAAGAAAGACAATTCATGATAGTGATTACCACGATAGTGATGGAATCAATGCCATAGAGACTGCGCATTATGAAGCCAAATTTAAAGATGATACTGGTGATAATGGAAAGATCGTTATTGATAATATAGATAGAATGGATTCAAATGAAGCAGTATCCATCTCATGGAACCTCCAAAAGGAAGGGATCTTAGTGGCAGCCTATTCTGAAGGTTCAATCAAGACTTGGGATCTGAAAAAATTTAATATTAAAGATAAAAATATAGGCAGGCCTGACTGGAATATCACCAGTTTTGATTCAGAAGGTTGTAACGATGCCAATTGGATGCCATTACATGATTCTATATTTGCTGCATCTGGTGAAAGTGCTGATTCTTTAGCATTATTTGATACTAGGACCAAGAAAGAGACTTCAAGAATACGATCTGGCATCCACAAAAGTGGTATAAATGCTTGTAAATTCAATTACTCTAACAATATGCTATTAGCTTCAGCTGATAATGATGGGAAAATAAATATGTGGGATATCAGAAATCTGAGCCAACTCCCAATCATGACGTTAGATCACGGATCGTCAGTTTCTACAATTGAATGGAATCCTAATGAACACGCTGTGTTAGCTAGTGCTGGTCAGCATGATGGTTTGGTCAAATTATGGGATATTACTCAAGATGAAAAGCCAGCTGAAGGTAGCTCTTCTTCAAAGTTACTTTTTGTTCATGCAGGTCATATGTTAGGTGTCAATGATCTTTCATGGGATTTACACGATCCGTGGTTGATTTCTAGTGTTTCAAATGACAACTCCATACATATCTGGAAGCCAGCGGCAAATATTATCCAGCCTGCTTGAGCACAAATGATTAATTAAAGACAATGCGGTTTTATTATAAATTATAACTATATAAAGAGTTATATATGAAATCATATAGAATAGATTTAAAAGTAAAATTGTTATTTGAGATTCAATGAGGATATTTTGAAAAGTGGATAGTCTCTATATTTTCCAATTACAGTTTGAGGAAATGTTATCTTTTCGCATAGTATATGGGTAGGAATGTACGATCTTACTGAAATGGTTGTATGGTACCTTTCTTTAAATAAACTAGGATAAAAGTTTTTCAGAATGATTTTACCGAGCTCAATACTAGCCTATTTCTTCTCTCAGGTATGGTAAGCAATATTGCATTTTAAACATTCATTTTCGGTGAAGTAATGCCTAAAGGTTTATTTTATCTCCTTCCAATTTTCTGGTGATAGACCTGCTAACCTTGTTTTCAATTCGTTTCGACGCTTAAAAGTGTTTGGATTATATGGAATGAATTTTTCACCGGAAGGAGGAATACCTTCAATATTCCAGTCTGGGTCATAAAATATACTTTTCTTGCCTGAAGGTTTCTTAGATAGTTGTTCTGTATTTATTGGTGATTTTGATGCCATTTTGGGATGAGAATATGGTTATATGATTTGCTATACAATTGTGCCAGACTGCTTTTATGGCTTCCATATTAAAAATAATTGCATTAAGAATTTCAATTATACAAAATTTAAAGATTTTATAATTTCTTGCCCAAAGCCTATTTAATCAAAAAACTGAATATATTGAAGTGGGAAACTAAGGATATAGGTAGCATTTTGAACTTAATTCATAGAGAATATATAACTCCAAGTCATATCTTCTAACTATATAATGAACCAGAAACCTTTAAATTCAGGACTTCAAAACAGTGTTCAAATCGATTATCATGGGATTCCAAGTCAAGCATTAGACGCTGTTAGAATGAGATTAGCCCAACTTATACATTCCTTGAAGAGAATCAGAGATGAGTTGGCCAAACCGGAACTACCCCAATGGTATTCGTTACAATCACAGCTTAATATTACATTACAGCAATTATTGTCGGTTACATCCACATTAGAGCATTTCCAAGAAACATTAGATACCTCTATAATATATCCACTACCTCAATTCCCAACTACATCGCATGAGAACCTTTTAACTACTCTTTTAAGAAAGAAATACACACCTGAAGTTGATGATTGGTTAAAGGCTTCTCGAGAAGCAGCAGAAATTGATGTTCATTCACTGACTGAAAATAAAATTAAGGAAATATTACAAACAGATAAAGATATCACTAAATGGGCTTTAGAAATATTTAGTAAAGAGTATGAGACATATAATGCAAAAACAGCAAAACAAGATGCCGAAGATGACTCGAAAATGATTGTAGATGAAGAAGATAGATATAGCCATTATAAACCAACTAAGCCATTTGAAGTTGAAACTGTCTTAACATACATGAACAGTGGCAGATCATAGAAAATAAACCTCACATACTACAAATAACTATATAAAAGTAGCAACTAAAAGAAACTCTATTTATTAATTCATTAAAAACTTATTCGTGATATTTACAGGAATGTCTATTATAAAAAGGTATTTGTAAAAAAAATGTATATGTATCGTTTGGCATTAGCTTTGACAAAAACCCATAGAAAATTAAATGGCTATGCTACAATGCTGAGAAATTTGCATTCTTACGGGATGGTATCCAGTATAATTATGACAAATGAATTAAAGAAAAATATAATGACTTTTGATTCCTATATTACACTCACGACAATAGTTTAATCACTAATTCCCAAGTACCAAACATGATTATACTATTAGGAACAGTTCTCATTAAATGAGGAGTCAAACCACTATACATTGAAGCAAGTCCTTCCTCCTTGGCAATTACTTTAAAACTTTGAACTAAACCAGTATATTTTAATTTACCATTTTGCATTGGAGCTTGTCTTAATCTTGTTCGTACAACCTCGTGTGGATATGTTACCATACTAGCAACAAATTTAGCCAAACCAGCACTACCTGATCTTTGACACCATTCTTTAACATTATCTAGGGTTGATTTGTTCCCACCGTGGCCAAATTTCTCTATCGAACGTTGTTTGATAATGGATCTCATTTGTTCATATAGAATCCATTGAAGAACGGTTTCAACAGAGCCTAAATATGAGGCACTCAACCCTTTGTATAACCCATAGATCCCCTCATGTTTTAGTACACTTTTACAGCAATCCCACGAATTTTTATATTTTCTGGTAGTACCAGCTTTATCTAACTGAACTCTAGTTTTGATTAACCAGATTGGATTTGTCGCAGTAGATGTAGCAATACCAGCAGATGCAGCAGCCATTAAATGAATCCAAGCAGTTTCTTCACCCTTATTAAGAACTCTAGAGTAAAGTTCCTTAGTAGTACCATAAGTAAAGAAATTGATACTCCTGGCAGGAATCACACCGACTAAATTAGGGCCCAAACCTTTGAATAAACTTCTAAAACCTTCAACTTTATAAACCCCGCTTATTATACCTATAGTTTCTTTAAAGTGGGTTCCTGCTTGGGTTAAATAGCCCATAGAATTACCAGAGGCGGCACTGGATTTGTATGCCTTCCTATAGATGTCACTTTGTAATCTAGTCTTGACCAAATCAAATGGACACGTAACAATAGCCCCAGCCATCCCACCAATACCACCAGCAACAAAATGTACCCATGGTTTCACAGTTGGATGTGTTTCAATTTTTTTATCTTTGGGATCTAATGGACTTGAATTTCTAAAATTGGAAGACTTCTCGTCACTAGCTAAATAGGAAGAAGACTCGATAGCCTTATCCTCCAAATCTCTTAACGGTTTTCCAGTCATGGTGCACAGACTATTGCTTTAATATTTATACGAGTGCAAAAATAATTGTTCGAGTTACGATCCTATTTTATTCTCTATTTACAAGCTAAAACAATATAGATGGAAGACAGTTATCAATAAGAGTTTAGGAGCAGGAATTGACAATGAACAGATCTGATTTGGTATATTACAGTTATGGTTATAGGAAGTATAGACTTCTTAATATACTAGTAAAATGTGATGTCAAGTCGATGAAAAATGTTCTAATGTTTTAAGTTTGTTTTCAAGAAATTTCAAATATCTTCCAATGTAAATAAATGAAATAAGATGAAGAAGGTTCGACTGCAACAAGAGTGTTAAGAGAGCACAAATATATATTGCAAGTTATTAATCCTTTGGGTGTGAATTAATGATATTTAAATTTTTTGATTAAAATATAGTTTGCTATAATTTGAGCACTACTACACATCAGATCTCGAATTAATTAAACATGGAGCGTAACTTTGAAGAAAAGAACCATGATTCTCTAGTTAGCAACACAATTTTTATTGTATCTATATGACTAGGGATGGCAATACAGATGAATTCATCTGTAGTTACAGATCTATCATTCTTTTAACCTCAGGGAAATTACAACAAAACAACTTAGCAATCAGGACCTTTAAACAAATAAAATCTTATTAAAAATAAATATTCTTATTGAATGGAAAAAAGCTAGAATAATAATATTAATTCAAGTATATGATAAATAATATAATGTTCTATATATGAGAGTTAAAGAGAAGAAATGATAATTTAAAATTTTATAATACAATTAAATCAATTAATTTATTCTTCGTCAGCAGCTTCTTCACCTTCTTCAGAGTGCTTACCGGCGTTCTTTCTAGCAACTCTACCTGGTCTAGCACCACCGAATGGAGAAGTGGAAGCAAAGTCAATGTGCTTTTCAGAGTCTAATCTGACCATGAAAGATGGAATGTTGACGATTTGCTTACCAACAGCAATATGTCTTTGGGTAATTAAGACTCTGGCGTGATGGACAGACTTAGCTAAACCTAACTTGTAAACTTGAGTTTGTAATCTTCTTTCTAAGAAATCTTCAACCTTTAAAGCTAAAACATAATCTAACTTCTTCTTTTCTTCAGATAAGACACCAACTCTGACTAATCTTCTGATTAAAGCATTACCTTCGAATAATCTCTTTGGGTCCTTTTCGTCTCTAGTTAATAAATCTCTAGCGGCTCTTCTAATCTTGGATAATTGGAAAGAAATTCTGTAAATTTCTCTCTTGTTCTTTAAACCGAATTCACCAGCTAACTTTAATTCAGCATCTAAACGGGAAGATTCATAAGGTCTCTTTGGGGTAGAGTAGGTCTTAGAGTAAGTGTTTGGAGTTCCTAATTAAAAAAAAAAATTTAAAACAAAAATGAAATCTGTTATTGATTTCAATGTTATTAAATATAATTGTTAGTTATTCGATATTCATTATAAAAAAGGTTCAAAATTTAACAAGATGTACAAGCAAAAAGAGCTGTTCAAGATTGAGTCCATTATAGAAAAAACTGTCACTATAATTAGAAAAGGGTTGTCATAGTAGATCAAATAAAAACAATAAAAAGAATCAATTGCAATAAAAAACAATATTTAAAAGAGAGATGTGAATAGAAAATACGTTAACATTCATTACAAAATGCACGTAAAGTTCTATCCAAAAAATTTTAATAGTTCCCAATCATCATTGAAGTGTCGGGAATTCAATGTCATTGGGGTACTATCTCTTTAAAAAAGCATGATGCAATTGACCATTAATCTATTTTATGTCAAACTAATCGACTAATCCGATTCTAAATTAACAGTAAAGTTTTAAATATAATGAGGACCCGATCCTCGAACAACACTCGTTGCAAGCACACTCAATTAAATAGATTTTGCAAAAAATCATTCAATATGGATGTACATACTTGGCATTGTTGCTTATTTAACTTAGGTCTGGTAGGTTCTTAGGTATGAAACAGAGAGTAAATAATTACATTACCAATACTTTATCCACTTCTGAATGTATCTTTTACTATAACCTTCCATAGTATGTCATAATGTCAATATTTCCGATGAGCTTCAAATTGAAATTTCAGATTTTGCGTCTGTTAGTTTTTTTCCAATAAATTGTTCCGGAAAGAGAAATGTTTTATGTTTTGTGAAAAGAGCCGCTGTGTTGAATGATAGAAAAAAAACAGCAGAATGTCCAGGTGGAGAAACAGTCCTGAGATTTGGTAAATTCTTTTCGAACATTTATTTCATAGCCGTCTTAAAGGTTGATAAGATTAGTGCAGAGGAGATATGGCAACTAAGAAGTAACACTTCAGTTCTCAAATGGCATTACTAAATCAGCTTGTAGAAGAAAGAAGAAAAAGAATATTACAGTTAAGAGGAAAGTATGAAAGTGTACAGTCAGATGCTATTCCAAAGGATAAATTATCTCCTGAATGGGACTATCTCAGAGTAGAAGATGACAGTTATACAAAGCAAATTAGTGACGATAAAGAAGAAGAAGAAAATAAACCAGAAAAGGGGTATGGTTCTGATGTTTCCATCTCTTCCGATGAACAAAGTGAAGAAGACCAGACTGTCAGTGCTACTAAGGATTTAGAAATTAAGCTAAAACCACAAATTAATGAGTTAGAGAAACGTACAGAAATGGCTTTGAAAAGGATACTTCGAAAAAATATAATACAAAATAGCGTATCAAATGAAATAGAAGAAACAAATGATTGATAGTAAAAATATCATCTTTTATATTTTATAGAAAAGATGTGTATATGTAAGAAAAAATATATCTATAGAATCAAATCATTGGGAGCATTTATCATGATCTCGGTAGATTTATGTGTGTAAGTAAAATAAATATTGTTAATAGTAGTCATTCTCATTGGCATATTATTTTGAAGGTATTTTGTTAGATGAATATGATGTACTAAAATAGTAATGTGTGTGGTCTTTTTCAAATAGTATCATGCTATGATGTGAAGGCAGAATATAAATAGACAAGGGCAAACAGGAAGAAGCATGCGGCACCAGCTAAAGTGACAGTTCTCATACTGATCTTTGATGCTAAAAATTTACCACCGGTAACGGCAACCGCACAGCAAATCAGATGACCCACGACGGCACCAGCAATGGTAAACCAATAATTACTGTCGGAAGCTAGAGCAATGATACTGATTTGAGAACGATCACCTAATTCAGCTAGAAAATTCATGACAAAGATTTGCACCCAAGCTGGGGAAAATATCAAAGCAGCTAGATCATAAATCTTATCAAAGGAGGATGAAGCATGAACATTACTTGAGACACCCCCGCTTTCCATGTCATCCATTTTACCGTACATGTCTTTGGCAGCAATTTCTTCTTCTACCTCAGCTAGTTCATCTTCAACACCAGAATCTTTAGCCATTTCCAAACCTTCCATGGTTAATTTATAACCAAAGACTAAGAATAATAAAGCGGCCAAGAATGCGGTGTAACGTTCGGAGATAAAAGAGACAGCAGCATGTCCGACAATACCAGATAAAATCGTCATGATAGCTAGAGAAGAGGCAGCAGATGAGAAAACAAACAATCTGGAATGACGCATAGCCATTAAGACAGCAATCAAAAAGGTCTTGTCACCAATTTCAGATAAACCGATCATAGAAACAGCCATCATGAAAGAATGGTACGGGCCATTGGAGGAAACAGTATCTAATTGAGCTTGAGCATCGCCAGCACCTGTATGAGATGTTTCAGCCATGGTGGCGGCAGTCAAATCAGTAGCAACAGCACGGACCACGTCACTGTTTAACGCAGTGCTTAGAGAAGCCAATATAACAGAAGCAGAAACAAAACCCATATTTTATTTATTTATTTATTTTACTGTGTTGTGATTTGTGTGTGTGTTCCTTAATCAAAGCAACCGCGGCAGTTTCCTTTTCCTTTATATGTGGTAGACTGACCCTTTATATAGAATCACCCGTGTATGTATCGATAGGCGTGAAGTAAACATAAACCATCGATTCAGCTTTCGCTGAATTTCATTCAAATTTTTCTGTTAAGTTTGTTCAAATTATGTCCTTTCGGAAGTTTTGCCCTGGCTATTGTTCGCAAGGTAAGATCAGTAGAATTAAAACAAAAAAGGGTAGAAAAGCTAGATTGTTTATGTGTGGGACGTGACTATATCCCGTGTGCCAAGGTAATTGGGCCTGAAGTCATTGGTTTCACAAATTCCCAAATATATATATATATATTTGTATATGGGTTAGAATTCATATATCTTTAATTCATTTTTTGCTTTTGATTTCGCAAATCGTTCAGCCTGAATGTAATAAGACAAATATCACTAGCAGTTCCACTTATTGATGGGATATTTAGCAGTACGAGTAACGTATTGGATAATGGGTTGAATACTGGCTTTTGTATACAGGGTGCCTTCAAAGTGGGGTCAGTTTTTGGCACCAAAATTTTGGAAGAAATTGAGATCAAATTTACATTTTTTGGGATTTCCATTTCCTGGAAAATTTCAGAATTTTTGAAAACAAAACGTAAAGCCAATATGTATAGATAAGAAAATACACTGTGAGTAGACATGATGAGACGATGGAATACCAAGTTGTTGCCACAAGAGTAGTCTAGAAAAGTTGGGGATATGACTGAGGTGCGTAACAATAACACAGAGGGCAAATCTGGTGTGAAATACTCTGAAATATTGGCAAATACTAAACAAAATGACAATAATTCAAATATTGAAGTAGGCGATGCCGATGATACTAATAATGATGATATAATCCAGCAACATGCCGATTCAGATTTGGAGGATGATGAGATGGGTCAAGATTGGTCTCAGATCTCCAAATTGAATAAGAAAAATGCCCAATTGATCATACCGAAACGTGGGGAAAAAGATTATGAACCAGATGGTACCAATATTCAAGAACTATTATTATACAGAGCTAGAGAAGCTATGTTCGATGCTTTGTCCAATTCTGCAAGAGGAAGCATTATAAAGAATCAAGTGAAGGCAATTTATATTCCAGATGAACATGAAGCCCTGGTTCTGAGTCCAAAAGGGACTTTTCTTCAAACTATGGGGAATGCAGGTCATGGAGACAAATTGTGGTTGAACTTCAATGAATTCTTATATTTGGCTGAAAGGGGTACTGTGACACCATATTATCTTAAGAATGATTCCATACCATTAGACATATTATATGAAGATGAGAACTTATTACCATTAGGCATTGAAGATATATATGCATTTTTCAAAACACAGCGTGAAATGGACGAATTTTCAGTTTATGCACATTTGAAAAGACTTGGATTTGTTGTTAATCGAATATCAGATAAGGATACTACTTATTATTCAACTGTTCAAACAGGGAGACTGAAATCATGTACACATTCTCTGTTTAGACAAGTCACAACATTATTTGTTTCTCAAAAGACAAATTTATTTAATGCATTATTTTACAATCCTTTACATTACAAATTCACTAAGTATACATCTACTCCACAAATCTATGCAAAGCTGAAACATTTAATTCCACACGTATGGGTTCCCAAAAATTTAAATCAATTACAAGAAATTAAAAAGAATTCACAAGATCAAAAATGCACTAGTAACTTTCTGGAATTAACATACAATGTTTGGAAACCACAAACTAATTATAAGAAGAAGAATCCCAATTTACCGGATTATCAAGTGTTAGTTTATAATAAGAATGATAATAAGCAACATTTCCCAACAAACGATGACTTGAAACACATATTTAACTCCTTAAACTATAAGTTTGAATTTTTAGAGGAAGTTGATGATGACTTTAATTGGGATGATCATTCATATATAAATAACATACCAAGATCTGTTGCCTTGATGCAAAATCAAAAGAAAAAACAAGATGGCAAATCTACATCCAAATCAAATAATCAAGCTAAACCAAATAAGAATAAGAACAAGAAAACAAGAGTGCCTAGTACAACACCACATGCAAAACAAATGAGAAGATTGAAAAATGGGTACCGATCATTCTTACTTGCTGTTATGGATAACGGTATAATCAGTTTTATCAAAATATCAGAAGCTGATTTTGGATCTGAAGATGTATGGTATATACCATCCAATCAACCAAAGGTAAAGAAAGCACAATATCAATATAAAAAAAGGCAGCATCTTAAAACTACTGCTATTACAGAGAGCACTACAGCATGATCTAGATCAGATTTTTTTTTTTTTTCATTAAACCAGGGAGGGTTATTCCCATTTTAGTGAGTATATTCACTTATATAAATATTTACTTACCATATTTAAAATATAAGTTTTCATCAAAAACTGGCGATTTGTCATAAAATGCTGTTGGGTTTCTTTGGAGTTCCTGTTCCTCCTCCTCGTTCGTTCTATTGATCAATGAAGGATTAGTCCCACTAGAATGTCTAGGTGGTAACTGAGGGATATCCATGTGATCGTTGTAAGCTGGAGGTTGAGAAGATTGTGGTAAATACGAACCAACTGATCCCAGCAGTGAGGTACTATTCCTTGATGATGGTGGGGCTGGAATAGATGGAGCATGATGGCTGGCATAGTTTCTAGAAGGAGGTTGAGGAGCAGAAGGATGTGTACCGTTATTATATTTGTTTGGTGGTTGTGAATTATCATATAATCTGGATGTGAATTGACTATCGGTAGGAGGGGTTGAATATTCACCAATATTTAAACTGTTCATTTGATTATTCAAGTAGTCCATTCCACCCGGCACCATAGGAGTATAAGGTGGAATATTCTCTGGTTTATATGGTTGTTCTGGTAAAGGAGGAGCAGTGGTTGAGTGGAAGCCATCGTCTTGTGGAGAACTGTTGGTTTTCTCACTTGACTTTAAAAGTTCCTCGGACATTGACAAAAGCATATCGTAAAAGTGTAACCCTTTTTGAATATCAGATGAAAATATGGAGAAATTAGTGGTAGTCTTTTCTAATTTATCATAGAATTCCTTTCTACCTTTTTCCCGATTATCTTCATCCGGATTCTTTTCACGAAAACCAGATATGGCAAAAATATTATCTAAAGCTACCTTAATTTCATTTATCAAAGATATTTGTTTGAAAATAGCAGCTTCCAATCTTGAACTTAATGGTTCGAACTTTTGTAATTCATTGTTGAATAATTCTTGAAACTCATTTTCACTTGCTTTCTTTAGCTCAATCAGTTTACTAGTGATATCATCGTCGTTAATTTTTTCCTTTAATTCTGTCAAGATATGGTTTCTTTCATCTTTCAATGTTCTTAAACTTTCATTCATTTTCTTGATCTCATCTAACTTTTGCAGTATCTTTTCAGTTTTAGTATCATCAATATCTAATAAGCTAGGGCCTGATGTATTTAATGATTCAAATTGATTGAATTCAGACCATAGAGCATTATCATCTTTCAACAAGTTGAGTTCCTTCATGAATGGTTTCATTAAAGATAATAGTTTTTCATCTGATTTCGAAGCTTCAATCAAAGACGATTTCAGTTTGACTGCATTTTCTTTTTGAGAGTCAGGTAATTGACTCAAAGTATCAATGATTTCTTTTCTCTTGGTAGTAATTGTTTTAATCTGTTCTTGAATATCAGAATATGAACTAGTTTGAATATTCTTGGCAAAGGAGTGCAATTGTTCCTTCATAAATTCCACTTGAGGGTTTTCATTAACATTAACATTACCAGATTTATATCTTTTTTCTAAATCGACAATTAAGGCAGGTAGTTTAGTGTACTCCATAAATGAATCGTATTCCAAATTTGATGTGTCATTAGCTTCAACTTCACGTCTCAATAAAGAGGCTTTTTCTTCAGAGTATATACTTTCCTTTTCATAAACTGCCATTGGAACAATACCCTTGTACAAAATATTACATTTATCAGAAACAGACTTCATATAAGGATCTGCTATATCATCCCATTTAATAGGTTTGATGGCATCCATAGCTTTAATACTTTCCAGAGAAACGGTTTGAGGAATCGGATCATGATAAATATAATCGTTATCTTTAATTAGTTGCTGTGTCTTTTCATCGATAGTTTCCTTAAGACCGTCAAAATCAATATAGTCCTTTAACCAGGCTTTAAATGGCAATGCGTTGATGATGGAGATATGAGCTTGTTTACTAAATGCAATGGCATCACCCATCTTGTTTTGTTGTTCAAGGAAAATACTATAGTTGTGGGCGGCAATACTTCTGTACAAGTTGGCCTTACATGTTAGAGTAGTGTTCCACCTAGGTTCACCATAGGACACTACCCCACCTTCTGGTTTCTTTAAAAACGCAGCACATTGTTCGTAGAGTTGATATGTTGTAACAGCCAATTTACTAATCAAAGAGGCTTGCTTCTCGGCAGTTGGCGTGCTATTAACTAATTTCAATAAGAACATTTCTTGTGCTTCAGCATGGCATAAATTAGCCAAAAATTGGGTGTTTTCTGCATGTAAATCAATGGAAGGAGAATTAAAGAAATTTTCAGATAAGAATGTGAAACATGACATAGCTTTAGTCATAGCACTTACTGAAGTCTTATAATCATCAGTCAAGCTTTCTTGAGCCAATTGAGAATATATGACACCAATATTATAGATTGTAGCTGATTTTTCGAAAGTTAGAGTATGTTGTGTATATTTAGTATTACTGGTAGCGTTAATCGAATATTCTGCATCGTACCATGTAAAATTCAATTTCAATTGAGATGAGTTATTACCTAATCTGATATTTAACTGTTCAATAAAGGCGTAGTATTTTAGATTTTGTTCTAACAATGCTTCTGGTGCTAATTCTCCATTAGCATTTGTTCTTAAATGATTTAAATCTTTAGCTAAAGATTCATCAAAAAAATAGGACCATTGTTCAGATCCATACGTCTTTTTCAAATAACTTGACAAGGCCTTTTTCCAATCAATAGACTCTGTATCTTTGATATGTAATTCGGTTAAAGCAGCCTTCATATCTTTATTTTTCTATGTTTTGAGGGAGGCGAAGTATAATGAATTATTTGTTGCGAATGTTGTATATCTTATAGATCATAAATTTTAACAAGGATAAAATTGTAAATTTGAAAGTACCTATCAACGGATAAAATTCAATTTGTACCTTTTTTTCGATATTTCTTCTAATAGACGTATGTTAAAGATCCTTATTAACATGAAATGGTATCTTTAATGATTAATCAATTTTTTATGTTTTTTCAATTTTGTGAATTTATAAATATCATTAAAGAAATTTGAAGATAATAAGGATAGATGATAAGAATATCTATAAGAATATCTATAAGAAGATTGTGTGCAAACCAACAAGACAAAGTTTACCGATAAAACCAACCATGCAGGCAGTTGGAAGACGGTCAAGTAGTTTGCTTTTAAAGAGAAGAGAAGTATTGCCAAGATTATTGAATTTCCAACAAGTTCAACTTTACAATAATTTCAATAATAAACGTTTACTTTCTACGTCGAAAATATTTTTAGATGAAGCTAAATCAGATGATACTAAACCAAAGAAAGATAAAACAAAATTGCCAGAATTCAATCCTAAATTTATGGGTGTAGCATCCCAGATATTTATTCCTGCCTCTAAGGAGAATTTACCCAGTATATTCTCTCGACCTATCACAGTGTTAAAAACATGGATCAGACGAATTTATATGTTTGGTTTAAATACTTTTAAGATTGGTTTATTTAGAATTCAATCAGGTATTAAACCTTCTTTCTTGTTATGGAAGAATAATGCTATTGAAAACTATATTGAGGTGAATAAAGCCTTTGCTGCTAGAGACGTGTCTAAGATTAAGAATCAAGTATCCATTTGGGTGGAACGTGCTCTTATAATGCGTTCTCAAACTTTGCCAAAGCATATTAAACTGGATTGGCATATTATTAGATTCAACGAGATTCCTAAATTAATGTCGTTGGATCCAATTATGGCACCTGGGATGCCCTTAGAATATATTCAATTGGTTTATAGATTTAATACGAAACAAGAGTTGATTAAGATTAATACGGAGACAAATGAAAGTGAAAAACAAGTTAAAGATATTATCGACTACTTGGTGTTTTTATGTGATACAAATACTAATGAACTAATGTTATCTGGATCAATTTTTGAGAATAAACCAGGTGCTCCCTTACCAAAACCAGTCACTGCCGATGAGAAGAAAGAGGTCTTGACACGTATGAGAGAATGTGGTGATATATTTAGACTGCCACCACAATCTAAGGAATGAGTTGGATTGTGTGTCGACTGTGTAATATAAATGTATATATTTATATTTATATTTATACTTTTCTTGTAGATATCAAGTAATATTTATTCATAACTTTTTGAAAAATAAATATTTTCCTCCTATTTCAAAGCATTTTTGTGCAAATGTTAGAGATTATAAACAAATTTTAAAAAAATTGAGCAGATGCAATAAAAACTGTTTTTAGCCTCAAATATATCTCTACGTTTGAATGCCGTCATGATATTATATATATATATATATATATACAACTTAACTTCACAAATCATCTAACGAAACCACTGGATCATATTTAAAGATACAAGGAAGTACAAACCCCTTTCAGAGAATACCAAAAGTAGTTTGAAAAGAAACAAAGACAATGGAGGCTACGAAAACCATCAATAATAACACTAATAATAAAAATAATCTTGAACTAGTTCTCTCTTTATATAAGACGACACAATCTTCAATAAACGTCTCTTTCCTCATTCCTTCCCGTTACAAAAAAACAACAAAACAAAGAAAAGTCCGTTCTTCGAAATTTCATCTTCAATTTAGCGGGAAAATATTGCACTTCCACCGGACTGTTATGTCTCGGACACCCAGACACCATTGAGCTTGGGGACAATCTTTTTTTTTTGGCCCAGAAAATGAAAATCAGTAAATACCCAATGCGGAACAAATCCTCTCAAAAGAACGCTGGATAAAAAAAAAAAGCGACGCATTTCAAAACTGAGGAGCACCGTAGCAGCGGGACTATGCAATTAGGCTGGGGATGCCCACTAAACATTGTCAGTGCGGGCGAAGGCCACTTGGTGGTTTCAGCCTGGATTGCTTCTGGGACCAAGCTGGAGGTAAGTGGCCAGTGCATGCATCAGCCTGTCTGCCTGCGAGTCTGCCTGGCAGGGGCACCTCTTCCTGCTAACGTTAGGCTCACATGTCTCCCACGGGCTACTATCGCAGACAGGGTTACGGAAACATGTCACAGTGAATTACTGGATCGCAACTGATGACCTTCTAACAAACTAAGATTGATGGATAATATTCAATATTGAAAATTTGGTATATTCAACAATATAGTGTATATTTTCTAAATTACTTATTATAATATCTATTTTATAAGTAATTATTAAAATCCATCGACATTAGCAACCCAATACAAGACAAGTGAGGCATCATGAAGTTGAATATTTCTTACCCAGTTAACGGTACTCAAAAATGTATTGAAATCGAAGATGAACACAGAATCAGAACTTTCTACGAAAAGAGAATTGGTCAAGAAGTTGAAGGTGAAACCATTGGTGATGAATTCAAAGGTTACGTCTTCAAGATTTCCGGTGGTAACGATAAACAA
Source organism: Monosporozyma servazzii (assembly GCA_033807795.1). Classification (NCBI taxonomy): domain Eukaryota; kingdom Fungi; phylum Ascomycota; class Saccharomycetes; order Saccharomycetales; family Saccharomycetaceae; genus Monosporozyma; species Monosporozyma servazzii. The sequence goes on along the minus strand of CP138599.1, from coordinate 348,451 downwards.
GGTTTCCCAATGAAACAAGGTGTCTTATTACCAACCAGAGTTAAGTTATTATTAGCTAAAGGTACTTCTTGTTACAGACCAAGACGTAATGGTGAAAGAAAGAGAAAGTCCGTTAGAGGTGCCATTGTTGGTCCAGATTTAGCTGTCTTATCTTTAGTCATCGTTAAGAAGGGTGATGAAGAATTCGAAGGTGTCACCAACGACACTGTTGCTAAGAGATTAGGTCCAAAGAGAGCTAACAACATCAGAAAATTCTTCGGTTTATCCAAGGAAGATGATGTCCGTGATTTCGTCGTTAGAAGAGAAGTCACCAAGGGTGAAAAGACTTACACCAAGGCTCCAAAGATTCAAAGATTAGTTACTCCACAAAGATTACAAAGAAAGAGATACCAAAAGTCCTTGAAGATTAAAAACGCTCAAGCTCAAAGAGAAGCTGCTGCCGATTACGCTCAATTATTAGCTAAGAGATTAGCTGAAAGAAAGGCTGACAAGGCTGAAGTTAGAAAGAGAAGAGCTTCTTCTTTAAAGGCTTAAATTGAACAATTTTGAAATAAATAAAAAATTCTTTATGGTATATTGATAATTCACATCTAGTTTATTATATACTTTTCATTTCTTTCTAAATTTGTATATTTTGCCCCAAATAATAATAAGTTATATATTAAAATAAATATTTCTAATAATTCAATTATTGTCTCTCTAAGATTCCATAATATGCTGTACTAATTTAGATTGATAACTTTAAAATTAATGGGTATTGTGTATTAGAATATGAATTAAATACCTTATATGAAAACAAATTAAGAAGAAGAAAAAAAAAAAAAGGTGACATTACTTATTAAAATCATATCACCACGAACTACCATTATAGTTTATCAAATATACGAAGTATAATTCTGCCATCTTCCAGAACGGTTTACTAACCATGATATCAAAGCCAAGGGTATGACATTAACTAACCCCAACCCAGTGAAACACCAACCAACACCCATGACATTGCAAAGTTTAAAAATTATAGCCGAACTAATAGCTGCTGCAACATTCCTGAATAGACTACTGACTGCCACACTACTAGCCGCTCTCTTGGATAATAGTTCTGTTAAATAAGTCATTGTGGTATTATTACACCAAGTTAATCCAGCGGCGGTTAATCCAGTGAAAAATAATACTAACGCAATATGATATTTTTTTTGAATACTCCACCCATATCCAATACAACCCACAGTATTGATTATAATACCAACGATATTTAAGATCAATCTTTCTTCTAATGGAAACACTCTATTTGGATGTTTCTTCTTCCAATATTTACGTAATGCATCAGATAGATGACCACCAATTTGGGACCCTAGTATCATACAAACACCCGGACATACGTATGCAGCACCAATTTTTAATGGAGAATAATGATACTCTGATTCTAAATAATGGGAAAATGTGACACTAAATGCATAATAATTGGCAAATAATAATGCTGTACTTACTGACGTGAAAAACACTGGTTTAATCTTTACCATTTCCCAATATGTTTTAATTGTTGCTCTTGGTGGTTTCGGATATTTTTCCTTAAATGCAGTACTAGTCGAGACTGGCTTTTGAATTCCAATATCTTTAAAAAAAGTCCATTTGGCTTTTCTGTATTCAGTTAAAATTTGTTCCTCATCCTTATTTAGTGCTTCTTGTTTCCAGCCTGGATCACCATTGCCTCTAATGCATCTTAATGTTTCAGGCAAAAAAACCAAGACCAATAAGAACCCAACACCTCCCATTATACAAGTGAAACCAAATAACCATCTCCAATTATTATCATCAATTAATATTAAACCAGCAATAATTGGAGCCAACACTGGTCCAATATTGGGCCCCATCATAAAATAGGCGATTGCTTTGCCCCTATCGGCAGGTGAAATGATATCTGTAACTGTGCCTGCTCCCAATGCGATTACAGAACTTGAAGCAAATGCTTGAACAACTCTTAAAATGAAGAGTGATACAATATTGCTAGGTAATGCAGCTAATAGAACATTTACAATAATCATCAGTAACAAAGAAATCAAATATAAAATCTTTCTACCGCCAAAATCAGCAAACATTCCCCAAAACAATGGACCAACGGCAAAGACACCCATAAACACAGACACTGTTGCATTAATCACAGAAGTTGTTGTCTTGAACTCCTTTTGCAGCAATGGTAATGCTGGAATGTAAATGTTTCCTGACATGGGACCCAAGAAGCCAATAAACATAATAATTAAAAATATTACATATTTTTGGTTCTTAGTAAAACAGCTATATGGTAATATTTTAACCTCTCCGGTGCTTTCCTTTTCTGTTTCAACATCCTCGTCTATTTTATCTTGAGTTAAATCTTCTTCATCGCAACTTTCTTTGAAATATTGTGTATTGACACTATAAGGTAAATATTGTTCTTCCGGAGTACTAAAATCAGGTTTTCCCGTAGGTTCCAGTTTAGTTTCTGGCTCATTTATTGACATTGTTGGTACACACCTTCGAGTTACTCTTATTCATTTGCCTCTCAAAAGGTCATGGTTAGATCATTTTAGTTATCTGCTAATAATAAATAAATATATATATATGTGAATTAGTGACACTTTTGGTTTCCAATAGAGCAAAAAAAGCAAAACCACTGTAATAAATAACCCAAAACATAGAGATTATTTTTGATATATTAGCAAAGACTGATTTTTAGCAATAGGATATTAGCAGTTACCTTATCAATCAATGTCAGCTGTAAACCATTAAATCGGAAACGTCCCAAAAGGAAGTGAAAAGAAATCTTAATCTTACGCGAAAAGACTCGTATACATTGGATTCTAAAAATTAATATACAGTTATAAAATGAAAAAAAATATATATAAATAAAAACAAGGATTTAAATATGAATATAATGCTAATCCAATTTTTTCTTCTTAATGGTTTATGATTAATGTTATTGTATTACACTGTTCCATTTTGGGTGATTCTTAACTTAAAGGTATAAATGTAGGAACAACCCAAATCTTTATAAAAGTTGGAAAATAAAAAAGAGTGTACAGATTTGTGTTTGAATATGGATTAACGGAAATCAGTCTTACCGTTACCACGCTTACCAGAGAATAAATGTTTTAGTAGAGAAACAGGAGTATGTCTATCAGCTTCACCTCTTCTAGCGTTTCTGTTTCTTTCTCTTCTTTGTAATTTACCCATTCTATCAGTCTTAGTTCTTTCAGAACCATCGGCAACACCATCCAGTAATCTATCAGATTGCCTTAGCTTACCACCGTTATCATTTTCGGTAGCGACACCCAAATCGGATGAAGCGTTCATAATAACATCAGCACCAGTTTCGACGTATCTATTCTTTTCAGCGGCAATTCTATGTTTATCATGTAATGAAGACATATCGTGTCCAAGAGTAGACATATGCTTGTCCATATCGTTGAAGGATTTGGTTAACTTGGAACGTGGCATGATAGCCTTGTTCTTTAAAGACTTTCTATTTCTAGCTTCATTGATCATGGTCTTTTGCTTGTTTCTAATCCAATTGGCCTTAGCTCTGATATCATTGACTTCATCGGCTTCAAAGGCTTCAAAAGTTTCTTCTTCATCAGAATCGTAGAAACCTTCATTTTCTAATCTTTCTTCTTCTTCTTCTAAAGCTTGTAATTTAGCAGCAATTTCTGGATCTAAGAAATCGTAAACATTCTTACCATTTAAGATTTCTGGCATAACATCATTCTTCCAGTCATCATCTTCAAGAAGATAACTGTCCTTCAAATTAATGTTGAAAACACCAGCACCACCATTTTCAGCTTCAATGTCTCTAGCCAATTTTCTTCTATTTGAATCTTCTGGATCATATTTAACTTGATTCTTGAAGGATTCTGGGATGTATGGAGTTCTCTTAATATCATCTCTAGCTTGTGGTTGAGCAACATGAATCTTGTTTAAGACGTTGTTGATTCTAGTTTGAGATTTTAATTTGTTTTCAATTCTTGAGGCTAATAATTTTTCACAAGCTTGATTTCTGACTTCCATAACGTTTTCTTCTAATTGACAAGAAGAAGTCATGACTTCAACACCTGGAACTTCCTTAACGGTTTGTAACAAAGCAGCACGTTCTTCGTCTAGATCTTCTGGTCCAATAATATCAGTTTTGTTAATGACAACTAAAACAGATTTGTTAGCGAATAATGGTTTAATAGAATGGAATAATTTAACTTGAGCTTCAACACTGAAACCACATTGTTCGGAAAGATCCATGAAATATAGAACACAAGATCTTAAATGAGCAATAGCGTAAATAGATTGCATTTCAATATTGTTCATTTCTTCAGTTGGTCTATCCAAGATACCTGGAGTATCAATGGCTTGGAAACGTAAGTATTTGTAATCAAAATGACCGACGTATAAAGATTTGGTGGTGAAAGCGTATGGTTGAACTTCGACATCGGCTTTGGTAATACACCTTAAGAAAGAAGATTTACCGACATTTGGATAACCACAAATTAATAAGGTTCTGGTGTTTGGATCGATAGATGGCAATCTACCTAAATGTTGTCTAACTTGTTCCAAATAGTTTAATGGATCCTTTAATTTCTTGACAATGGTAGCCATTCTACCTAAAGCAGCTCTTTTCAATTGTTTACATTGAAATAAAGATTGACCGTACTTAATTAATCTAATATAATCACGAGAAACTTGTTCGACCAAAGACTTGGCACGAGACACAGCAGCTAAAGAAATCTTATAATGATTCTTTTCATAAAGGGTATCCATTAAATCTCTGTAGAATGGATGGACATCGTTAATATTAGGGAAACCTTTGATAAGATCTTCGAATTTTTCAACAAAACCTTCACCGGTGAATTTAACTTTACGCATGTAAAAGGCTCTAATTCTGGTGATTTTGAAACCAGGTCTAATGACAGTTGGAGTCTTTCTTTGAGTTCTGTTAAGAATAATATCTAAAAGATCATTAGCTGGTGGAACAGTTGGGATATCTTTCCAGGATAATTGCATGATTAGTTTAGTATTTGTTTGGGGATGGGGAGGAGTTGCTTTTGAGTTGGTTCTAATGAATCAGAGGGAAGTAAAATATAGACTACACACAAACAATACTGATAACTTCTCTATCGATCTGGAATATGAATGATAATAAGTGAATATAACAGTTGTAAAAGTATACATTAACCATATACTTCACCTATAATAAACTAAAATTTGCGATGAGATGAGATGAACTTTAAATTTTTTCCAAAATCAATTTTGAAAAATTTTTTTTTTCTGTCATTGCAAACGTCTACCAGTTAATCTTACTTACTCTTTTTGTAGTTGCGGTTATTTTGGTAGCGCTTTCCATCTTTTTCTATAGTGGGGAGCCATACAATGTGGGGGGCCAGTACTGCACGATTGCAATAACATATGGATATATATACAGGGATGTATGTATGTATGTATGTGTGTACGTTGCACTTGGGGGGTTGTAGGGTGGGATGTGCTGTTAGGTAGTCATTGACTGTTTAAGACGTTGAATGTTGGCAGTTTTTATCCCATTTTGGTTTTTTGCAAGATTGGGATGTAGGAATAAGAGAATGATCAAGTTTCCCGTTGTGGTGAGCTTTAAACTTGCAGCAAGTAACTTTAGGAAAGTGGAATAATAATACGTACTCCTATTTAGCATAGCTTTGCAAATCTTGTATCGAATGCAGTATACTTAAATGTGTCATTACTAAGAGTAAACCGCACGCTTGCTAACAATAATGCCAATTAAGTACCAGGGTTAAGAGGATGAATGTGAAGCGACACAGCTGTAACTGTATGTAAGAAAATAATTTTTGTTGATAATGTAACTTCTTGGTTTTAATATTTTTCAGCTCAAAAGCATATTATACTGTAAAAATTCCTAACAAAACTTAAACTTGCTTTTATTAAGGAACTATTGGCAAATTCTATTTTATGTGGCCCAAATCTGCGTCCACGATTGATATACCATGTAACACCTCTAATGGCCTTTATTTCTCTTTTGTGACGCTTAGATCTATTCTCATTGGAAGCTCCCTTATTAAGTATAGTCACAAATTGAAAATAAAGAAAAAGACCACTGAATTTTGATCTAATTGTCAGCATATGTTATAACTACTCAAGATATAACAAAGACACACAATATAGAGGTGTATTAAACGACTTTTAGCATTATACCACTATACATTGAAACAAACAATAATGGTGCAAAAGTTTGTTAAAAAAGCTAATGCTCCACAAGAAGATATTGACGACTCCCCCAAAGGTGAATCTGTTAATGTTAAGGATATAGATGATGCAACAACTGTAGCTCCTTCTTTGATATATTCTCGGAATGATAGATCACTCCACCCATATAATGACAATTTCGACTTAGATATGGATGACTCGCAAACCATTTACGATAACTATGCTGATGTTATCAATGATGATCAGTTAGGTGCAGATTCGAGTGAAATTTTAAGACATCGAAGAACAAGCTCTGATACAAGATTGATTTCTTCCCAATTATCTCAGTGGAACTATAATAATAACAGAGTTGTCTTGAACAGATCTATCACTCAAGCTTATGATTTACTGGTTCAAATCCAAGGTGAAAATGATAAAAGACCAATTAATATAAAGTTTAATGACCAGGGAGATGATGATAATAATAATAAGTTGCGGGTTTTGGATTTAAATATTCAACTAGATGGTACCTACAACAATAACAATATTAATAGCCCTTTTCTAGGAAGAAGTAGATCCACTTTTGAAATAGATGAAGATAATAATGACACAAGTAACAGCAATGATAAGAAAGCCAACCTGTTTGATTTAGATAAAAATGCATTAGCAAAGCTATTCAAATTGAAAATTAACACTATTTTGAATCATTTGAAAGCGTTACAACAGAGAGTCGATGATGTCTCATCGAAAGTATTTATTACCGGTGATGTCAATACTGGGAAGTCATCCTTTTGTAATTCACTTCTTCAAAGAAAACTATTGCCTGAAGATCAACTACCATGTACAAATGTGTTCTGTGAAATTTTAGAGGCTAGGGAAAATGAAAATAAAGAAGAAATTCATGCCATCCTAACAAAATACGATGAAAATGATAATACCAACATTAATTCAAGTATCTTTAAATACAATATTAAGGATATTTCCACATATGAAGTATGTGAATTATCTGATCTACCAGATTTGGTTCAAAGAAAAGATAAATATTCTTTACTAAAAGTATACATAAAAGATGACAAGAGAGATGCAGAAAAGAGTCTTTTAAGGAACGGGATCATTGATATATCACTAATTGATTCTCCCGGTCTGAATATGGACTCATTCCAGACAGCTGAAGTCATGACTAGACAAGAGGAAATCGATCTAGTTATATTTGTTGTCAATGCAGAGAATCAATTGACATTATCTGCTCAGGATTTTATTAAAGTTGCCTCTAGAGAGAAGAAATTAATGTTCTTTGTCATTAAGAAATTTGATAAAATTAGAGATAAGCAAAGATGCAAACAATTAATCCTGAACCAAATCCAGACGTTATCACCTGAAACTTACAAGAGTGGGAATGACTTTATTCACTTCTTAGAAAATAATTCCGATGAATACCTTTCAAACCAAATAAATAATGGAGATCCAGGAGATCCAGGAGATGATAGTGACGATGAAAATGATAACCAAAATGACCCTGATTTTGATCACTTAGAGAACTCGTTAAGAAATTTTGTTTTGAAGAAAAGATCTATGTCTAAATTATTACCTGCAAAGACGTTTTTGTATAAGATTTTAAATGATTTAGAAATCATCTCTTGTTTCAATCTAGAGGTTTTTAAAGCAGAAGATGAATCTATCTGCAATGAGTTAAAGTCCCTTCTTAAAGAAGTTTCCAATACTAGAGCACACTATGACAAATTTATTAAGAAGATTGATACGTTAGTAGATGCTACTATAACAAATGTTTACAACAAAACAAAGGAAAATATTGATTCATCATTGGTCATTGATTTGGACGACAGTGACCATCCAAAATACCAAGGTTTATCCACTATCTATAGTTATGTTACCCAAACAGAAAGGCATATTAGACGTCAAATAGAAAATAGTATAGCCGTCAGTGAAACTTATGCACGCCAACAAACAGATTTAGCTGTTCAAAATATTTATGCATTAGTAAGAAATGATCTCGATTCTAATTTCATGGAAGAAAGGCAGTTCGATAGTAGTTTGATGTATTCCCGTCCGTATCATTCATCAGCTAAACAATTAAACGTCTCCATGCATTTTTCCGACTTATATTCTCCTTCTTGGGAAAAGTTTATTGAATATCTTGGTGTTACGGCACTAGCAAACCCATCAAAGCTACTGAAGTCTAGAGAAACAACAACTGCAGGTGACATTGAAAATCAAGCTAACAATGAATCAGAACTACAAGTTGCCAGCGCCAATCCTACTTCCACTGTGATTACCTCTCTTCTTGGATTAAAATCTTATCCATTAACAAAATATATGACACAACCATCTTTAATTTTCACTTCAAAATTACCAACTTTAGCAATTTATTCTTTTGGTGGCTCTCAAATTGTCAAAACTGCTATGTGGAATGGTGCCCAAGCATTTTCAATTAACACCTTAGCAAAAATAGCAGGATCCACTGTGATGATTGGTTGCCTACTTGGTATCTCCTATATGATTTATGATTTACCAAGAGCGCTACCATTTAATTTGACAAACAGATACAAGCAGAGATTAGCAGAATTGAATTATACGCATTCAAACTCAAAACGTGTCTCACAAGAGGTTGCTGCAGTGTTGAAAGTACCTACAAGAGAAATTGTCAAGACATGCGAGATTGTAGTTAATAAGAAGGAATCAACAAAGATTGAACTAGAAATGAAAAGAGAACATAACAAAATATCATTAACTTTCTTCAAACAAATTTTGGACAGAGCCACTACTCAAAAGGCTATAGTGCAAGGTTTAGACCTAGAAGTGGATTAATCATCTTATCTCACAAACGATATAAATAAAATTAGTATACATTAAAGCTTATATTCATCTATTACACATACAAAAAAGTAAAAATTTTATCAATAATCAAATAATCTTTCTTGATTAGATAATTTTAACCAAGAAAGGGGTATATTATGTTTTGATAAGTCCCCCATTACGTCTTGACAATTCCCCCATTAAGTGCTTTTTTAAGGTAGATACTTGAAAAAAAATCTATGTAAAAGTGGAATATAGCTGTTAATATTGTTTCATCCCCGTAAAGTATACCTTCAATATTAGCTTGGATTAATGTATGGGGGTCTATCTTGACTAAATGTTATAATGCTTGAAAAGGATTCGATTTTAGGAATAACAAAAAGAATCTCAACGCCTCAAAAATTCGGCTGAAGTTTAATTGAGATACATAAATGCAGCCCAGGAGTCATTAGAGGGGAATAATATTTTGACCGAATATATTAAAGACAAGGAAAGGATACTCAACTAGCAAAACAGGAGTTGGGTGCAATGACCAAATGTGTCTCATATCGTACAAAGCTAATCAAAACACTTCATTAATACACAGCAAAACGTCATAATGGGTAAATTCTCAAGTAAAGAAGAACCAGAAGATGTTAAACATCTTCAAGAAACAACATCAAGTATTGTACTTAGTAACCATTCCGATGTCAGCCAAATACTAAGGTTTAATAAAGTGAGACAAATGCCAATTATCAAATGGAACAATAAAATAGGTTACTATATGTTCCCGTCTCTACAGAGTTATGACTACTTCAAGAACAATGACAAAGAAATCATTTTGAATGAGGATGGCGTAGGCATTCCCTTATTTTACTTTGAACCTTGTCAATACACTACATATAATGAAGATAATGCATCAGAAAAGATTAACTATCAACTTTATATCTTTGTAATGCAGAGAGCCGATGATCCACCACCATTTGAATATGAGTCAATTGAAGTATCGAATGAATACTTCAAACTTTACAAATGTCTTTATGCCATTATTTCCAAAACAGCGAAATGGTTCAAAACTATTTTTAAAATGACACTACGGGAAGCAAGGGAGAGACCATATCATTTTATTTACAAGAATTATAAACTAGATGTCATGATGGATGATTATGTTATTAGGTGGGCGGATACGTATAACATGTTTAAAGATACAGGATACAAGTCATACGTAGTGCCATTGGATCAAAAATCATTATTCGATTCTGCTGATGATTTTAAAAGCGATACACCATACACCAACAGGGAATTGATCCTGAAGAAAAGAAGAGAAACAGAAAAGGAAGCGCCAGAACCTATGATTTATCCATTTGATACTCATGATGTTAAAGAAGTAAGTACTATAAAAGATTCCAAAAACTTTATAGGTCGCTATACTCTCGAAGGTGCTGGGGGATTTTCAAATAAAATGGCAATCGTATATGTTGGTGAATATGGTCCTTTGAATTCATTTGGTATTTGCAATATTCCATCCACGACAAAATTGTTAGCATGTCAAGCCTTTTTGCTTCATAGAATTGAAGTTGAAAAACAACAAGAAAGAAATCGAAATGCATATAGAGGTGCTTCAGGTCTATACTTTTAGGCTGATTTAGATTTCATGGCGAAAGCGAAAATACGTTACAATAGGATACCAAGGTATTTTTTATTTGGTTTTTATATAAACTAAAACAACTGGTTTCTTTATGTTGCGTAATATATTTCGCCACATTATAGTATGTATTCCCACTAAGTTCACATTCTTATATTAAGAAATCAAATCAACTGGAAATGCTTTCTGAGCTAAAAATTGCAAGCTATTTTAACACAGGTACATGTGAAAGCACATATTCCTCTTATATCGGTGACTACGATGCTCTTTTCGATGCGTTTGATATTAATGGTTAAGCCATGTAGACTTTTCAATCGTCGATCTTCGGAACCCCAAGAGGGAATTGAGTATCTTGTAGAGATGAATAAAAGGATTACATCTTCAATTTTACAGACTTCTTACTATAGTCATTATATAATATTTACTTTAATGGGGTTTTCTTCTGTCGTCGAATGCTACTAAAGCAATTCTATTCTCTGCTATTATATATATATTATTATATTTATGTAATTTTTTACTATTGTATGAAACGAATTCGCTTATTGCACTTACACCTGCTGGGTTACTAGAACCATTTTGATTGCCACCGTTATCTTGTCTATTTTTCAGTGTCAGTGTCAGTGTCAGTGTCACTTTATTTGCTTTTGGAATTCAGGGACCACCTCTATTTTTTTTCTTTCACTATTACCGCTTATTGCTGAGGCGGTGATAATTCGTTAAGGCCGGATGAAATATAAACCGTCTCGAGACAGGCAACAATAATTGAATCTGAATATGCTGTGAAGAAAACCTTTATCATGATTAAAGTAGACACCAGTTCATATATAGTGGCTTATTAGTATATATTCGACGTTGTCTTTCCTTCTAGTTGGATCAACTAAGCTAATTTACACTCTTTTCAAGTCAAATACACTACAATAACAATAATTCAAAAAAATGCCTTCTGAACAAGAACTAATGAAAGATATCAATACATGGCCTCTTTTGAACCCATTCCATTGGGGCTACAACGGTAGTGTTCACCACTCAATTGGTGCTAATGGTACTGTTGAATTACAGTTGAATGAAGACGTTACTAACAAGGATGAGTTGGATACTAAGGGTAAGATCGCTTTGGATGAATTTGTGAATGAACATGTTCCAGGATTACGAGATGGTGCTAAGTTCCAATTGGATAAAAAGTTGTTTACTGGTATTTTACAGACCATGTATTTGGGTGCTGCTGATTTCAGTCAAAAATTCCCAGTATTTTATGGTAGAGAAATCGTTGAATTCTCTGATAAGGGTGCTTGCACTGCTGATTGGGTTATGAATGGTTCATGGAGAGAGAGATACCAATACGAAGCTGCCACTGGCAAGTTTGACAAACAGCTGTTCAATGAGGATGAAAAAAAGACCCACCCAGAGAACTGGCCACGTTTACAACCTAGAACTAGATATTTAGACCAAGAGGAATTGAAGACTGTTCACGATGAGAAAAACAATGAACGCCCCTTAGTGGTCATCTTACATGGGTTAGCAGGTGGCTCTCATGAGCCTATCATTAGATCTTTAACTGATCATTTATCTCATGCTAGTAATGGGAAATTTCAAGTTGTTGTCTTGAACTCAAGAGGTTGTGCTCGTTCTAAGATTACTACTCCAAACTTATTCACCGCCTTTCATTCTATGGATATTAAAGAGTTTTTGGATCGTGAAAGAGCTAAGAGCCCCACCAGAAAACTTTACGCCATTGGTTGTTCTTTTGGTGCCACTATTTTAGCCAATTACTTAGGTTTTGCAGGAGATAAGACTCCTTTGAATGCTGCTGCTACCTTCTGTAATCCATGGGATATGGTTTTATCTTCATACAAAGTTGGCAGAGATTACTGGTCTCAACGTATTTTTAGTAAAACAGTGACGCAATTCTTGGTGAGAATGATCAAGGTTAACATGAACGAATTAGAGGATCCAGAAGGTACTTTACCAGATCATGTTCCATCTCCAGAACATCCATCTTTCACTGGTTTCACCCAATCCAATTTACAAAAGGCATTCAAGATGAGATTTATGTCTGAATTTGATTCTATGTTTACTGCCCCAGCTCTGGGTTTCAAAGATGCGTTAGATTATTATAAACATGCAAGCTCGGTTAATAGATTAACAAACATTGCTATTCCATTACTCTCTTTGAATTCCATGGACGATCCAGTTGTTGGGTCAGACCATATCCCAAAGACTTATCTAGATCAAAACCCAAATGTTTTAATGTGTGAAACTGATCTTGGTGGTCATCTAGCTTATTTACAAAGTGACGGTGATTCGTGGGCTACTAGACAAATCTGTAATTTCTTCGACAAGTTTGACGAGCTTATCAAATAGAGACAAAACAGCAACAAAAACAGCATGTAGATATATAGATAGATCAATATATACGTGAAGAACTAGACTTTAATGAATACCTTTATTACGTTTTGGCTCCTTTGTTGCTATTATTTCTGCTTATAATTTAATTTTTTAAAAGCAGCTTGAAAAATAAAATATGGCATGCAATACATGTTAAGAGCAAGAAGCTACATAAAGAAACCTAATAAAACACCGTCATGTACATGCAACAGAAGACGGTGGGCCTCACAGTATTGGCCGTAACAGTCACCATCACTAGTTTGGTGATTTCTAGTTTTCTTTATGCCAGGGACAATCCAGTTACTTTATATTATTGGTGCTGGGTTTGGCTGCTGCCGATGGCTGTATGGTGTTGGGTGGTGACAGCTTGGTGTGATATTCAACTATATAAAAATGCTAAACCAGTCGGTTATTAGTCACGCCAATAAATGTGCACATATCTATATATTCTTAGATATATTTACCTCAACAGACTTGTATAATATAATACTCATTAAATAATTTGTGATTCTTTAATTAAACATTGGCTATCTTTTATTTATTTATTTTTTAATTTAACATTCTTGCAGGAATGATCTAAAGGATTAACCCAACTAAACACCTCCATAAAACCACGAAAGTTGACTAGCACTTAATAACATTGGGTTAGAAGAGATCCGCAAGCGTTACTAGTTATCTTATATATATTTTATAAAATGCCTCCAGTCAAGCAAGTTTATGGACAACAAGAGGCCTCTAATTGGTCTAAATTTAAAATGGGTTTAATGATGGGTACTGCCGTTGGTGTATGTACAGGTGTCATGTTCGGGGGGTTCACCATATTAACACATGGTGCTGGCCCAGATGGGGTGGTGAGAACCTTAGGTAAGTATATTGCCGGTTCTGCTGCTACATTTGGTATGTTTATGTCCATTGGTTCTGTTATCAGAAGTGAAGGCAATGAAAGTTCCATTTATGCAAGCCAAGAGGTAATGAAGTTACAACAAAAGGCTAGATTCCAAGCATGGAAGGTTAAATCTCAATTGAATAATCATTTTTGATTAGAACAAAGTGAATAAATAAGTTAAATAAACTGGATGAGATCTGGGTGTACATTGGGGATACAAATAGATATATATTTTTCATAAAAGTAAACCTTAATATCTCATCCATATGTTGTAAATAGTAATGTAATGTTTTTGAAAAGTCATTTAAAATCGATCTATATATCATATGATATCTACAAGTTATTCCTTTCTATAATTTGTACAAATTCATCATATATCTCATCTTTAATGTTAAAAGTATGAAGACCAGTTTCAGGGAACTTACATGATTCCACATCATTTTTATACTGTTCCAAAGAGGGTCTCACTTCATCCAAAATTGAATGATACTTATTAACAAATTTAGGTAAATGATCGGTAGGTTGCAAACCTAACATATCAGAAAGCACCAATACTTGACCTGAGGTGCCATTTCCTGCGCCGATACCAATAACAGGAATCGATAAATTCTGCGTTATATAAGCGGCTACTTTATGTGGCATAGCCTCAATAACCATAGACCAGCAGCCAATCTCTTGCAATTTTTTAGCAGTTTTGTACAATTCTACAGCATCCATTGGATCTTTATTACCTTGAACTTTGAACCCACCTAGGGAATTAGCTCTTTGCGGAGTCAACCCAATATGACCCATGACTGGGATCCCTCTTGAACATAATTGTTTCACAAACTCCATTGTATATTCGTCTTGGGCTAACGGTCCCACTTCTACTTTTAGCGATGTCAGACGAGGGCTCAACTTCATTAATTCAATGGCATTAGATATCCCCAATGGGATACTAGCCTCAAATGACCCAAATGGCATATCACTTACAACTAGAGAGGGTCCATCCTGGTTACGACATACCGATTTAACGTGATATTTGAATTCATCAAAGGGAAGTTCAGTAGTAGATGTATATCCTAAAGACGTCATCGCTAATGAATCTCCAACTAGTAGAAGATCACATCGTGCCTGGTTGACCCACGATGCAGTGATATAGTCATATGCAGTAACCATTGATAATGGAATTCCTTGAGAATATTTCTTTTTGATGTCGTGGATGGTGTATTGGGCAGGTAATTTCTTTAATCCCTGCGAAGAGTAGCATCTAGCCACCACCATTCCATTCCAAGTATTCGATCGTAGCAAATATGATTTGAAAAGTATACTTCTGGTACATTTCATCGAGTTCATCGCTGTATTCTATTACTGCTTTTTTCTTTGTTGATGCCTTTCCTCTTTGATGAAATATTGCTATTTAAGATTTAAAGATCTGATTTCTCGAAGCGTTAGTTAATGCCTTGGAGAAGAGAGAACAGGATGAAGGATATATAATGCTAGAGTTATCTGATATATATATATATACTGTATGTTAATAGCTAAAACAAACTATTCATCCTGCCATTTCCAAATGGAACATGCACCGTTCATGGATAATACACATATAAGGTTCAATCGACTGCTTGTATCAATACTCATTATCGGAGACCCTTTATGCAAGTTGCCCACATCTTGTAAAATTTGTAATTCTTTCCCAGGTTTATTGCATTCTCGGCAATGAACCAACCCATCTTCATCACCACTAATTACTAATGGTTCTTTTGCTAGATCATTAGGGTAAAAAAAAGTACAGTCTGTAGAATACCTTAGTAATGGTTTGTGGATGGTTTCAGGACTCGTAGTATCAAATATACGGATCACATCACCACGGGCACAATCCCATATTTTCAGAACACCATCTAAAGACTTCACCAATATATATTTACCGTTATACGCAACTTCGACTTTCACAATTGGGATGACACCATCATTCTCCTTTTTCCAATCTTTATCATAAGTTAAAGTCTTCAAACAATGACCAGTTTGTGAATCGAATAAACGAATCAACCCATCATATGAACCAGAACATAAAATAGTCGGGTCACCTGGGGACATTGAGATGGAAACAACCGATTCAGAATGGGCAGAAATAGTTTTCAACAGTGTGCCGTTCAACACATCCCAAACTTTGATGCTTTCATCCATAGATGACGAATATAGTAAGTTACCTCTAGGATTATAAGTTAAACTAGTCACGGGCGCTGTATGACCAGTTAGTTGATGCAAATGACCATAAGTGCAATGTGTAATGACTATAGAATAATCATCAGATGCAGTGGCAATACACTGCCCATCTGGAGACCATACAAGATCTGATATTGGTGCAGTATGTGTTGTGATGATTTGAGTCAATGGGACGGCATCTGTAATTTCATGGCTGTTGGTGATGGAATATATTAAAATTGTTAAATCTCGTATTATGGCTAAATATTCAGCATTGGGCGAGAATTTTGCTGTTGAAGCAGTCTTAACGTCCAGATCAAATTGTTTTTGCAATGCAAACATATTTTGCAGAGTGATAATATTTATGTGACCCTTTCTCTTATATATCTACATTCATCTCTTTATTAAAGACATTCTAACAATATATTGAAATATTTTTTGAATTTAAATTAAACATTTAAAAGTTGAATATTCAATATTTGCCACTACAAACCATTTACTTCTAAGAGAAAACGACTATTAAACAGATAGCATCCCCCTTACATACTTCACCAATCATGCCAATGAACATTGTTCCATCATCAGATTTTAAATCCCAAGTCAATTCTGTCGAAAATGTCAGTCATAAATCCAATGCTATTGCCACTTTACCAGATACATTAAGAGAACAAAATGGGGGTTGTTTACCGATCTCTACTCAATTAAATAACCAGCATCCATTACAACGTCATCTACAAAACTACGAATCCAATGAACGTGCAAGAACCATGGAGCAATACAGACAAATCTTTGGTATCGCAGAACCAATGAAACGTACTATGGAATTAAAGATTGTTCAGGGGACCGACTTTAACCCATTGAATGAAAACCATTTGCATAGCGATATCTTGAAGAACAAAGACTGCAGTGTGGACTGGGAAGATGTCTACAAAGGCGATATGAACAACGCAATCCATGAAAACGTTATGTTAGGCGATATGACCCATGGTGCCATCGAGAAATCCGTAGGATTATAATCCATAGCGTTTTCCTTGCCCGCTCCCCTTCCAATCCTTAAATAAAAACATCTATATAGTCAACTACATAACTACCATTATCTTAATCATACACCACCTTTTACATTACAGTTCCCATCATGCTTTATGTCGCATTTCTTTATGATCCATTCCCCTCCGCACTATACCCAAACAGCCCATTTCCTCGATATTACCGTCAAAGAAATATTGAAAAATTTTTTGTTTGTAAAATAAAGTTCTAAACCTTTAAGTACCACTATTTAATGATGAAAGAAGAAAAGAAAAAGATAACCCAACATTCGCTAGTTGTAACGCTTCATTCAGCAAGGTTCACCGGTCCTGAATATTGATATATAGACCCATTTCTCCTAAGAAACTAAGTGTCAAAAACAAAGAACAATTAGCAAGCAGCAAGGCGACTATCCAGGGATGTCTTCTACCAACAACGAAAACACGGATTTCATTCGTAGACCTCCAGTAAATAGAGGCAATTCCTCATTGATGAATTCGATTGGAATTGGTAATAGAAACAGCAGTACTAGCAGTTTCAATCTAGGCAACTTTACAGCGGTGACCGACCCAATTACTACTGCCTCTCCCACCATCTCAGCTACTGCTGGCTCGACCATGGGTATTCAAAGAGTCGATTCTCCATTTCAAAGAGTCGATTCACCCTTCCAACGTACTGATTCTCCATTTCAACCAGATTATGGTATGAATCTTTTACAAAGAACCACTTCCATTTTCAATGAAACAAACAACAATATGGCAAATCCTATGACACCAAGTGCTCCACTTGCCCAAATTTCTACTACTACTACTACTACTACTACCACTCCAATGACCAACCCAAATACTCAAAGTATGCCAGGATTCATTCCTGGAGCACCAATGGCTCCACCTCCAGGTATGATGGGTCTTTATAATTCTCAGTGGAAATATATTGACCACCAAGGTGATCAACAAGGTCCATTCCCTACTGATTTGATGTTTCAGTGGTATCACAGCAACTACTTTCAACCTTCTTTGCAAATCTCAATTGTCAACAACAATGACACTCTAACTACTACTTCCCCTCAAATGGATCCATTACAACTTCACAATAAATTTTTCACTTTGAATGACTTAATTATGAAAGTTGGAAATGCTATTGATCCATTTTCTACCTACGATTCTATTGTCAACTCTTTCTTAAGAGGCGGTATGAACACTTCTGCCACTCCAATACCACCGCATCTAATGGGGATGCCAAATAATATGATAAATCCATTGGCTTCTACTGGATCTGGCGTCTTTCCAACAGTTACCGACACTATCCAACCTTCAAAAGAGGTTAACCCACCAACTGATAATGCCAGTGGTGGTGGCGGTGGTGGCGGTAGCGAAGTTCAAGAAACGACCGCTCCTGACCATCATACAACTAAAGAATTAGATATGGAAGGTGTTGTAGCTGATATTCATAGCGGTGATTACAATTTCAATGAAATCCTTAATTTATCATTAGAAGACAATGCTTACTATCATCAAGTTTCTGTTCCAGTCCCAATGCAACGTAAATTGAAAAAGAAAATCGAATCTAATACAATAATTACACCTACCACTGACCCAAAGTTTGATTCCATTTGGGCCATTTCTGAAATTGCTAGAGGGAACCCTAAGCCTTTTGTTCCAGTTAAACTTCCAGTCCCTGAATCTACTCAACATATTCAAAAGCAATTACATAAATTGAATATTGATACTTCTTCTGATGAAATGATTTCTGAAAATGCCAAAAAGCAAGTCGAAAAGTCTGATGAGACAAATGAACGGAGTTCTAATATGGGAGACGATAGCTTTAAGGTCGACGAGACTGAAAAGAATACTGAACCAACTGCCGAAGAAAAACGTAAACTGAAAGCTGAATTAATGGCTCAAAAATTAATCGAAGAAGAAGAAAGTAAGGCTAAACAGCAAGAAGCTAAGGAGGCTAAAGCTTTAAGAAAGGCTAAGAAACAAAAGGAGAAGAAAGCCAAAAAAACCAAGGGTGAAGTTACTTCAAAAACAGACGAGTCAGAATCGAGACCACAACCATCTGAGGGAGATGCTTCTACCAAGTCTGCTTCTAATACTGCTCCATGGGCTGCAAAGGGCAAGAGTAAAGGTAAAGGTATTCCACTAAGCTCATTCTTTGAATTACAAAAGAACGAGGAACTGAAACAACAAAAAATGGAAGAACAAAAACAAATAGAAGCTTCCAGATTAAGTGAAAAGATTTTAAAAGAAGAACTAGCACAAGAAAAGAACAAATCCATGCTAACATGGGCTAAGAGTGGCAGCACTAATGATGTTATCCCTACCCTTGATATTAAGGCTCAATTATTGAAAGATCAAGAACAAAAGAAAAATGCTAGAAAACAATCTTTACAAGAGAGTCAAATGAAAACATTAAGTAGTGTCCCAAGTGATCCAAGTTTCATTGAAGAACAGCAAAGAATATGGGAACAATTACAAAAGGGGTCCAAAGGACAGAAGTCAAGCGGGGCTAGTGCCGTTAAAAAGACAGTTACATCAACTGCAACAACTACATCCTCCACTACGAATGCATGGACTACTGTTTCTACCAAAACTAAAAAAACTACAACTACCCCTACTCCTACCAAACCTCAACTTGTAAATAAACAAATTAAACAAATTGGTTCATCTACTAGTATCCCTGCATTAAAGAACAAATTTGTTTCTAATATTGGTACTATCTCCCCAGCCACAATTAATACTAGAACTGCAGCTCCAATGTATCCTGGTAACTCGTCCATTTCTAAAAGACAAGAGTTTTTAAAATGGTGTAAATCTCAACTAAGACTAAATCCTGGTATTTCTCATAACAGCATTTTAGAAGTTCTTTTAAGTTTACCAGCTGGCCCTGAAACTAATGAATTTATCGCGGATACTATTTATTCCAACAGTTCTGTTATGGATGGCCGTAGATTTGCTGTTGAATTCAACAAGAAACGTGTTGAATGTGAAAAGCAAGTTACCGATCCTTTATCTTGGAGTGAAGCTTTGGCTTTACCCGAAGGTAATGATGATGATTGGGAATTCCAGATCGTCAGTAAGAAAAAGAAAAGTAAGAAGTTTTAAACGGATAACGGATACAGTTGTTGAGTATTATTAAAGATAGTAGTAGTAATAATATTTTTCTGTACACTGTTGTTGAACAATTAAACCATTCCGTGTCCATACTTTGAACAGCTTTTAATCCATTTTCATCTGCACAGAAGTGGGCAAATAATTGTTGATTATGCATGCTCTT
This sequence comes from Monosporozyma servazzii, assembly GCA_033807795.1. Lineage (NCBI taxonomy): Eukaryota > Fungi > Ascomycota > Saccharomycetes > Saccharomycetales > Saccharomycetaceae > Monosporozyma > Monosporozyma servazzii. Next base: position 328,061 of record CP138599.1, on the reverse strand, counting down.
ATGTAATCATATAAAATGAAAAGGGATTTAAATTGATGCATGCTCTCATTATAGAGACTATGTTTTCAATCATATATAAATCATTTGTAAATTAGCATTCTTTTGAATAGCAATAAATCTTTATTTAACGTTTTATTACGTTTATTATCAGATTGAATCATATGAAACTATATATGGAGTTAAGGTTTATATATTTTCTATTTCTTTTCTTCCGTCTTGCTGATCATATGACCATCCGCATCAATATCTAAATCCCATTCTTTGATACAAGTATTTTTACGCTCTAAGATAGAATTATAACGTCTTTGCAAGGCTTGATTGAAACAAATTTCTTGACATAGTTGTAAAAACGCTTGTGGCCAGCCAGGTTGAATCTTTTCAGCTTCAACAATACAATCTTTCACTTCAGCTTCTGTGACTTTTGTTTCAGTTTGAAAACTTTTCCAGTAATCATCACCAATGGACCCATTTTTGTATAAGTTCTCTACTTGTGGCATTAATTCTTTTAATTTAAAAGAACGTCTAATGTTTTCAGCACCACGGTTCAACAAAGCGGCCTTAATTACTTTATCGTGAACTTTAACTTCCCCAGCTTCTTTCATTTCTTTAATTTCAAAATACAAGTCTCTTGCATCATGCTCGTCAAAGATTGATCTCAATTGAGTTAATTGCTTAATTCTTTGTTGTTTGTAATATTTGGAGAAAAAGAATAGACAAATCAATAAAATGGCACCATATAGAAATGGAGTGTAAAATGAGGTTGGAACAATCTTTACAGTCTCATCGTCAGCACTGAAGGTACCATTGTTTGTATTATTATAAGTACCATTACCTGAATATGTCTGGTTATTGAAATATCCGTTAGTATCATTAAAGGATCCGTATTCGAAGCCTTCTTGCTGTTGACCTTCAAAATTGGTGTTGTTGAATTCACTCATGATGGGAATCTACTCGTTGTAGTAATCTGTAAGCTACTGTTTTGGCGGCACTGTTATAGTTTCAATTCACTATGTGTTCATATACAAAACGTCTAAAATTTTTTTGAAATATTTCAAAATATAGTTCTTTGAGAATTTGAAGTATGTAAAATTAAAGGTGTTAAATATCTGTTACTTGATAAATATCTATTTGAACTAACAAAAGCCCAACTCATCAAATAACAAACAGTCTATCGAGATGTTATTGAGATTCAGATCCAAAGATGGTATGAATAGAGTATCCTGTGAATTGCATGATTCGTTAGGTAATGTATTGGAAAAGTTGGTGCCTCAGTTGGATCCCAATGCAGATTTAGACACATTTATGATCAATAACAAACCAGGGGACCAAGATGCTCAATCAGCTGGTGCTGTTGCGGGAAAGTCGATTGAAGAGTTAGGCTTGAAGCATGGCGACATTGTCTATGTGAGCTATTCATTAAAAGTAAGTTCTGATGCCTTATCACAATCTGTGGCGGTTAACGCAACTGTTAATAATCCAAACACTTCTATAGATCCATTGAAAGTGAAGGAATTGCCTGTGGATGTCGAATTAGAGAAGGAAAAGGGGCTAATTCCTAGAAAGAGATCCGATCTGTGTAAACACGGGGACAAGGGTATGTGTGAATATTGTTCTCCCTTACCGCCTTGGGATAAAGAATATCATGAAAATAAGAAGATTAAACACATTTCATTCCACTCATATTTACAAAAATTAAATACTCAAGTGAATAAAAGTAATGGATCATCATATATGAGCCCTTTAAGTCAATTAGATTATAAGATTGATCGTAATTGTCGTAATGGACACGAACCATGGCCTCGTGGTATTTGTTCTAAATGCCAACCTTCTGCTATCACATTACAACAACAAGAATTTAGAATGGTGGATCATGTTGAATTTCAAGATTCCCAATTAGTTAATGAATTCATTGAATCTTGGAGATTTACTGGTATGCAAAGACTTGGTTACTTGTATGGTTCCTATGCTAAATATGATTCTACTCCATTGGGGATCAAGGCTATTGTTGAGGCCATTTATGAACCTATGCAACATGATGAACAAGATGGGTTAACTATGGATATTGAAAGTGTCAAAGCAGAGATGAAACAAATTGATGCTGTGGCTGCTGAAATGGGGTTATCACGTATTGGATTTATTTTCACAGATTTAACTGATGCTGGTAATGGTGATGGTAGTGTATTTTGTAAAAGACACAAGGATTCATATTTCTTAACTTCCTTTGAGATTATAATGGCTGCCCAACATCAATTAACACATCCAAATCCATGTAAATATAGTGAACAAGGTGAATTCTCTTCTAAGTTTGTCACATGTGTCGTATCTGGGAATCTTGATGGTGAAATCGATATTTCCAGTTATCAAGTATCGCGTGAAGCTGAAGCATTGGTAGATGCCGATATGATCAGCGGGTCCACTCACCCATCAATGTCTTGGATTAATGAGACTACTAATGAAAGATATGTTCCTGAATTATTCTATATGAAACAAAATGAATATGGTTTTACTGTGAAAACCAATGCCAAACCTACATTCCCTATTGATTATTTGTTATTATCATTGACACACGGTTTTCCAAAATTAGAGGATGGAGAGACCAGTAGATCACAATTCTTGAGTGTTAAGGGCTTCCCTTGGGCCAATCGTCAATCGATGGGTCAGTCACAAGATTACGAAGAATTGAAGAAGTGGATTATAAATCCAATTAATGATGGCGATTTCAATAAATTACAAGAGAGATTATCCAACTTCCACAATTTACTATATATCAAGACACTGGATATCTTATCGCCTGAAGAATGGCAGTTGTTATTGAAGACTGCCATTGTGACACCTGAAACGACTCGCGAGCAGTGCTCGGAGTTCTTATTCCAATTGGTGTCCACCCCAGGCTGGCAAACCCTAGTGATGATCTTGCAAGAGTCTGTGTGATTCTTGCAGTTGTCAACCTTACTCCCATTTTTTCCAGCATTAACTCCCATTTTTCGAGACTTTACCTCCCCCTCCCCATCATCATCTACCATCAATCAACTGACCAACTATAAAACTATCATGGATCAATTATCACCACCTAAGTGAACCGAATCAAAGGATATTTTGTGACACTTTAAAGCCTTTGAAAACTTTCCTTCTAGAAACTTCTCGTTATGTGGTGGGGGATCATTGCCCACGGCGGACAGTTAAAATTTTTCAAAATCAGTTGAAATATTTTGTGATGAGCCAAAATTTGCCAACTGACAAAGTTATAATTAAAGTAAACCACTATATATCTATAATACAATTCAAATTTTTAATTAGTTTTGAAAGACAACACTTGTTCTTAAAAATACTTTTGCTTGTGAATTTTAATTAACCAAGCACTAATCAGAAATAAAAGTAAAATATGAGTACTCCATTTGGTTTAGATTTAGGTAACAACAACTCCGTTTTAGCTGTTGCTAGAAACAGAGGTATTGACATTATTGTCAATGAAGTCTCTAACCGTTCCACCCCATCTGTCGTTGGTTTTGGTCCAAAGAACAGATATTTAGGTGAAACTGGTAAGACCAAGCAAACTTCTAACATTAAGAACACTGTTGAAAATTTCAAGAGAATCATTGGGTTAAACTATGATGACAAAGATTTCGAAACTGAATCCAAATTTTTCACCACCGACTTAGTCAAATTAGATGACGGTAAGATTGGTACCAAGGTTAGATTAGCTGGTGAACAACAAGTTTTCTCTGCTACTCAATTAACTGCTATGTACATCGACAAGGTCAAGCAAACCGTCATTGATGAAACTAAGGGTAACATCACTGATGTCTGTATTGCTGTCCCAGTCTGGTACACCGAAGAACAACGTTACGCTGTTGCTGACGCTTCCAGAATTGCCGGTTTAAACCCAGTCAGAGTTGTTAATGATATCACTGCTGCTGCCGTCTCTTACGGTGTCTTCAAGACCGATTTACCAGAAGGTGAAGAAAAACCAAGAATTGTCGCTTTCGTCGATATTGGTCACTCTAACTACACTTGTTCCATCATGGCTTTCAAGAAGGGTGAATTAAAGGTCTTAGGTACTGCTTATGACAAACATTTCGGTGGTAGAGATTTTGATCGTGCCATTACCGAACATTTCGCTGATGAATTCAAGAGCAAATATAAGATTGATATTAGAGAAAATGCTAAGGCTTACAACAGAATTTTAACTCAAGCTGAAAAGTTAAAGAAGGTCTTATCTGCTAACACTACTGCTCCATTCTCTGCTGAATCCGTTATGAACGATGTCGATGTTTCTTCTCAAATGAACCGTGAAGAATTAGAAGAATTAGTTAAGCCATTATTAACTAGAGTCACTGATCCAGTTACTAGAGCTTTAGCTCAAGCTGGTATCACCACTGAAGATGTTGATTTCGTTGAAATCATTGGTGGTACTACCCGTATCCCAACTTTAAAGAACTCTATCTCTGAAGCCTTCGGTAAGCCATTATCCACCACCTTAAACCAAGATGAAGCCATCGCCAAGGGTGCTGCTTTCATTTGTGCTATCCACTCTCCAACTTTAAGAGTTAGACCATTCAAATTCGAAGATATTCACCCATACTCTGTTTCTTACTCTTGGGATAAACAAGTTGAAGATGAAGATCATTTAGAAGTCTTCCCAACTAACGCCACTTTCCCATCCACCAAGATGATCACTTTACATAGAACTGGTGATTTCTCCATGGCTGCTAAATTCACTAACGCTGAAGAAGTTCCAGAAGGTGTCTCTGCTGATATCGCCTCTTGGGATATCACTGGTGTTCAAGTACCAGAAGGCCAAGACTCTGTTCCAGTCAAATTAAAGTTAAGATGTGACCCATCTGGTTTACATACCATCGAAGAAGCTTACACTTTAGAAGACATCGTTGTTAAGGAAGAAATTCCATTACCAGAAGGTGCCGCTGAAGATGCTGAACCAGAATTCAAGGAAGTCACCAAGACCATTAAGAAGGATGACTTACATATTGTTGCTCATACTTTTGCTCTTGATGACAAGACTTTGAACGCTTTGATTGAAAAGGAAAATGAAATGCTTGCTCAAGATAGATTAGTTGCTGAAACTGAAGACCGTAAGAACACCTTAGAAGAATACATTTACACTTTACGTGGTAAATTAGATGAAGAATACTCTCCATTTGCTTCTGATGCTGAAAAGAAGAAATTAAAGGAAATGTTGGCCAAGGCTGAAGATTGGTTATACGATGAAGGTTTTGACTCCATCAAGGCTAAATACATTGCCAAATACGAAGAATTAGCCTCTTTAGGTAACATGATTAGAGGTAGATACTTAGCCAAGGAAGAAGAAAAGAGACAAGCTTCCAGACAAAAATCCGAAGCCTCCCAAATGGCCGATTTAGCTGCTAAATTAGCTGAACAAAGAAAGGCTGAAGCTGCTGCCAAGGATGCCGAAGGTGATGTTGAATTAGATTAGTTTACTAATACCCTTCTTTAAATCTCATTCTTTTTCTGTATTCCCCTCCATTATAAATACATAATATTATACTATCTATAAAATACGTACTATAAATTAATAATTTTTTAATTATTATATGTTAATTCTCTTTAAATGTTTCCAAGTAGTCCCTTTATGGCATGAATATTGATATTAAATTTATATTTGATTATATATTGCTTTACAGCTTAACCTAATCACGGAATTTGACAGAATAAAAGTCTTTTTATTATTCTTGATCTGGTGTATGTGTTTAATGAATCATGTGGCCCCTGATAATTCCAATTTGTATCATAATATCTCCAATCACTATATTCCCAATCATCTTCAAGCCAATCCCAATCTAATGGCAGAGAGGCTTCGATATTCTTTAATGATTTCCCATTAAATGGTTTGAGAATATGTCTTGAGATAAATAAAGAAAATAAAGATCTTTCATATGATAATAATTCGCTCTTCCATTGATCTGGATACCATTTTCTTTCATTTTGCTGAATTATCACTTCAATAATTTCATACTTGCAATTTAATATGTTTTCCTTCACTATAACTTTAAAATTATGAAATTTATTTTCTGTTTGCCTTGTATTGATGAGTTTCCTTACCTCACGGGATAAGTTAAAGGGTTCATTAGGGTTACTACGAATATTATTCAGCTCTTCGAGATCAATGTTTACTACATCATCAGTGTTCGAACATCTTAACACAATATACTCATCCATTGTGATAGCTTTTTCTTGTATTTTCCATACAGCATAATATAGTTTTCTAATTAATATCACTCTCCATAGTAAACATCCAGTACCTTGAACCCACGATGAATGGTATAGACTCAGACTGAGAAACAACCAAATAATATAGTTTTTACTGTCAATAAAATTGAAATAGTATAGCCCAAATTGGAAGGGAGTTAATACCAATACACAAGATATAAATTCCCTTAAGGTGAATTTCTTGTTTCCGATTATCTTTAACAAATCATTTCTTATCATAGATAGTTTATCGTTAATCTTATGAAGAATAAAATTAATATCCTCTAAAGTTGGCGACCCATCTTCTTCCTTTGTCTGTTTAAGGACTGAGTTAATGTGGTATGCAAAAGAGTACCAATTAAAGTAAGTAGCCGTTGCACCTAATATATAACTTACTAATGACTCAAAATTATAACGTTCCAGCTTTTCTAGCATCAAGAATCGTATGGAAAAGCATATTATTATTATGTTAATTATTTGTAAAGCTGTATCGTCTGTAATCCATAGTACAAAATTCAGCCAATTATCCCAAATGATAAGGAATGGATATAATTTGTATAAAGCAGCAGTTAAGGGTAGAGGGGTATTTGTAGTCAGAGATACTTTCTGTTCATGATAATTAACAAATTTCCCCCGGTAGGAGTCAGATTGCTCAGACATATATGATAGACTCTGTGATTGACCCTTTGAATGTGTTAAACGTACTTGAAAGCTATATTTATATCTGGTTTAGTTGTGGTTTTGACTGTCCTGTGACAGCAACTTCGAGAAATAACCTTTAAAAAATGATTTATTGAAATTTTCTTAAATGAAATCGATGAGATTGAAATTAAACAGAATTATTAACAAGACATACAACGAAGCAATTATAAAATATCAAACTTGATCAATATAATCGGTACATCAATCTATATTCAACAATGACAATCAAGAACAATAACAACAAAAATGCTAAATTGATAAAGAAACGTCCAACGATAAAGACACTGTCACACAAGAGAATTAAAACTACTATATATATAAAAAGTCAGACACCGTATGTGAGTGGGCTGAAAAGAACTAAGAAGTTTTTAACAGATTTATCAAAGCATGGTGCTAAATACGCAACACTTCTTGGGATGGGAAAAGCTGTGGAGAAAACATTAGCGTTAGGAACGTATTTCAGCCAAGAGAAAGGACATAAAATTGAAATATTTACTAGGACTGTGAAAGTTATCGATGAATTGAAAGCTATAGATGGTCAAGAAGATGGAGCAGATGAAGAGAGTGAAGATGAAGAAGATGAAGACACTTTCTTAAAGAGAAGAACACTAAGTGGTGTAGAAATAAGAATTTATCCACTTTGAGGCTGGTGGAACCCTAACATATACACGATAAAGCATAGAACTATTTAAGATTATATAGGTATATTCAAATAAAATATTGTCATTTAAAATGTATCATATCTCTCTTTTGCTGGAAAACTATTTGGGTTGTCTTTTGGATGATCCAATATTAAGATAAAACATGAAATAAAATCGAATTTATATATAAAAGTTTCACTTTCTATACCGTACAAGTTACATTGGCAAACAATCCCAGAAGACCAGTATATATATTTGCAATGACTGATATACCAGTTTCAGAACAGCAAATGGAAGAATGGAAAGCTACAAAAACTATTGGTATCATTGGATTAGGTGATATGGGTCTCCTATACGCCCAAAACTTTTCTGACGCAGGATGGAAAGTTGTTGGTTGTGATAGAGAAGAACAGTATGAAACATTAAAGACAAAGTATGCTGGTAGCAAATTTGAAGTGGTCCTTAATGGCCATAACGTTTCTCGTGTCTCAGACTATATCATTTACAGTGTGGAAGCAGCAAGTTTAGATAAAATTGTTTCCATTTATGGTCCATCAAGTAAAGTTGGTGCCATTGTTGGAGGTCAAACTAGTTGTAAGAGTCCCGAAATAGCAGCATTTGAGAAATATTTACCTCAAGACGTTGAAATCATCACTATTCACTCATTGCATGGCCCAAAAGTGAATACTGAAGGTCAACCATTAGTAATCATCGATCACAGAAGTTATAAACCAGAATCATTACAGTTTGTGAAAGCTCTTATGTCATGCTTAAAGAGTAAGTTTGTCGAATTGACATATGAAGAGCATGACAGAATCACGGCGGATACGCAGGCCGTCACCCATGCAGCATTTCTGTCCATGGGATGTGCTTGGGCTAAATTGAAAGTTTATCCATGGACTGTTAATGATAAAAAATGGTTTGGTGGGTTAGAAAATGTTAAAGTTAACATTTCTTTGAGAATTTACTCTAATAAATGGCACGTATACGCTGGGTTAGCCATTACGAACCCTCATGCTCATCAACAAGTTTTGCAATATGCAAATAGTGCGACTGACCTTTTTGCAATGTGTTTGGATAATAGAAGAGAAGAGTTTACTGAAAGAATAATGAAGGCTAAAGAATTTGTATTTGGTAATCATACTGGTAAGTTACTATTAGATGATCTAATGCTGGAGAAGTATTCTTTATCCAGAAACAGTAACTCCATCGATTCACCTGAGAAGGATGGACTTCAAAGTCCGCCACCAAACTCACATTTATCGTTACTAGCCATTGTAGATTCCTGGTACCAATTGGGTATTAATCCATATGATCATATGATATGTTCCACTCCGCTGTTTAGTATATTTTTGGGTGTTTCTGAATTCTTGTTTTTAACACCAAAATTATTAGAACAGACCATTGAAGCTTCTTTAACAGATCACCTCTTTAGAAAAGACGATTTAGAATTTGTTATTGCAGCCAGAGAATGGAGTTCAATCATATCTGCTGAGAATTTCCAACTATACCAAAAAAAGTTTGAAAATGTTCAAGACTTTTTCAGACCAATGCTTCCAGAAGCTAATGTCATTGGTAATGAAATGATAAAGACTATCTTGAAACATTCCAAAAGAGAATGATCTTTTGAATAACAGCATATAATATCACTTTAAGATGATTTGTAAACATACCATGTGTTTGGATATAGTATTTTAAAGTGTCTTTTTTATATATTTGTAAATGAACTGGTTATATAAAGGTCGAAAGGAAGAGACATAATTGTCAGTATATAAGTTATATAATTATGAGAACGTTGATATGAATAGAAAAGAAGGGAAGACATTAATCGGTAATGCTAGATGCTCGTTTTGTACTAGTCGAATGGAACAAAGAAGTTATTATGAATTTTTAGTATTATGCGAAAAGGTTATGGGGTTTAAACTCTTCTCCTCTTGCTTGAGGTAGTGAACGCATCGTCATCTTCTTCATAATTGCATTGAATATCATCCCAGCTCAATCTAGTTCTTTTCAAAGATGCGATATTGTCACAAGTATAATTCTTATTTGTACAAAATGTGTCGGGGGTATAGATGTTATCATGAATATTAAGTGGGCGTGCAGTTGAAACTGTTTCTGATTGGGATGCATTTGGATTGTGGTCATAGTTGTTTTTAGGATACGATAAAGTGCTATATTTGGAGTCGTTTACTCTTTTGGATAGTAGTTTCACGGATTGGTAATCACCAGGTTGCAAAAACCCCACTAGTTCTGGGAAATACAATTTGAAATCTTTATACATGATTCTATTCCATGCTTTCAACATTCTTGCCACACGATCATTGTGATTGTTTTCTTGGAAGTTAGAAGTGAAGCAACATTTATTGCTATTCATATTATTATAATTATTATTATTGCCAAAACATATATACCATAATTGCATAATAAATGTATGGAATCCATGCTCTTTTAAAATGGGAAATAAATAAGACAACGGAATGTACTTATCAAATGGGAAATTATCACAAGGTGTTAAACATCTGCCGATAATGATTTGATCGTTCATAGATTCATTAATATAAAGAATAAAATATAGTTCCATAGAAGTGGATGGCTCTGTTAAGACCAAATGCCAAATGTGTAAATTCGACTCTTGAGGTTTCAAAAGAAACAATCTATTTTCATTATTTGCATCTGCATGAGATGAAGAACGAAGTAAATGCTTCCAGTCTCTAAGTAATCTTCTAGTTATTGATGATCCCATCGGTCATACAATCAATATATTTACTCAAGCGAATTCAATAGTTGATATTGTTTCTTTTCTAAAATTGATAACAATTAGTCTCTATACTGTATTTATGAGTTTGTATGGTTTGTAAATGAATGCTTAGTTGATATACGCAACTATGGAAGTTACAAGTTTGTTGTTATATGTTTTTTGTATGTAAAGAAACACATCTCTTTTTATTTTTTTTTTTTTGCTCAGTGTTGAATACTTAAAAAAAATTGTCAAAAAATAAGTGTCACTAAATACAATAAAAAGTATAGAAGAAAGTGGAAAATATGTGCACATATACGTTCTATATCCTGAACAGAAAAACAGTTGAATTGTTTGTCTTCAAAATTTACTTGTTTTAACATAGGGGTTTTAGGAGATTCACACTTGTCGAGCTAATGCATACCTTATTTAAAAATAACATAACGAGTAATGTGATATCATTGACACTAATGTCTACCTTGGGCCAAACTTATTTTGTTCTAGTTACAAAATATTACATCTAAATATTTATTTTACTTTAAGCGAAATATCATATATCCTTGAAACGGTATGATGATTCAGGAATTAATTGTTTTTTAGTCAGTATAACAAATAAATTATAACAAATAATTAATAATAATAAAATAATATTTTAAAAGACAGCATATTAAAGCTCATTAGTTTCTTTTCGATATACCACCAAAATGTATAAATTACACATTTAATGAATATCAAAGACATATAAAGTATAAATGGAAACGTTTTCGTTAAAGATAATTAGTACATAATAATGTTTTTTGCTAAAATGATTTTTCCCTCTTCTTTCTATTAGGGTAAATGAAACATCAATTGTAGACCATTTGTAATCATCAGATGGCTCTTCAAAGTGGCACTCAATTGTAACCTATTGTCATATAACAGTGGTCCATTCAAGAACCATCTCTCGAAGTAATGGTATATGATCTTGTTGCAAAATAAAGTAATCATTCTAACTATAATTCAAAAGGGTAATCCTGATAGAGTACCTCTTTAATATTTAAGGCAAAATAAAAAACAACAACATCAAAATTGGGTACTGTATTAGGTGCGAAGACTGGAATATATTAAATTATGTTGAGTGCATATTATGCTTTAGTAACCAAAATACCATAAAATTTGCGGAACAGAGGGGTGCAGGTTGGTGGAGTCATTGCAAAAAAATTACCATTACATTAAAAGACCAATGGAATGTAATAGAGGTACTTGGGAATAGCGTAACACTACCTTGAGTCTTTATAGCATTGAGGGATATAAAAGGCCACATTTACAACCAAAAATATTAATAGCAAGCGCCGTGGCGCAGTGGAAGCGCGCAGGGCTCATAACCCTGATGTCCCTGGATCGAAACCAGGCGGCGCTATTATTTTTTGCTAAATTATTTAATTTAATACGTATTTCAACTGTGAGTGTATGTTTCACATACCAAGCAACAGCATCATACTATACTCCCATTAATAATTCCATAAAAATCTATTGGAGATGTAGTCTATAATCACAGTTGTTTTTATCTTTATGCCTTTGCATGTTGATTTTCTCTATATAGAAATAAAGAGAGTATGAAAGAGCCCCAATGACGGTTAGTACTATGTTAGATGAAGTTACTGCGTACAATTGGAGGTACACAACGGTCGTTTACCAGCAACTCAATTGCCATTCTCCCTCTCTTTAAGCTTAGTATCAATCTCTTTTCGATGAAATCTTGAATCGTTAAGAAACAAAAACCTTTAAAATATGAAATCAACAAACTAATAAATCTTCAATATTACTTCAAATTAATGATGAAAGAGAAACAGATCAGGATATTAAGATCTTTTATAGTATGATATGAGTTTCACAGGCAGTAATGAGTTTGGTCATAATCCTTTTGATAATACCACTGTCCAAGGCATAGACGGAATGCATGATTCTTTGATAAGCAATAATAATAATTACAGTAGTATATCTTATTCCACTTCTGAAAACAATGCCGGTTATGATGACGATCATCATAATAATGACAGTGTAATGGATGAAGAAGACTCTGCAACAGGAGCTTCTAAGGGAAGCTGTGATAACCAGGAGGGTGGAAGTGCGATGAATGGTTTTTCCAATATAAATAAAATAGATATTTTACATCATTTGGTCAACACATTGAACGGTAAGGATAAGTTTGCAAAGACATTAAAATACTCTTTGGATCTAATAATATATTTCTTATCAATAAAGCCCAGTATGATCATGAAAAATAAATGGCTTCGTAATTTGACATTTACAATGATTAAGAATTTAATACGACAACTAAGTTATGTTAGTACTCAGTTGTCAACCTATAGATATATTCTGCGGTTTGGTAATAGTCCATTCTTGATAATAAAATTTATTGAAAGGTGTAAAATTTTATTCAAGGGTAACTTTACCAGTTGGAGTGATAGAATCACTCATTTGGGGTTGAAATTATTCAATGAATCTTCATTTAAAGAATTGTTAAACATATATTTCAGTATATGCGATGAAGTGATGCTTTTAAACAGATTCAGAATATGGTCTCACCCAAAATTGGAACGTATCATATCTAGACATGAAGTGATATCATGGCAAATTGATATATTTTTAAATCTAAAGGATAATATGCTTGAATTAGAAACCCTCAAAAGAAATTCATTAGAATGCAATATAGAAAAGAATTTAAGACAAGTTAACAACAATTTGTATCCAAACCAATTTGGGATTGATAAAAGTGCTACGATAGACGAGCAACTAGCAAAATTAGATGAGAAAATACTGAGTATCTCACAGAAACAATATATTCTTAAATTAGACATAACAAGATTATTATTTGATGCATTGGCAAATTCTACAGATTTCTTCAAGTTAAAGGTATCGTCAGGAACATATAGTAGTCTATCCTTATGTTCCAGTATAATAAGTTTAATCAAATTATGGGCTCAAACAAAACAGGATGTTTTCAAATGAACAATGTAACCATTTTATATAGTTTTAATTGATATATTTGAACAGTCTTGTTATTGTTATTTCAATATTTACACTTTCTCAATGAAAGCTTTTCTCTGACACGTTAAGTTTTTATTATCGTTATATTTTAGAGATTTAAGATTTTGATATTGGAACGCGTTAAATTTTAACTCAAATCAGAACCAGCGACTAGTTTAATATCAAAGTCATAAAGAACCAAGTGGAAAGGAAACAGTTGGAGATCATACAACACCAGACTGATCCTCTTAAAGAACAATAGTATAATAATAAAAAAATAAGTTCGAAAGCAAGAGTTGACTTACAACGATGGATTTTCCTACCACCCCGATTAAACCAAATGCGACTAATGAAATACACCAATTATCAGTTGTTCAGTCCCCACCGATTTTAAAGAGTGATACACAACTGAATATAGAAGAAACCCCTGATGAACCTCTTTCTTATCTCGAAGGTTATCCACATGGTCTATCTGCCAAAAAGAATGTTGCCGCCCAGGAAGTCGTGGAAACTGCAAAAAGTAATGATGATCAGACAGTTGACAGTGATATGTCAATTGAATTCGGAAGAAATAACCCTGACACTAACAATGATACTGATGCATCTCCTAACAATGATTTAACTCCAAATAACAGAGTCAATTTGGAATATTCAGATAATAAAAATGATATAAACTCAAACAATAACGGTGACGCATCGTTAGATGATCCCTTCCAAAACAAACGAGAAAACGAGGATGATTCAGATAGTTCATTATCATCTAAGAAGATTAAACTACATAATGTTCCTGATCTTCATCAAGAAGACATTAATACAATAAATAACGATAATAATGAGCCGGTCGAGCTAAATAAAAACACTGAATCCACAGAACACATTTCACCTATCCGTATTGAGATGATTGACGATAATCAATTTCATTCACCTAAACCTGTCTATGGAGGAGATGAGAATCAAAAAAATGAGAGTGTTCTCGATGAACCATTTGATAACTCTAATAAGCTTACTCCAATTGCGCACCAACCAATTTCTAGCTATGAAGATTTCGATATTAATGTCGATATTGATTCATTAAGTAAGAGAAATGATGAGCTAAATGGCCAGATATTTTCTATGAACCAAAGGATAAATTCAATGCATGTAGTTAATGATAAATTGAAAATCGAAATAAAACAGTTGCAATTCAACAATAATATGATAAAAGAAGAAAAGATGAAATTACAAGAGCAACTTAATATTCATCAAAACGAATTGAAAGAAGAGAATGAAACTGCTATGAAAGAATTAGAAAATGTGAGATCCGAATTATCAAGGTTACAGTCAAATCAAACTTTAGTACAAGAAAAATATGATCAAATATACAATGAAAATATTAAATTACAAAATGCTAAGGATATGCTAAGTAATGAAGTGGAAACTCTACAAAAGAGTTTATCAGATAGTGCAGACATTTTGGAAGATTTGACTGCCAATAATAAAGATTTAGAAGCCAAATTAAATCAGACTTCTGCAAGAAAACAAGCTGTTGAAAATGAAAGAAATGAATTAAATAAGGAATTGAGACGAATAATGGCTCAGTTGGATGGCAAGGATAATGAAATCACTACTTTAGAAGAAAAAATCAAAGGCTTGATCGAGAGCGAAAGGAACCATTCTAGGGATTTGATTGATCAAGTTGCCAGTTTAAATAATGACAAAATGAAGTTGGAAGAAACATTGAAGAAAAGTGAAAATACACATAAGACAGAACAGCAATATTTGCAAGATACTATCGATGAAAAGGAAAAACAATTGGTAGATCTAAAAGAACAAAACACTCAACTAGGTAATGATAAGGTTACTGCTGAAGAGAAATTAAAGCTGAAAACTAATGAACTAGAAACGTTGAAAAAAACCTATGAAGAAACAAGTGGTAATGCCACCACTAAGATCGCTGAACTATCTGAATTAAATGATAAGGTTGCTTCCCTTCAGGAATCTAAGTCTCAGCTTGAATTGGATATTTCCAGGTCGGAAGACAAGATTCAAGAATGGAAGTCAAAATATCAACACGAGCTTGAAGAAAAACAAAAATTATATAGTAAACTGGAAAATCTACAGGAAACAAAGATCGAAGAAGATAAAACCAATTCTATAAGCTTACAAGAGTATCAATCAGTCAAGGAAGAAAATGAAAGATTATTAACCAAATTAAACAATCAATCAAACTCTTCAGATGTTTCCAACTCTGCGTTACAAAAATACAAGGAGCAAATTGAAACTTTGAAACGCAAAGCAGATCAAAGAGAAGGTGACTTTAACAAGAGATTAAAGAAATTGTCTGAAGATTTGTATATCCAATATTCCTCTAAACATGAACAAAAAGTGGCAGCATTGAAAACAAGTTATGACGAAAGATATGAATCTAAATTTGAAAGATTAAAAAATGAAAATAATGCATTGCAACAAGAAGTTGAACAACTAAATGGGAAGCTTTCATTGGAACGCAGAGAAAAACAAGAGCTTATAAAAGCATTAGGTGATTAATAATAAGTAGTTTCAATTAGTAAAGATGAGGGTGGACTTGTACTCACTTAAATATATTTTATAATTGATATATGGCTTTATACACGCATAAGCTAATAGTTGAATAAATAAATAATTGATGATGATAATAAATAATGTGAAGTGCTGTTCGGCTTTTATTGACGCAAACTTGTAGGTAATTGCATCAATAGAATTATAGCTTTCTTTCTTTAAGAATATTTTCAATGAATGATTCACCAGCTTTGTAAGATGATCTTACCAAAGGACCAGAAGCACAGTACTTAAAACCTAGTTCTAATGCAACATCTTTCCAATATGCAAATTTATCTGGGTGTACATATTCTACCACTTTCATATGCTTCTTCGTTGGTCTCATATATTGACCGAATGTGACGACATCACAATCAATAGTTCTTAAATCTTTCAAAGTTTGTAAGATTTGTTCATCTTTTTCACCAAAACCTAACATAATAGATGTTTTTGTAATCAAAGATGGGACAGTTTGTTTAGCTCTTTTTAAAACAGCTAAAGACTGTTGATATGATGCCCTCCTATCTCTAACATGTATTGTCAAATCTTCAACAGTTTCTAAATTATGAGCGTATACATCCAACCCGGATTTGGCCATTACATCAACCCATCCCATGTCACCTTTGAAATCGCCTGATAGCACTTCAACTAGGGTCTTACCCTTTGATTTTTCTTTAATCTTTTGCACCGTCTCAGCCAGATGACGAGCACCACTGTCAATTAAATCATCTCTATCCACGGTGGTAAGCACAACATAACCTAACCCCCATCTGGCAATGGCTTCTGCCGTATTTTCTGGCTCTAAGGGATCGGGTTTTTGTGGGTTTCTGTCTGTCTTTACGGAACAAAATCTACAACCTCTAGTACATGTATCACCTAATAACATAATTGTGGCAGTAGCTTTAGATTTATCCTTCCCACCCCAACATTCACCAATGTTAGGACATTTGGCTTCTTGGCACACGGTACTTAATTTTAAATCCTTGACATCGTCATGTAATTTGGTGTAATTTTTACCCTTTGGAATTGGAACTTTTAGCCAAGGTGGTAATTTATCAATTTCATTATTTTGTCTAGCTCTTTCTAATGGATCAAACGTAAAGTTTGTGGCATTACCATTAACAAAGTCTTGGAAACTTGGACCTAAATTTAATGAATCTCGGAATTGGGTGATTCTTCTTTTGGAACCCTTTTCACGACTTACAGATTCATTTTTGGTAGATTTAGAGATGTACCTGTTACATATTGTATTTGCAGTTAATGCCGAAACTGAGGATCTCCTGACTATTAGCAGGGAAGCTTTTCTAGTGAAGGTTAACATCTTATTTTCCACTGCTTTACTCGTTTAAGGTACGGTATCCTATTCTATATTAGATTTAGGTGAACTCAAGTGGTTGTGTATACTCTCCACTTGCTTGGTTATAACTAGACACTCAGAGTTCAATACTGTTCAGATGTTTTCAGTGGCTTCTGTTGTTGTGATCATTAGAAGTTGTGTCCAATAGCATTTGGTAACAAAAAATCAGTGATTAATAATTCGGAGTCAAATATTTCTCGAGGAGTTGCAGGCGCTACCAGCACATTTTTTCTTAAATGTCAAAATTGAAAATCAACTTTTTCAAACACAATTTGAAGATGAGAAAGCCTTTAAAGGATGTGACAACCAAATATATGTCGTTTGGATGAGAAAGAAGTAAGGACAGTCTCTTGACGACTAATACAAACTATCAAGATAAGAAAAACACAAAGCAAAAATATGTATCCAGGCTCAGGTAGTTATTCTTACAACAACAATGGTAGTGGGTCCCAAAGACCAGATTACCTGCCACCAAATCAAGGAAGTGGGTATGGTAGACCACCTCAGCCACCACCACCGGGATTTAGCAACAATAACTTTTCTACTTCGGGCTATCCGTCTCAAGGTAATGGCTATAATAGGGATGCAAATTATTACCCAACATCCAGCAACCCTCCACAATCAATCTCAAATCCAGAATATGGTAATGCCCCAAGCAACTATGCCCAACCAGGCTATTTACAGGCTCCATCACAAGAAACACAATACTTTAATGTGGGCCAATCTAACCAGCAATTCAGTTATTCGCAATGTACAGGTCGTCGTAAAGCTTTAGTTATCGGTATCAATTATTTTGGATCAAAGAATGAATTACGTGGGTGCATCAATGATGCACATAACATTTTCAATTTTTTGACCACCAGATATGGTTATTCTCCTGATGATATTGTCATGTTGACAGATGATCAGCAAAATGCAGTTTCAGTGCCAACCAGGGCAAATATGCTTAGGGCCATGCAATGGCTTGTTAAGGATGCTCAACCTAATGACTCATTATTTTTCCATTATTCTGGTCATGGTGGGTTAACTAAGGATCTTGACGGCGACGAAGAAAGTGGATTTGATTCTGTTATTTACCCTGTGGACTTTGAAGTGGCTGGGCATGTTGTGGATGATGATATGCATGAGATTATGGTTAGACCATTACCAACAGGTTGTCGTTTAACAGCATTATTCGATTCGTGTCATTCGGGTAGTGTCTTAGACTTGCCATATTGTTACTCCACTAAGGGTGTTGTCAAAGAGCCAAATATGTGGAAAGATGTTGGTTCCGGTGGATTACAAGCTGCAATGGCTTATGCTACTGGGAATAGAAGTGCAATGATAAGCTCATTGTCCAGTATTGCTGGCGTTGTGAAGAATTCAATGGGTAACAATGTGGACAAAGAACGTGTTAGACAATTTAAGTTTTCTTCAGCTGATGTCATCATGTTCTCAGGTTCAAAAGATGATCAAACCTCTGCTGATGCTGTTGAAGATGGTAAAAACATCGGTGCCATGTCATGGGCATTCATTAGTGTTCTGACTCAGCAACAACAACAATCATACTTATCTCTTTTACAAAATATGAGAAAAGAATTATCCGGGAAATATACTCAGAAACCACAACTTTCAGCTTCGCATCCAATGGATGTCAATTTACAATTCATCTTTTAAATAGATTGTATATTTGTATTCGTAATAAATGTCATTCCAAAAATTTAAACTCCATGTAATCATTGTTCCATCTTATATATTATTGGCGAGTAGTATATTTTCATGAACTGATGATAAAAAAAGACATACGTATAACAAAAAATATACTTGTAATCATTACATACCTACAAGTGAATTAGAAACAAACACACAAAAGTGAAATTATATAAAGGGATATATCCTCTATTCATCGTTTTTTTCTGATTCTTCTTGTTCTTTAGATCTCTTTGCTTCTAAATCCTTCTTGATCTTTTCTTCTTTAGCTTCGTATTTAGCTTTACATTCTTCAATAGCCTTTTCAGCTTCAGCAATATTCTTGACAGTTTGATCATCTTGCATGTTCTTACATTCTTCTAATTTAGACTTTAGTTGCTCAACAGTCTTAGGAACATCATCATTAGAGATTGGAACAGTAATATCTAATTCAGCTAAAGTAGCAATAAAAGTTGGTTCTAAAGAGAATTTACCGTCAACCTTAGAAAATATGTTGGCTTCACCTTGAGTAGCCTTAGACTTACCCTTCTTCTTATGCTTCTTAGATTTGGATGGAGCGGTATTACTGTAAGCATCAACTTTCTTTTCGACCATAACTAAATCATCAGCTTCAACTGGTCTAATCTGAGTTTTGGTGTCTAATGCCAAATCATTGAAATCATCCATGATATCTCTCTTTGGCTTTTCGAAAGTTGGATCCAATAAGACTAAGGAGTTTTCAATGGCTTCGATTTCGTAAGTAAAAGCAGGAACCTTAGCATGAGTTAATTTTTCTTCTAATTTACTCAAAGCATCTTCTTTTTGTTCGAGAACCTTAGATAATAATTCATCTTCTTCACGCTTTAAACGTTCTTTTTCTAATTTATTTTTGAAAGATTTGAATTCATTATCGAAATCAGCTCTAATTTGTCTAATTTGAGCATAAATTTCATCACGCTTCTTATATAAGGCAGTACGCTTGTTGAATAAAGTTTGTCTCTTATCGTACACAACTTGAGAAGAAGATTGTAATTCATCTAATTTCTTTTGATTTTGTTCAAATTTGTTAGAGATCTCCTTGGTGTTCAAAGAATTTAATTCTTCCTTTAATTCAGCAATCTTAGCCTTATCAGAATCAACCGCCTTCTTTATTGGTTCAATTAAAGCTAAATCCTTCATTAATTTGTTTAAAGATTGCATTTCTTTGACCATCATTTTTTCTTCAACGATAGAAAGATCACCAGAACCTATAATATCTTCAATTTCAGAAATTCTTTGCTTGGCAGCAGGTAAAGAGTTGTATTGAGTCTTCTTACCTAATTTGTCATTAATTTCGTTGGTTCTTCTTTTAATTTGAGTATCTAATTGTTTAATGCTATCATGAATAGTATTTCTACGGTTTTTCAAATTAGCTTGAGTCTTAATTATCTCCTTATTTTCATCTAGTAAAGATTTTCTAGAATTAGAGGTTTTATCATTAACTTGGTATTGATCAATTTGTTTTCTAATTAAAGAAACCTCTTGATCGACCTTCTTTAACTGAACGTTTAAAGTTTCCAATTTCTTGTCTCTGATAGATACATCAGGACGTTTAATGAAATTTCTGTTATTGTTACCCTTTGGAGTGGAAGACATTGTTGATCTTTTATAAATGAGAAGTAATTAAATAGTAGCACAAACAATTGACTTAAAGTGAGAGTAGAGAGACAAATTGAAGTGATTGAAATAAAATATATACAAGAATTAGAGATCGATTGCAGATCGAGAGAATGAATATTACCAGATCAACCTAACCCACAAACAAAGAATCTCAAATTTCACATTAAGATAACACGTTGGAAATATCGTGGCCACGAAGAGGGTAAAAAAAAAAAAGAAGCCGGGTAGTGGCTGCGGCCGGGTGATGGAGAAGTGATAGCGCCAAATATAATTGTTTTAATTAAACATTCAGATGGTACTTGAACATGATCATGATGTTGATGGAAGCAAATTGGACAACAAAATGGATGTGGCCACACTGACATTCAATGAATCAATACTGCCTTGCAGCCCCACTGGCCCTCCGTATGGAATCTGAACTGTAAAATCACTCTTCATTTGTAAATTTGTCCTCACACCGGCGCCTTCATTTCCGATCACAAGCATCACAGGTCCACGCTCTAATAACATATGCATATCAGCTAGTGGTAACTTTGGCACAGGGTGTTTTTTATTATTGCTGCTCTTATCGATATGACTGGTGATAAATGTCCATTGACCTTGCTCTTGAGATCTATCAAAAAATGTCAATGGTTTATCGACTGTAAAGATTGGGATATATTCCATTGCACCACTGCTACATTTATTGACCACTGGTGATAAATTTGCACAGTTCTTTCTTGAAATGACAATGAAATCAACCCCCAAATAAAAACATGTCCGTAATATAGCACCTAAGTTGTGGGTATCAGAAACTTCATCTAAATATACTCCTAATGGATACAGCTTATTGGAAGCAGTCTTCGTTGAATAATTCTGATTCAAAACTGGTGTCTGATCAGGGGAATCGAATTCGCTATAAAATTTGTTAATCTCGAACGTGGATGACTCGATATTTACGGGTCCTAAATGTGTGATTTCAGCGGGATCTAAGGGTTTAGTCTCTAAAACAACACCATTGTGTACACCATTACGAGTTAATACATTTAAATCATGTTTGGTACTAAGAACAGTCCGTACATTTCTATCCTTAAGCAGTTGTGTTAATTGATCGTTTTCCTTGAGTACAGATTCATTGGCATATAATAATCTATAAAATTGTGTTCTGTTATTATTTAATAATGCAGCAATGACACAATTAGTACCATAAATATGTTCCAAGAATGAAGATGATGATACATTTTTATTAACAAATGTTTGCTTGTTATTATTATACTTCTGTTTATGTGATAGTCTTTCCAACTTTTGTTCAGTATGGGTTTGCTTCACTTGGTTGAGATATGCATCTTTCTGTTTCTGTTTTATATGAATATGAGCATATTTCTTTTTAAACCATGCATCCTTATCCACGGATCCATCTTTTTCCCATGCTTTGATTCTCCTATTGACTGCTCCATCAAATGTCTTATCAAATGATGACGATGATGATTTCTTTGCAAGTAGACGAGTAGATGAAGATGAGGCGTATCTTCTTAAGGATAATAACATAACATTATTGGTTCTTGAATGTATAATGTTCATGATATGTTAAGAGTAGTATGCAAATATTATGTACAGGTTCTCCCTTAAATGCTGCTTCTCCTTAGTAGATTTCTTCTGTTTACTCATCCTTTTATTCAACTCCAGTCTATGTTCATTTTCATTCAAAAATGTAATTTTGATTTCAATAATAATTTCATAGTTTCAAAATATTTAAATGGCAATAATTAGGAATCTTGAGTCATCCTTCCTTAGAACATATTAGTAGTAAATAAAAACAAACCAAACAGCATCACTATAATGTCCCAGCAAGCCTGCGTAACGCGTGTCACTAACGAAACTAATATTCAAATTGCCATCTCCTTAAAGGGAGGACCTATCAAATTGAAGCAATCTATTCTTCCAGAACGTCAAAGGGTAGTTGCAGGGCAAACTAATGTTGCTAGTCAACAAACAAACTCACAGATTATTGATGTACAAACGGGTATTGGATTTCTGGATCATATGATCCATGCTTTAGCCAAGCATTCTGGTTGGTCTCTTATTGTAGAATGCATTGGTGATTTACATATTGATGACCATCACACGACGGAAGATTGCGGTATTGCTTTGGGTACTGCATTTAAAGATGCTCTGGGTGCAGTGAGAGGTGTAAAGAGATTTGGTACTGGGTTTGCTCCATTGGATGAAGCCCTGTCTCGTGCCGTGATCGATTTATCCAATAGGCCCTTTGCAGTGGTAGATTTGGGTTTGAAAAGAGAGAAAATTGGTGATTTGTCCTGCGAAATGATTCCACATTTCTTAGAAAGCTTTGCTGAAGCGGCAAGAATCACCATGCATGTAGATTGCCTTCGTGGGGTCAACGATCATCATAGGAGTGAAAGCGCGTTCAAAGCCCTGGCTATTGCCATTAAAGACGCAACATCTTCGAACGGAACAAACGATATTCCATCCACCAAAGGAGTATTGATGTAAGGTTAAATTTATCCAAACAGACGTATATATATATGCTTCTCTTTACTCTTTGGCAATAAATATATTCCTTATATAATCCAAAATAACGATTAGCCGCCGTTTCCATCTTTTTATGTTCTTAATTTTTTTAAATCGGGGCAAAACCTGTGCCGTCTAGTGTGATTGGTTTTTGAAAAATTTTCAAGCGAAAAAATCAACGATGACTTTCAGCGGTTAAAACAAAGTGTGAAAGATCGTATTTCTTTATATTAACTATAAGTTACTAATCAGTGTAAAAGGTTCAAAACATACAACAATATCATACTAATCCAACAACACAATATGGCTGAATTAAACGAAAAGATGCAAAACATGTCTATTAACGACAAAAACAACAGTGGTTACGTTCCACCTCATATGAGAAACTCTAACAGAAAACCAAGAAATACTGAAGGCCAAGGTGAAGGTAACTTCGGTGGCAACCGTAACAACAACGGTGGCTCCTTCTTTGGGTTCAACAGCCGTGGTAACAGCAACGGTGGTGGTTTCGGCGGTAGTCGTGGTGGTTTCGGTGGTAACCGTGGCACTAATAACAACTGGGGTAACAGAGGTTCTGGTAACAGAGGTGCTTGGGTCGATGGTAAACATGTCCCAGGTAAATCTAATCCTAAGATTGAATTAGAACTATTTGGTTCTCCAGATGATCCAAGTTTCCAATCTTCCGGTATTAACTTCGACAGTTATGATGATATTCCAGTTGAAGCCACCGGTAAGGACGTTCCAGAACCTATTACCGAATTCACCACTCCACCATTAGACGAAGTCTTAATGGAAAACGTCAGATTAGCCAGATTCACTAAGCCAACTCCAGTTCAAAAATACTCCATTCCAATTATTTCTTCTGGTAGAGATTTAATGGCCTGTGCTCAAACTGGTTCCGGTAAGACTGGTGGTTTCTTATTCCCTGTCTTATCTGAATCTTTCAAGAACGGTCCAAACGAAATTCACCACAACGAAAGTTATTATCAAAAGAAAGCTTATCCAACTGCTGTTATTATGGCTCCTACAAGAGAATTAGCTACTCAAATTTTTGATGAAGCTAAGAAGTTCTGTTACAGATCCTGGGTGAAGCCATGTGTCGTCTATGGTGGTGCCCCAATCGGTAACCAAATCAGAGAAATGGACCGTGGTTGTGATCTTTTAGTTGCCACTCCAGGTAGATTATCTGATTTAATCGATCGTGGTAAGATTTCTCTATCTAACGTTAAATACTTAGTCTTAGATGAAGCTGATAGAATGTTAGATATGGGTTTCGAAATTCAAATTAGACAAATTGTTGAAGGCTGTGATATGCCACCAGTTTCCGAAAGACAAACTCTTATGTTCTCTGCCACCTTCCCAGCTGATATTCAACATTTAGCTCGTGATTTCTTAGGTGACTACATTTTCTTATCTGTTGGTAAGGTTGGTTCTACTTCTGAAAATATTACTCAAAGAATCTTATATGTCGAAAGTGAAGACAAAAAATCTGCTTTATTAGATTTGATATCTGATTCTGAAAATGGTTTAACTTTAATCTTCGTCGAAACTAAGAGAATGGCTGATCAATTAACTGATTTCTTGATCATGCAAAACTTAGCCGCTACTGCTATTCATGGTGATCGTACTCAAAGTGAAAGAGAACGTGCTTTAGCCGCTTTCAAATCTGGTCGCGCCAACTTATTAGTTGCCACTGCCGTTGCTGCTAGAGGTTTAGATATTCCAAACGTTACTCACGTTATCAACTACGATTTACCAGGTGACATTGATGATTACGTTCATAGAATTGGTAGAACTGGTCGTGCTGGTAACACTGGTATTGCCACTGCATTCTTTAACAGAGACAACGGTAACGTTGTTAAGGGTTTAATCGACGTTTTAGAAGAAGCTAACCAAGAGGTTCCTCAATTCTTAAAAGATGCTGCTTCTTTCTCAAGAAGTGGTTCTAACAGATCAAGAGGTGGCCGTAGTAACAGTAACAGAGATTTCAGAAGTTCTAACAACTCCTGGGGTAGTCGTACCAACTCTTCTAGAGGTGGTAGCAGTTGGGGTGGTTCTTCCAGAGGCGGTTCTTCCAGAGGTGGTAGTGATGGTTGGGGTAGCTCTACCAGTGGTAGTAGTAACAGCTCTTGGTGGTAATTTAATACACATTTCTGTATTAAATTTTTTTTCTTTCCATCATTTGTTTTCCCTTTTAACTAACCTGTTTTTTCTCTCACTTTATTATTAACTGTTTGTTATATCTTCAGTGTTATCCAATTACTATACGTTGAACTATTAACGTCTTTCTTTTAAACATTTTTATTTCTACTCATTTATTACCATTTTTTTATTTCCCTCATTAAGCATAGACATTTCACTATTATATCTCAAAAAACATTATTATTTGAATGTCTTCTATATTTTTTTCTCTTTCCAGGATAGGGTTGATCTACTTTTTTACCAATGGAATGTTTTTTCATTATCTTTATTAATATTCCGTTTTATTTTGATGATCAAATCTATTAATTGACCTGCTTATCTGTATAGTAGTGTATTTTATTTTTTTTTTGCCCCGTTTTATATTATTATAAACATTGTAGATAGAATAACCAGTATTAAATAATATCTAATTTATATATACAAAATAAATAAAAATAAATTAATTATATTATTTTATTAATTCTTATATTTGGCTCGTTTATTTACATGCGGCTTCTATTTAGTGTAAATATATACAGTTTCTGTTCTTACCACGTATAATACCAATATAAATTTGGTGGCATAGGATGTAGTTTAGAAACGATATCTATAGGATTGTCATTGATGTGCTTTTGATTCATTAGATCATGTGATGTTCTTTCAATGTACATTGATTGCATTTTTGAAAGTAGATCAGTTTCATCATTAGGCATAGGATAAGTTGATGAAATTAAAGGTCTGTCCTTAGGACATAGCGAGGCTACAGTTTTATCTTGAAGATAATGTTCATTGCAAATCTCGATTGTTCTTTCTAATGGTTCTCTAATACAAACTTCAATACCCTTTGGTACCCAAATTTCGTATAATCCATTAAAGCTATAAGCACCAGTTGGTCTCAACAGCATATATCCAATATCTTTTAAAACAATTTCAATACTACCTTGAAATGGGGGTATAATATGTCTAACAAAACTATCTTTATTGCATAATATTGGTAAAATACCACAAAATTTTGTTAACGGATGATTTGATGTCAAACTACTTTCAAGACATTGTTGAAACACTTGTAAAGCTTTGTCCATGTCATGAAATATTTTTGGTTCGCCAGGAATGTATTTTGTAATTTTATTAATGGTATTTGGAGGAGCCTTTAAATAGAGAAACCCACCAACTGTATATACAGCTCCATTCTCAGAGCCAGTAAAACTTGAATAGGGTTTTGTCTTCACCCTCCTATGGTTTTGTAATTCCGTCTTTCTTATTCTTTGTAGCCATTCTTTATTGATTATTGATTCCAAATTAAAGCCTCCATTGGAATGTTCATCTGAATAACCTGGCATATCGTAAATGATACGATCTCTAATTTTATATGGCTGCATGGATTGGGTCATATTAGGAACATAAGAGACACCTGCCTCTTGTTCCTTGATGAATGAGTTCATATTGGTATCATTGATGTTTTCTAGATTTTTTGGCATTACAACTTTACCCTTCCTATCAAAATACACTTTAAAACCTAAGTAGCTTCTGACCAACAGATTAATCAAAGTAGACTTCCCCACATTTGCATTCCCAATTAAATAAGATTCTTTACCAATCATGGATAATAAGCTAGCTATGTTCCATTTTTTCTTTGTGGATATGGCTATTATAGGGAATGGATCTTTGACGTCTAAATGTAGTTTGAAGAAGCTTTGTAAGAAATGTGGCAATATCTTGGGTAATAAGTATTTCTTTGATATCAGTTGATCACTTTTAGTTAATACAAGTGTCTGTTTATAGTTCTTGTCCAATAGCAACTTCTTATTTATATGGAATGGAAATTCGTTTAAGGGAGCCATTTGCATTATTCTGCTTTGTTTTGGAACGTCTTCCATAATCTTTGCAAGTGACACACTATTGAAATCTTTAATGTTGTATTTATTTTGATAAAGAAGATCACTGCATCTTTTACATATCAGATTGCTACGGTGATTTGACTTTGTTGAGTGAATGTCAGCAATATTACTTCCATCTTCATCATGCGACTCATGGAAATTCTGCACATCTTGACTGAAGAGTAAATATTTAATATCTTGGATGGATTCCTGTTTGGGTTTAACCTTTGGAGTGATATAATAACCCTTCCCGTGAGTCTCCATATTTTGTAACTCCACACCACATGAGTTACAGTTTATAAATCGAAAAGAAAACACCACTTTACATGGTATCTTTCTCCAGGTGCTTTTTGTATTGCTGATTAAAGACATCATGTCATCACTTATGGTTCTGGTATTTGTTTAATTATTTCTACCCGATCCCAAACCACATATTACTCTGTCCTTGGCGGTTAGGTTTGATTTTAGAGACATTCAAGACTTCAAAAGTGGAAATATGTTATATATCTAGCCCGTCTAACACGATCTCTAGCTCGAATTGAAAAAAATTGAAAAAATTTGCGATGAGATGAAATTTGAAATTTTGAACTATAATAAAATACATTAAAGTGATGAGATGAGCTTTAACAGTTAATATTGTTGTAAAAAGGTTTAACATATACAACCGAAACCAAATCAAATCATATCAAAATGGCTAAAACCTCTAAGGCTACCAAGAAGTTTCAATCGAAGCATCTAAAGCATACTTTAGATGAAAGAAAGGAACAAAAGAACCAAAAGAGAAGAATCCAAGGTCGTCGTGGTAATAAGACTGAAGAAGAAAAGAGAGAAGCTGCCTTAACTAGAGAAGATCAAAAGTTGAAGAACTCTGCTAAAGAAGAAGTGTTCAAGGATCTTTCTGTTGAAGAATTCTTTGACAAAGGTATCGAATTACCAAAGGTTAACAAAAAATTAAAAGCCAAAAAAGTTGAATCAAGTGATGATGAATCCTCTTCTGACGAAGAAGGTGACATGGCTACTAATATGGCTGCTTTATCTAAAGAAGATCCAGAATTTTACAAGTATTTACAAGAGAATGATAAAGCTTTACTAGATATGGCCTCTTCTAATCCATTAGATGGTATTGAAAATGATTCTGATAACGACAACGAAGATGGTGCTGCTGAAGCTGAAGCCGAACCAGAAACTGAAAAGGTTAATTTAACCGTTAAACTAGTTAGAGAATGGAAGAGACAATTACGCGAAGAGCCAACTTTAAAACTGTTAAGAAATGTTGCCACTGCTTTCAAAGTGGCTATTAACATTAATAACGTTGAAGCTGTTGAAGACTACAAATATGTAATTGCTGAAGAAAAGGCCTTCCATGAATTAATGTTCGTTGCCCTAAAGGGTTTACCTCAAGCTGTTCAAAAGATGGTCCCTTACAAGGAACACAAGGGTTCCAGAACTCTACCATCTGGTACAAATGTCTCTAAGATTTCTTCTATTATTAAATCTCATGCTCCATCTTTATTGACTTTATTAAATGATATTAACAACACCGAGACTGCTGCTATGGTTCTACACTCTGTTGATCAATTAATGCCTTATTTAATTTCCTACAGAAGAATCTTAAAGGAAGTTACCAAATCTATTGTAGAAATTTGGGCCACCACTAGAGAAATTCAAACCCAAATTGCTGCTTTTGCTTTCTTACATAATTCAGCTAAAGAATTCAAGAAATCCTTATTAGAATTGGTCTTAAAGACTACTTACTCTACTTTCATCAAGAGTTGTCGTAAAACTAATGTTCGTACTATGCCATTAATCAATTTCCAAAAGAATTCTGCTGCTGAATTATTCGGTATCGATGAAACTTTAAGTTATCAAATTGGTTTCGAAAGTATTAGACAATTAGCCATTCATTTAAGAAACACTTTGAGTGCTACTTCTAAGAAGTCCAGTAAGATTAACTCTGCAGATGCTTACAAGATCGTTTACAACTGGCAATTCTGTCATTCTCTTGATTTCTGGTCTCGTGTTTTGTCATTTTCTTGTAATCCAGAAAAAGAGCAAGGTCGTGAATCTCCTTTAAGACAATTAATTTACCCATTAATTCAAGTTACTATTGGTACCGCTAGATTAATTCCAACCCCTCAATTCTTCCCATTAAGATTCTACTTAATTAGATCTTTAATCAGATTATCTCAAAACACTGGTGTTTTTATTCCAATATATCCAATTATTTCTGAAATCTTAACATCCACTGCATTCACTAAATTCTCAAAGAAGAAAGAAAGTTTGGAAGCCTTCGATTTTGAACACAACATTAAATGTCCTCAAGGTTACTTGGGTTCTAAGGCATACCAAGAAGGTTTATCTGAGCAATTAATTGACTTACTATCTGAATATTTTGTTTTATACTCCAAGAGCGTGTCATTCCCAGAATTAGTTTCTCCAGTTATCATCTCTCTACGTCGTTATATTAAGATTTCTGGTAATATTAAATTAAACAAGCAATTATCAAATATTGTTGAAAAGTTAAGTCAAAACTCCAAATATATTGAAGATAAAAGATCAGATGTTGATTTCAGTCCAAGTAATAAATCCGAAGTCAACAGATTCTTGAACGAAGTTGCTTGGGAAAAGACTCCATTAGGTGCCTTCGTTGTTGTTCAACGTGAAGTTAAGGAAGAAAAGGCTAAATTGATGAGAGAGAGTTTGGAAGAAGACGATAAAGAAAAGGCTGAAGCTGAAGCTGCTGCCGCTGAAGAAGAAGATGAAGATATTGAGATGTCCGATGATTAAAAGTTGTTTAATAAGTAAATAGCATCAAATTAACATTTATACAAATAAATAGCGTAAGATATTGTACCATA
The DNA here is from genome assembly GCA_033807795.1 of Monosporozyma servazzii. Lineage (NCBI taxonomy): Eukaryota > Fungi > Ascomycota > Saccharomycetes > Saccharomycetales > Saccharomycetaceae > Monosporozyma > Monosporozyma servazzii. Next base: position 298,080 of record CP138599.1, on the reverse strand, counting down.
GTCTCGTAATAGTAGAACTTATGTATGCTTTTCCCTTGAATCAATTTGATGTAAAATAAAATGAATGAAATGCGTTTTTTTTAAAAATAATGTACATGAATGAGTTTGATTACATATATTTGTATAAATTTAATATGTTTAAGATTTTAGATGTTAGTTGTTAAGAAGCTTTCTATTCTTCGAAGATATCATCTAATCTCAATCTTGGAGCGATGTTCATAGATAATAATTCTTGGAATAATAGTTTTGCAGCGTATGGGATGGTCATCTTCATAACGTTTTCAGCACTCTTACAAGTAGTACACCAACCACTGTAACCCATTAAACCACATTTGTTACAAACATCAACTTCAAAGGCATCGGAACTGATCATTAATCTTTCTAATAATAATTGGGAAGCACCATAGGCGATAACACAATCTCTTTCCATTTCACCTAATCTTAAACCACCATCTCTGGATCTACCTTCAGTTGGTTGACGAGTTAAAACAGCTCTTGGACCTCTAGCTCTGGCATGCATTTTATCCAAAACCATATGCTTCAATTTTTGATAGTAAATAGGGCCAAAGAAAATATAAGCTTGTAAACATTCACCTGTAATACCAGAGTATAACATATCCTTCCCAGAATAGTTGAAACCTTGATCGATAAGAATTTGGGACATATCAGCAAGTTTAGAACCACCAAAACATGTACCATATTCTAAAGTACCATTCAACACACCAGCCTTACCAGACACTAATTCAATCATTTTACCAACTGTCATACGAGATGGGAAACCATGCGGATTCATGATGATATCAGGGCAAACACCTTGGTCACTGAATGGTAAATCCTCTTGTTTAACAATTATACCACACACACCCTTTTGACCATGTCTGGAAGAGAATTTATCACCTAATTCTGGTCTTCTATTTTGTCTCAACAGCACTTTGATCAAAGCTTGGTCATTATCTGAAACAGACATCATAACTTGATCAATATGAGATGCTTCTGGAGCTCTGTATATAACAGGTGTCTCTCTGTATTGTGCTTCTGTGGAACCAGAAAATGGTTCCGTTGAATTTGTTGGAACAGACTTGTTAATATAGATTTGACCACTGTCAACTTTCATACCGACTTCACCTAACCCATCTGGTCCTAACGCTTTATGCTGCCATATTGGTTTTCCATCTTCATCAACACGCATACCACCAATAATATCTTGTGTATGATTTGGATATCTCTTTAAAACAGTTGTAGTCTTTCTACGGGTTTCACAACGACCAAAACCTCTGTCGATGGATGCTTTATTTAGGACCAGGGCATCTTCAATATCATAACCGGAATACGACATAACAGCAACAGTCGCATTTTGACCGGCCGGTAGCTTATCATAATTGATTAGTTCAATAGTTCTACTCTTTACCATTGGTTGTTGTGGGTAAATCATTAAGTATAGTAGAGTATCAATTCTCTTAAATTGGTTGTAACCAATAGCACCAATGGCTTGCTTACCCATCGCACATTGATATGTGTTACGTGGAGATTGGTTATGATGAGGGTATGGAATTAAACCGGCAACAGCACCTAAGACGGTGAAAGGTTCGATTTCCATATGAGTAATAGCAGGTTGTAAATCTTTTTCGTATAAAGCAATGAAAGAATCGTTTTCTTCGTTGACATCAAGGTATTCAACACAACCTAATGTTAAGAAATCATCAAAGTTTATGTCACCTTGTTTTAAGCTTCTTAAATGATTGGCAGTAACATGTGACTTACCTTCAGTAACAATGATCAGTGGTCTACAAATTCTACCACCATCAGTTGCAATATGTACAGCATTTTGATGAGAGTTTGTATAGATAGAGATAAAAGCGGAAATCTTACCGGTTCTTCTTAAACCTCTAAATTGGTGAACAAATTTGTTTGGGAATCTAGTTGTACCAATTAAAGTACCGTTCAAGTAAACACCATAGTTCAAATGTAAAGAAGCACTATCAATCAAAGTTATATCTTCGACACCTAAGACGTAACATAACTTCTTAACTGGATCTTCTTCATCATCAGTGGTAATATGTGTCATCAAAGCTAAGTTTTTAACTAAACCACACGCTTCACCTTCTGGCGTATCAGCAGTACAAAGCATACCAAATTGGGATGGTTGTAAAGCTCTTGGACCAGAAACCTTTCTAGATTTTTCGAATTGAGAGGAAATTCTTGTCATCATACCAAGAGCAGAAATATATGATAATCTGGATAGAACATGAGTAACACCTGCTCTTTCCATCTTGAATCTCTTTAAGGACCAATTACCAGTAGAAATGGCTCTGTTTAAACCACTTGTGATATTGTTGGAATGGACGTTAATGGATAATAGAGCATCGTATTCCATGGCTCTATTTGGTTTTTTAAGGACCTTATCAATACTGTTCTTAAAATCAGTGTTGAATTTTTTGAACAAATCTTCAAATAATAGAGAAATCAATTGACCGGCTAATTCTAAACGTTTGTTCCCAACATAATCTCTGTCATCGACCATTTTAGGATTATGAATAGCTTGAACTACTCTACGCGTCATCATAGCCATATATAAGGCCTTTTCTCTGAAATCTAATGCCTCCACAGTTAAATGGGCCACCACAGTGGTGGCAATAGCTTCAATCCCCTCTTGTAAAATGGATAATTTTTGTCTTCTCATGGTTTTGACTTTGGCACCGATGTATTCTAAAGCTTGTTGTTGAGTATAGATATTATATTTTGAAGCTTCTTCGAAGTTGATAGCAAAGATATCTTGATAACTACTATCATTACCACAAACTAATTGCATAATTTCTAGATCAGAAACAACACCACAAGCTTTTAGCACAATAACAATTGGGATTTCTTCTGCCACGGAATTATGTTTTAAATATATTTTCCCATTCTTGGTAACGACATAGGTCTTGGATTTTCTCTCATGAGTAGAAGAAGTGACTGATGCTTGAACGATACCCTTTTTCTCATCAGCTTCGACAATGATACGATTTTTAGATAATTGTTCTTGAACTAAAATAACTTTTTCGGTACCATTGACAATGAAGTAACCACCGGGATCAAGTGGACATTCATTTAATTTGGCCATGGTACGTTCATCAGCACCGTTTAAGATACATTTGTTTGATCTTAACATAATTGGCATCCTACCAATTTCGACATCTTTGTGCATAATAATATTTCTACCTCTGGTATATTCAATATCAACATAAATGGGGGCAGAATATGTCATATCTCTCAATCTACATTCATGTGGTGGGGTTAAATAATCTCTAGCAGAGGAAGTTGATCTTTTCCCAATTCTAATATCAACATATTTCAAATAAAATTCAGGATCGACATCAGATAAAATCAATTCGTTAGCCTTAATAATCTTTTTAAGATCAACATCGACAAAATAATTGAAGGAATCTAAATGTTGTTTCACTAACCCTTTAACTTTCAAAAAGGCAGGTAACAAGTTCCATTTATCTTCTGCAGTATTGATTTCATCTGTTAATTTTTTACCTTTATAAACGGGTTTTAGTAATTCATCAAAGGTTTCATCCTTTTCCATAGTGGAATGCGAATGGATCTTTCTTTTCTTGTGTCCGGCCACCATTATGAGATTCTCCCTTTCAGTAGATGTTGCCCTTGATAAGTAATGGAACCGATTGTGTTATTCACTCGAAGAAAAGATAGCAGTTCTATTTACAAATATATAGATATAGATATATACCGATGATTTGGCGTCCTGCTTCAATAAAATAATAATACATGAAATTATTTGAGATCAAAATTCTTACTCATCACATTAAAAAAAATTTTCAGAATCGGGTTACCCGGACATGTGCTTCGCCGTGCCCATAATACAAGATCAATGCGAAGGTTGAACTAACTCTTTGATAGGCAAACACCGATTGTTTCCAGACAGCATTCTGTCGTGTGTCTGTGGCATGTGTGTTTTTGAAAATGTGTTTCTGCTGTGCAGTTTGCTGTGTTTTGTTTTGGGTCTCACATCAACTTGATATTATTCTGCGTTAATACAAATATATATATTTATGAACTATAAATTATCACAAAGGCCCATTTATATGGCCCCCAGTGGGCGGTCGAGGAACAGCAAGCAGACACAATCTGGCAGGGCACCTCTGGCTTCTTGTCAGAATTCGATGTTTTGATCTGGAAAACACGCCAAAAACGGCAGGAAAAACAGAGCGCCGCCGGAAAAACAGCGTTTGAGCAATTTCTACGCAGACATTTCCTCTTTCAGCATAGAGATGGATGTATTTTTAGCTCACCACCCCGTAGGGTTTAATTTTAGTAGTGGTTTGCAACGTTTCATCCTCGAAGCTTCCCACAGACCTCAGTGGTTTGTTTGTTTGTTTGTTTGTTTGTTTGTTGTCATCTGGATCAAGGACACTGAGGGCTTTCCACTCCGTCAGGGACGTCTTCGAACACTCTTCGATCCCTCCTGGCCAAAGCCCCTGAAGAATCTTTCCTGTAGATGCCTCTTGTATATATCTCAAACACATATTTACTGGGAAGCCCAATATTCTCATCAGCACCAAACAATCTAACAATCCTGGCTACCGAACAAGAATCTGGACCATCTCGAAGTTTTTTTTCACACTTTTGCATTTTATATGGTATACTACGTTGCTTCTTCCATCCCTTCAGTTAACAGCTAAAAAAAATAGTAAAGAAAAAAAATAGTATCTTACCACCAGCATATATTAACACCTATCAACATACTATCATAGTTTGTTTCTTTCCTTCCTTCTTTGCAGCATTTTAAAGAAGGTTTGGTTTTTTGTGAAATTACATAAAGCTAGTATCATGTCTATTGGACCGGCCCCACTCTACCACACAATTAATCTGATTCAAGTCACTGATAAAATTGGATCAGATTTATCAATTTCAATATTTCCAACTACAAACATTCATAAGAACGATAATCCCAACACAATAATATTCGACCTCACGAAAGATGGACTCTCTTTATCCAAATTGTTGAATGAAAGTAATATTCACCATCTTGAAATTATTCATTTGCCTATACCAAATACAATATTTAAAACAAATGATAATATTAGCTTTCAAAATATTTTAAACGCTACCATGGATTCGAATCAAATTATCCTTGTCAATAATATCATCAATAATAAGAAAAAGAAAAAGAATTTCCAATATGTATTTTATGATGGAGAAAGTACTATAACAAATTGTCAAATGACTACCTTTTGGGTAATGGAGAGATTTTATAAATACGTTCAAAAGTATGGCGGGGAATCTATTCAAATTATGGTTTATGAACCTAACCAACCACCGAATATATCAACAATTAAATCAAGGGGCACAATATCAAAACCACAAAAGAAAAGACAATTCAACTTATCTTTAAGATTACCTTATACGACTCAAAAATCTTCTGATATTTTCATTGAATCTTTAAAAGAAGATTTGGTTCAATATTCACCAAGTTCATTATTTAATTATTTCCATTTAAATTCATTGGATATTTTAGATGCTAACAATTATAACCAATTAAACCAATTCCCACGTTGGTTAAGACAAATTATCGATATTAAAGATGAAAGAGCCATTCTATCCACATTATGGACTAAATTTAATATATTAGAGCATTTAGAAAATATGAGATTGAAATCTTGTATTGTTGACAATACTGTAACTCAGCCAACTTTTATCAATCAGGAAAATAAGAATATTAAAGAAAAGGATAATAAAGATAAAAAAAGGAAAGATAATCATATTTATTCTTTATCTATCCTACAAAAAGATTTTAAAAAACAAAAGCACATAGATAACAATTTAACAAATTTGAAAGTTTCTATACCACCAATAGTCTCTAATCATAAGAACAATAATAATAATATATCAAATAATTCTCCATTATCAGATTCAGATGTCCTGCAAACACCATTATTCAATTACGAAATTGATAAAGCTATTCAACAATTTCAAAAAAATAGATATTCAAACGTCTTACCATATGAACATTCAAGAGTAAAATTACGTCATTCTGATGATTATTTTAATGCAAATTATATTAACTTACCACAGATTAATAATAATTTTAAATATATTGCCACCCAAGCTCCTTTACCTAATACAATCAATGATTTTTGGGAAATGGTTTGGAATGAAAATGTTAAAGTTATTATCTCATTGAATTCAAATGAAGAATTGAAACTTAAAAAATGGAATATTTATTGGGAAGATAAATTTGATCCTAAAACAAATATTACTGTTAAACTATTAAAACAATGGGATAATTTCTGTGAACTTGATGGGATAACATTACGTCAATTCCGTTTGACTGAATCAGACGTACATTCTGATTCATCAAAAGAGCATACACTTTATCAATTACAATACTCCAAATGGTTAGATTCTTGTGTAGTAAATATTGGTGATCTTTTAAAACTTTATAGAATTAGATCATTATTATCATATGATGATAAAACATTCATTTCACAAGTTGAATCATATAATGGTAAATCTTTCACTATACCAAAGATGACCATAAGTCCTAAAGCTTTGGAAATGAATGAAAATGCTCCATTGTTGGTACATTGTTCTGCAGGATGTGGCCGTACAGGTGTATTCATTACTCTGGATTACATCTTAAACTTATTTAGAGATGAAATACAGGGAAACAACAAAATTGATGTTTGGAATATGGAAGATGACTTACTTTTCATCATTGTTAATGAACTAAGAAAACAAAGAATCTCAATGGTACAAAATCTGGCTCAATATATAGCATGCTATGATGAAATAATCCAATATTTTATCATACTAATAGGTAATAATAATATTATTTGAAGAAGGAATATATATATTCATTATTTATATCAACACTTTGCATAGAAAATTTAAGAAGAGTTTAGTTTGATCACTTGGAATTTTTAGAAACATTCTTATAACTCTTTTTGAACACTAAAATAGAATCGATCTTTTCAAGAGCTAGCTCTAACAATTCTTTTCTCTTTTGAAGCTCAATATGTCTGGAAATCTTTGGATCTTCCTTTGCAAACAATTCAACCTGTTCATCACTTAATTGACTTAAACGTTTATCTAATTCGATAGGAAAATTGTAAAAGAAATCACTTAATAATTCAACATTCAAAAACAATACTGCAGTAGAGGTTAATTTTTCACTCACTGCATTAAGGAAAATTTCCGGACATCTATCCTTGTCAGTTCTCGAATGGCATTTATTCTTTAACATATTCAATCTAAATTGTAAAACTTTTGATCTTTTATCCAGAAATAACGCTTCATTCCCACGTTCCAATAATATTTTAGACATACCTAATGTTTCAGGTCTAGATGTATCTTCCTCCAAATATGACATCACCCTTTTCAATTTTTTTGTCCCAACAGAATTCTTGATTAAATTGTAACGTTCATTGCATTGTCTTAACTCTTCTTTAACTAATCTAACTGAGTGCTCTTTAGCCATATTCCAATCACGGTCTTCTAAATCAATCTCGTACTTAAATGGTTTGATACAATTTTCAACTTGATCTGCTGTTGAGTAAAATTTGGAATTTAAAGTATTAACAGCTGTGTTGGTAACTAGTTCCTTAATCAAATCATGGTTTTTTAATTGCGTCTTATTCAATATATTATCTAGCTCGACTAAAATAGAATTGGTTACTAAATTGGTAGAAAGTCTACCAATACCAATCTTAGTTAAACTTGATGAAGCCAATTCTAACTTCTTGTGCCAATAAACCATTTCTTCATTATTTTTCATTTTAGAAGAAAGCTCATAAAGATTATCATCTTTCCAATACCTATTTGCAAGGAAATCTAGAACTTTTTGATCTAGTTCCGCTTTCAGAATTGATTTTAGTTCATACCTATCAAACTTCTCTTGAAATTCTTTAATCGTTAATTTCAAAACGTCTATATTATTTAAGAGGTAAGATTTAGGAGTCAACTGTCTATCATTAAACTCAACTTTGAATAAATATGAAGCATCATCCAGTTCTTGTTGTATTACTGCAGAGGTAGGCTCCAGCGCATTAGACATAGAAATTTCCAAAATCTTAATCAATTTCTCTCTTAAAGTTTTGGTAGAAACTTCACAGTTATTAAATTGCTTCTTATTTGCTTTGAAATATAATTTTTCAAATTGACGAGATTCCATTTGTTGTAACCCGATTTGATTTGATTTATTTTTGTCTTGAAGCCTTGTTGTTGGTTTTTTACCAAATAACCCACCTAGTGACGAAGATGAGCTGAAATCCATTGGGTCACCAAATAATCCATGGTGCGTACCGTTAGGAGACTTAGTGATAACACCGACATACCCCATTTTCAGAGGATATTTCTTGTTATTCAAGATATCTTTTGCTTCTTGGGCTGATACCAAATCTAGCTTAGTAATTACACCAATAGTTCTAGATCCATTGGGATCTACAGTTTTAGAAGCTCTTAGAGCAGAACTATTCGCCAAGTCCACATCAGCAGATGAAATAGCTAAAATAATATTTGGTTCTGCTAAATATTTTTCACACAACTTACGGATCTTAGTCTTCAGTTCAAATGGTTGATCAGCTGCTTCGACTTGAATATAGCCAGGTAAATCAACTAATGAAAGATCTGGAACATTTGATGATTTGATAGTCAATTGAATTGGCTCTTCAGAAACAGCTTGAGATGCTGGCACTGCCATGTTTAGCTCCATTAACATGCGTTTAACCTCTTTGAAATCTGTTAAGTTGTACAATCTTTGTGTTGGAAAATCAGCAGTAATGTCAGTTGCATTTGGTGTATTTACTAATGTTAATTCAATTGGTCTACGGGTTACCATGTTAGAACCTTTAGGTAAAAATTCCTTACCAACAATAGATTCTAAAACAGAGGACTTACCAGAAGATTGGGACCCAATCACCACAATTGAAGGTAAGGTTAAATGTGATGACGTAGAATCGATCTTACTTAGGATGGATCTAATTTCAATCATTTGTTTAGTTAGATTTAGCATTTCATCCTGAGTTGTATCATACAAGTCCTCATCGATATCATCATCATCATCGTCGTTATCATTTAGCATGTCTTCTTCCAGAAGTTCTCTCTCCCTTTGTTGGGCTTCTAGCTCATCTTTTTCTTCGTCTGTTAAGGCAGCAAGTAGAGTAGCGGATGATGTGCCATCACTGTTTCCGTTGTTACCACCGTGACCATCGCCACCATTGGATCCATTGCTAGAAAATATAGACTGGAACTTGTCCTTCATCGAATCAGAGAAATCCTTTATTTGATGAATTTTATCCATGGTGAAATTTGAAGTTTCTTCAACTTTATAAGCAATATATGAACCTGCTGCTGCCATAGAACCACCAACATATACGGGTACTCTAACCACTTTCCCAATGATCTTTGGGAAAATCGATATGAATCTTTTGGAAGTTATAATTTGTAAATTCCTCGCATACAAGGTTCTCATATTTGTTGAGCTTGCATGAAAGTATTGAATTAATTGTAGTGATCGCAATGGAAATGCAAAGGAGTAATATCTAGATGACCCTGTTCTCATTAAGCCACTTATAGGTGGCATATTCATAGTTGATGGTCTAGTTAACACCGTTCGCACTGTTACTAAACTTCTAGCAGGTATCATCATTCTAGGCCTTATATGAGATACAAGCCGCATCCTAGTTTGTTGGCTTGATATTGAGTAGGTTCAACCTTATTATCTGTCTATCAAACTGTACATTTATTGATCTTATCATTATTTATTAATTAACATCAACCTGTAAAAGAGCCATATGTTGCAACTTCCTGAAACGGCCTTACCTTCCTTTTTGGGAACGTTATCCAGAATGGAAAACATTTACTAAACTGGAAGGTGAAAAATAAGTTGTTTAAATCATTTGTCAATAGTAGTTGGTTGTACTTTCCAGACAAAGGGAACTAGATTTAAAGGGTATTTGAGGTTAGAATTGAGCCACCACTACCCCCCTAGATGAGTGGTTGCTTTTAATTTATATAAATGGGAGCATTGGGATAACAATGGACTAAGAATCTCTTAAAGAAATATTTACTTTCTAACTAGTAAGGAGTCGTGAGTAATAGGTTAATCTTGCTGATTTATTCGTATTGACAACATATCTCTCGAAGTATTCGTTTTAAACATCAATATTCACTTTAGATATAATAAAAATAAAACTTAATAATACGCATCACTAAGGATGGGGCAAACTAGATCGTTAAAGCCAACTCCAAAGATAGCAAGATATGCGAGCAGGAGGGTATTCTGTTTACAACCAAACTATATAGAAACGTTGATCATAAAGGCACTAACAAGATTAAATTATGGAAAGGGCTCCACTAGATACTGTGTGAATCAGTACATTAAGACCAAATGTCCTGGTACTAAAAGGTCAGATATTGCTAGGGCTATAAGAGAAGGTGTCGAAAATGGGGTTCTAGAACAGCCAAATGGTCCTAATGGTTTGATTAGAATAGTAGATTTATCTCCAACTTCAGCAAGAGGTATGAGAAGTAATAGAGCTAATCTTGAGAGGCAAGGGATGTTGAGACGTTATGGTGCAGTGAAGCCGTCTAACCACAATGTTTCCCGTCGTTTAAAGTCAAAGCAAAAGCAAGCTGAAGGTACCACGGGTGTAAACAAGCGCAATGGTTCTAATGGAAAAAGTTTAAAGGACTATATAGTCGATCAATATTTTAAGGGTAAGAACGCTTTAGAGGATACTATTACTAAAGTTATTGAAGACGGGGTATAACTTAGACGCTCAATTAGTCCAAATCCAATAATCCATTTTAAAAGAGGTTCAAACTGTTGCCGCAAAAACAAGGTAATTGGAAGTAACTGGTCCTAGACAACGTTGCAATACATTCTTTGAGTAGTTTCAGAAGTCATTAACTATTGTTCAGGAATACAGAAATCGTTATGGTATTTGGTATCTTTGTTAACCTTTCATATTAACGCATATACTAAGCAATAGTAACACTATTTCTATTGTCGAATATAATAAAAATACTAAACTATATTTTTGCTCAAAGATAATAAGGCAAATTTTATGGCAGCTGTTGATTTATGCAGGATTTGTGTACCTAATTGAGCCGACTATCTTGCACAAATGTCCCAAAACATGATGATGGATTTTGTTTTATCCTTTTACGAACATGTTTCTTGCTGCGACAGACATCTTTTTGAGGTTTAACCACGGTCGTTTTCGAACAAAAGAACAACAAAAACACAACAAAAAAAAAAGAATACTTCAAAATTCCTAAGCGCTGACATTGAATTTGAATAAAACGACAGTAAAGGTCTTTAGATATTTCAGTTTTTCTAATTAGAAATACCATTGGCCACCCCTACAGTTTCACTCTCATCTTATTTACCACTTACTTTTTTTGTTGATGTTTTTTTTTCTTTTTTATTCTGGATATTATTATCTGTTTTATCTTCTTTCAATGACTTCTTTCGTCTTGTTGATGGCAATTCCTTCTTTATAACCTTCCGAGTTTAACACAAGATATCAAAGCAAATATCTTTTAGTGATATATCAAATTAAAACTGAATATTGGGAGCAGTGGTAAGGTAAGGACAACCAGAAATAACACTCTTCAAATATGGCCACATATGAAATGCAGAATCTGGAACCGCAACTATATGTCAATCAACAGGCAGCTTTATTTCCAGACATTTCATCCATGGAAGATGATATACAGCAAAGAATACTGTCTGCTAGACAGGAGACAAAAAATCTATATACTCAAATTGATAAGATAAAAAAGAAAATCCAGGATGTAGATTTATTTGAAATGACAAGAAAGATTTCACCACTAGACAAAAACGCCATAAACTTAAAACCAACTATAGACTTAAAGGGGCATAATAATAAGATTTCAGATTTTAGATGGAGTCAGAATTCTAAGAATATATTGAGTGCCAGTCAAGATGGGTTCATGTTAATCTGGGATGTTGCCACTGGTTTAAAGCAAAATGCCATCCCTTTAGATTCTCAATGGGTCCTTTCTTGTGCCATATCACCTTCAGGGGGTCTTGTCGCAAGTGCAGGTTTGAACAACAACTGTACTGTCTATAAAGTTTCAAGAGAAAATAGAGTTCAACAAAATATCATATCTATCTTTAAGGGACATACTGGCTATGTTTCAAGTATTGACTTCTTAGATGAATCACAAATACTTACTGCAAGTGGCGATATGACTTGTGCTTTGTGGGATATTCCTAAAGCTAAAAGAGTTAGAGAATATGCAGACCATTTAGGTGATGTTCTTTCGTTGTCTTTACCTCCTAACACTAGCAATAGTAACATATTTGCAAGTTGTGGTTCTGATGGATATCTTTATATATGGGATACTAGAACGCAATCTAATGTTCAGAGTTTTTTTGTTAGTGATAGCGACGTGAGTACGGTTAAATTCTTCCATGATGAAAATGCAGTCTTAACTGGTAGTGACGATGGTACTATAAACATGTTTGATTTACGTTCTGACTGTTCTTTAGCACATTATTCTTTATCTGCAGGTTTAGAAAGTCAAAAGAGGGTCAATACTACTACTCAAAGATTATATACAGCATCTACAATGGAATACGGCAATTCAACGCCCAAGTCACCCACGGTGTCTGCCATTTCTTCTAGCTATCTGGATAACCAAGGTGTTGTTTCAATTGATTTTAGCAAGTCGGGGAGGTTGATGTATGCATGTTATACAGATTTGGGTTGTATTGTATGGGATACATTGAATGCAGAAGTTGTAGGGAAGTTAGAATGCCACACAAACAGAGTTTCTGGGGTGAGAAGTAGTCCCGATGGGTTAGCCGTTTGTACAGGTTCTTGGGATGCAACTATGAAAGTGTGGACACCCTCATATTCTTGATAAACTGAGTTCTTTACTTACTGTTTATTAAAACATACTTTATTACATATGATTGGTGATTAGCTCGGATATATATATGTATGTATATGGTGACCCAAAAAGGGTTGAATATCTAAAGATAATGTAATAAATGATCCATGGGCATTATATTATATATTGTTCTTGGTTCATGAAACTGAAACAATGACGTGAAAACATGTTAAGAAATCTCCACTTAACATCTTGAGCTAAAATCAAGGCAAAGCTTACCACTAAACCTAATGTTTGAAAAGAAGCACTCAATGGGCCATGTCAGGTACATCATAAGGGAGCATGTACTCTACAGTAGCATGATCTTATCAAAAATAATCCTGTGATGTTAATTACATAGGAAAAAATCCATCTTGTATCCTTTTAATCTTCAAATATATCAATCTCCTCATCAAAACCTTCATGTATAGAGGGTATGGGTTTTGTCCCATTCTTAATTTTGTTAACGTATTGAATTAGTTGTTCAAGTAAATCTACAGGGAATTGACCAAAATATAAATGAACCCTCTCTGCATGATCGTGTCTATTGATCTCAGCTTTAACAGCAGGATTATTCAGTATAATTTGAGTAAATTCAGTTATCATATCCTCATCGAAGTCTGGCAAAATTTGATTCCATTTCTCTTGAGGTTTACTGACAGGTACGTCAATATCATCAGGTAAAGTAAAGTTCTTTACTAAGATGGATCTCAGCTTTGGTATAGTTAGTGGTAGTTGAACTGTGTAATCAATAGCATATGCATCATCTTGAAACTCTATATTATGAACTATGGTAAATTTTCCTGATTTCTCGATAAGATTACAGACAATTTTCATGTCAAACTCACCCCAACCTTGCTCAGATAAAGTAAAAGGTGGTTCGATAACCTTTCGGACCGGGTGTTCAAACGTTTTATGAAGGTAATAAGTGCAATGTTCCAGTATATCAGCTGAAACCTCGTTACCATTTTTATCCAACATACAAATTTCTACCAACCATTTACGCAAGGGAAGATCATCTTCATCTTCGGCTTCTTTTATTATGATTTGCTGCGTTTTAACTCTTATAACAATCTCAAATTCCATTGTGCTTGGTACCGTTTATCAGATTTAGTTGTTGTGTTCATTCAAAGATATCAATCCCCAATAGCTTCTTTCTTTCTTTTTTTATATGGGTTTGCCCTCTATGTATATTAATGCTATAATATTAAATTGATTAGTTTTATCATTTTTCGTCTCACGATCTGAAATAAATTAAAGTGCCACAAGATAAAACAGTGAAAAGAATAGTAATATAAAACGTCGAATGTCTTATTGTCAGTTTTTAAAGCTCAATTATATAAAAAATTAACTATTATACAGTGGAGATTATGTTTCCTTCTCCTGGATGGATTCCTTTTCTTTATCGTTATCAGTGTCTTTCTCTTTTTCCTTTTCTGTGTCTTTCTTATCAACGTGACTCTTCACAAATTCCAATAAAGTTTGCAGTAATGATTCAGGTAAGCTAAAAAGATCCATGGTGAACTCACCTTCTTCTACATTGTTAGTAAAATTCATCTCAGGCGATATATTCTTTGTTATTATATGAACAATTTCCACTAAATCATCATCTTTCAACTTAGTTAAACCAAACGCTAATCTTTCAATATCAACAGACCCTTTTATCATTGGTTGATTCCCTATTTTCTGTTTCTTAGGTTTGGGTTCGTTAGTGGTAGTTTTATTATTGGAAGCAGGTGAGTTTGTTACTGATGAAGTAGCAGGTGCGCTCGATGTAACTGCTATTTTTCTCTTGTTCGTGGAAATTGAATCCTCAGATGGGACTAATCCACTCTTGGCTAACTCCTTCATCAGGTTTGGTTTATTGATATTTATTGGAGCAGATATAACATGATCTACATGGTATTCGTCTTTGATGAAATTTAAATCGTGGGTGACTTTTCTTTCACCTCCTTTATCTAGAAGAAATAAACTTATATTTAAAGCAAATCCACCCCAGCCTTGTTCTTCAATTCTAAAAGGTGAATCTGTAAAAGTCCTAGTTGGATTGGCAAAAGTTGGATGTAAATGATATACCACTTTGTCTGCAATAGTTAAAGGGATTTCAGTATTATCTTGGTCTAATAAAACAATCTCAATAGCCCATTGTCTCATGGGAAACCCTTCAACTGGTGGTAAATCTGGCAATATATGCTGAGAGGTTTTAACCCTTATTGTTCTTTTCACAGTCTGTATTCATTCAACGAACCAAAAGAGAGATGAATCCTTTGCAGGTTTACTCAATAGTATCAGATTTGTTAGTATTCTAAATTTTTAAATATATATTTTATACTTTCTTCACTAATTTAAACATACAGCAACCATTATTCACTTTTAATACTCTTAGGATGTTGTAGTACCTTTAGTTAAATAGATGATTCAATATCGCTTCCTCTTGCAAGTTTATAGGTATTTAACTTTTGAAATTAAATATTTCAGATAAAGAGCTGTCGTTAACGATGACTTGATGTGCCAGTTAATAGATTTAATGACAGGAAAGAGATAATATGTTAGTTTAATATTCTATGTATTGAGTTAATTGTATTAGTTTTTGTCATTTAGTATTGTGGTAAATGGATTAATCATTTAGATATGTTATATTTCTTCATTTTATATTTACAAGTGTATGAAAACATATGGTATATCAGAGATATAGGGATTTTAATTTTATTTAGAAAATGTTGTTTTATATTGTTCCACAACAGAAGACTTAATCATATTTTGAGAAGCTTTCCATTCTCCTGGCAAGACTTTCCAATCAATTTTGCTAAAAACTTCCTTCAATTGAAGCTCTGGATGTTCTTGTTTCAAAGACTCCAATAAATTCTTCACCTTTAAATCTAGCTCTGACTTAGAGATAACAGGAAGTAACGTTTGATACTCTTTGATGATGTCCAGCTCATTTTGTTCCTTCTCGACTAGATCTTCTCTTTTATTGTTCAAGTATTCTTTGATGGAATCTTTTCTTTGATGAATCATTTTCTCATAGGTACCGTATATATCAAACGTATCAATAGTATGTGTTTTACTATCAATGGTCTTGTTCTTCAAAGCAGCCATCATATTCCTTATAGTAGTCTTTTTCACCTCATTTTTAGTTAAAAGGGCTTGTTTTAAATCCTTCTTCAAACCGTTAACCACTAAAGTGTAAGCTTCATTACTAGCAGTACTATTAAATCTGACAGAAACTAATCTTCTGGAAGTGTTAATTATATTTCTTCCTAACATGGGTATTGAAGTTTGTTTTAGGTTACTATAGAAATTTTTTTGTAGTGTCTTTGTTATTTAAGGAAGTCTATTTATCTTAAAGTTGAGGTTTCGATTTTTCTTTTTGAGAACTGTAAGGAAACAAGTTTCTTAACCGCAAAGTGAAAAATTCCATCTAAAGGGAAAGAAACAGAGATGTATGAGTTTAACGTAATATAATAGTTTTCATTAAATATATCAAAATATAAATGTGTATGTAAGTTTATCGTATTTGAGATTTTCTACGCAGTTGGTTTGTAGAAAAGTCAATGATGAGAATCATGAACCTATGATAATTCACTTTCCTTCTCTAAGAAGTCAGTCCACATGGACACAAAACTTTGGGTTCTGGATGCAGATGCATTCTTTTGCACTTTGTTCTGGTTGTTCATTAACCCTGCTTGTTGTTTCTTTTCATCATCCCAATTCAAAAAATTGGATAATAATTGCAACACTTCAAATTTCTTAGGATCAGCTCTAGGAATAGACACGAATGAAATTAAAAGGTTCGATATTAGATCCCTATCGACAGTTTCTGAATCACCTGATTTCTTTAGCATTCCCAGAGCCTTTCTTAAATGTTCATTTAATATAATAGCTTCATGTCTCAATTTACCAATTTGTAAAGCTTGGTCTTTAGTTTCCTTTTCGAATTCATCTTTCAAGGCAGCCTCTTCATTTAGTTTTTCCATAGCTAGTTTTAATTTAGTTATTTCATCTAAATGTGTCTTTTCAGTGTCCATATTATTATCTAATTGGACTCTTAATGCTTTAATTTGTAAATCTCTATCCTTTAATTCTTCCTTGAATAATTTTTCATTGTTTTGGATTGTGGTTTCTAATTCATCAATGGATAGTTTTAATTGTTTTTCTGTGCTCTTACTAGTATCTAAATGAGATTTTAATTCTTCTTTATCCTGTTTTAAATCTCTAATATCTTGTTTATCATTTTCCAAGATAATGGTCATTTCTTCAACTTGGGTATTTAATTTAGCAACCTTTTGTTCATACTCCTTCAATTTGTATTCAGTTAAACTCTTATTATCCTCAAGCTTTGACTCATAAGCTTTAATATTTGATTGATATTCCTCACATTGATTTTGTAATTTTTCATAGTCATCCTCTAAAGCAGAAAACTCTTTATTCAATGTTTCAACAGTCTGACTTAATTCTTCGTTATCTTTGTTGATAGAGGTGATCTTGTTTTTCATTTTGGTATTTTGAAATTCATACTCCTTTAACTGTTCTTGGACATTCTCAAGCTCTTCTTGAGATTCTTTCATTTTACTAAACACATTCTTCATAGAAGATATTCTGCTTAATAATGTATTATATTGAGTTTCTAGATGATCACGCTCGCTCTTGACCTTTTCTAATTCTTCGACGTTGTCGTGGTCTGTAGAGACAGAACTTGATGAGTTTTCAGTCGAGTTAACTTTCTTTGACAGTTGGGCCTTTAATTGTTCAATTTCTTTCTTTAAATTTATGATTTGTTCAGACTCATTTTCTTCATGATCTTCGTGTTCTTGAGTAATTTCTGTTGTTGTTTCAGGTGGGCTAGTGGTATCTTCGATAGGTTGAGAAGTTGTAGCATCTGCTTTTTCTTCCTCAGGCTCGACCACTGGTTGTTGTCCTTCTGTGGAATTTTCACTTAGAGGAGTGAATGGCTCGACAGTCAATTCATCTATGGAATCTGTTGGCGATTCTACCTTTTCAGTGATTTCAGCAACTTCATTGGTTTCAGAAGTTGGTATTGGGTCCTCTACTTTTGGTGTAGCAGCAACTTGATTTTGCTTCTTCTTGTTCCCCTTTTTCTTATTTTTAGCCATTGCTATCTGTTAATTGTTTTTAGTTAATCAGTCCTCTTCTGTATGGACTACAATCGTTGATCAAATAAAATTTCATACTCTAATTACTACAGTTGTCATCAACATCTTTAAATTCGAACCAAGATGTCAACATTGAAAAAAATTACTCTGAAAAGAAACGAAAAAATGTATTTGGAATTAAAGATTTCAGTGATGAGAGGTAATGTGAACTTTGATTGAAGAATCAAACACAGTTTTTTCTCTCAATTGATCATCCTAACAAGAATAGTTTATAGTAGACCATTTGAATTAAACATTAAATAATTTCAATATGGTAGATATCACCGATTTTTTTGGTAGGGGAAAGAAATCAACTGCCAAGGCAACTACGTCAAAGGAGAGAAGGCCAGCAAGAGCCGCTACAGCCCCAACTCCGAGACCACAACATGACATCATTGATTTAGATGATGAGGACGATGATGATCTTCTAGAATTGCAACCTAGCAGAAAAAGAGCATTAACTAAGACTGAGCCAGAAACCATTACACTTGATACCCCTCCACAAAAGAAAAAGAGAACTACAGCAACTGTGATAGACGATGATGAGGATGAGGAATCCAAACAAGAAGTACCCTTACAAGAATCAATTATCACAAAACCATTGCCTGTTATACCAGCTACTCACAGAAAAGTGCCTAAACCAGCACCAGTTGATATGGAGGTGAAATCTGAAAAGAAATCTGAAAAGAAATCTGCTCCAGTACCGGTTGCTAAGAGTGATATTTCTGCCGAGGAAGTCTTAGCTACTATCACTTCTCTTGATCTTAGTACGGTCCATGTCAAAGAAGGTGCCAACTTTGACTTTAGAGCTCGCGGCAGTGGTGATATGGATGAAGGTACTGGTGAAACTCCAAGTGATTTCCCAGAAGGTGCTCCAAACTGTTTGTTAGGTCTTACTATTGTCTTCACTGGTGTTCTTCCCACTATTGAAAGGGGTGCTGCTGAGAGTTTAGCCAAGAGATATGGTGCTAGAGTCACTAAATCTATCTCTGGTAAGACATCTGTTGTGGTCTTAGGTGATGATGCAGGCCCTAAGAAATTGGAAAAGATCAAACAACTGAAAGTAAAAGCTATTGATGAAGATGGGTTCAAGCAATTAATTTCTGGTATGCCAGCTGCTGGTGGGTCTGGTGTTATTGCTGAAAAGGCGAGACTAAAATTAGAAGAAGAAGAAGAAAAGACTAAGAAGGAAGTCGAAGCCATGATGCAAGAAGAAAAACTAAGAGAATCTAGAATTAAAAAGGCTAAACAAGCTGGCGAGACTATTAAACAAGAAGATAAAATCAGAGAAGAAGATAAATTATGGACAGTAAAATATGCTCCAACTTCTTTATCCCAAATTTGTGGTAATAAAGGTCCTGTTACTAAATTAACTAATTGGTTAAAAAACTGGGATGCTAATAAGAAACTTGGATTTAAGAGCCCAGGTAGAGATGGGACAGGTATATTTAGAACGGTAATGTTGTCTGGTCCACCAGGTATTGGTAAAACCACTGCAGCACATTTAATTGCCAATCAATTTGGTTATGATGTTTTGGAACAAAATGCCTCCGACGTTCGTTCAAAATCGTTATTGAATGCTGGTGTTAAGAATGCATTGGGTAATATGTCTGTTATTGGTTATTTCAAAAATAAGGATAATGTTGACGATATAAATGGTAAGAAATTTGTTATTATCATGGATGAAGTTGACGGTATGAGTGGTGGTGATCGTGGTGGTGTGGGTCAATTAGCCCAATTCTGTAGAAAGACTACTACTCCAATGATTTTAATCTGTAATGAACGTAATTTGCCTAAGATGAGACCTTTTGATAGAACATGTCTTGATATTCAATTCAGAAGACCTGATGCAAACAGTGTCAAAGCTAGATTGATGACTATTGCTGTAAGAGAAGGGTTCAAATTGGATCCAACTATAATTGACAAATTAGTTCAAACCACTAGAGGTGATATTAGGCAAATCATTAACTTACTGTCTACGATTTCAAAGACAACAAAGTCCATTGGCCATGAAAATATTCAAGAAATATCAAAGGCGTGGGAAAAAAATGTTGCATTGAAGCCATTTGATATTACACATAAGATGTTTGATGGACATATTTATACCAGCATTGGATCAAATACATTCACATTAAATGATAAGATTGCATTATATTTCGATGATTTTGATTTTACACCATTGATGATTCAAGAAAATTATATTCATTGTAAACCAGCAAATTTACCACCAGGTAAGTCCCCATTAGAAGCTATTGCTGATGCAGCAGATAGTATATCACAAGGTGATTTAGTGGAGAGGAAGATACGTAGTAGTGAACAATTATGGAGTTTGTTGCCATTACATGCAGTTTTATCATCAGTGCGTCCAGCATCAAAGGTTGCTGGTCATATGTCTGGTAGAATCAATTTTACAAGTTGGTTAGGACAAAATTCAAAGACTAACAAATATTTTAGATTATTACAAGAACTACAATATCATATGAGGTTGAGTACATCTACAGATAAATTGGGTCTTAGATTAAGTTATTTACCCACATTGAAGGACAGAATGTTACTACCTCTAGTGAAGGAAGGCACTGCTGGAGTGGATGAGATCATTAAATTCATGGATGATTATTATTTGACTAAAGAAGATTGGGACACAGTTATGGAGTTTATGGTTGGACCAGACAAGACGGATGTGACAATCAAGAAGATTCCAAGTTCGGTGAAAAGTGCATTTACAAGAAAATATAATGGTATGACGCATCCAGTGGCCATTTATAAGACTGGTTCTAGTGTTGGTGGTGGTGGTGCAGTAAGTAAACCGGATTTTGAAGACATTGTGGATGCAGATACCGCTAGTGTTGCTGCTGAAGACGAAAACAATGAAGATGACGGTGCCATTAACTTAAAGAAGGATAAATTAATCAAACAGAAGGCCAGACCTACAAAGAGAAAAGCAGCCACTACAAAGAAGGATGCTACAAAGAAAAGAAAGACCAAGGCTTAGTGATATATGTATCTATGTATGTACATTTTGTAGCGTTACTCTTTCGGAGTCAAGAATGCATTGTAGTTAGAAGATAAAGAACTTGCAGGTTGCATATTTACAAGTGAGGGGGAGAGGAAGGCTGAGAACATTTCCAATGAGCCATCCGCCTGAATTGTGTGATTCGCATTTGGGGGGCGGACGGTGGCACGAGGTGAAACGATCAGAGGCTTAGCATGAATATAGATATAGTTCAAAACAACAGCCATTATGTTCTTCTGCAGAGAAGAGGAGCAGGATTTGTTGAAACACAATCAAAAGAGCACGGTTCAGAAGTGTTGGCAACTCAATAATCGAAGAGCTGTTGAAAAGATCACCTTCGATCAGGATTTCATTCTTCATCTGGAGCCAAGGTCAAGAAAAGTGGGGCAGTTACTGCGTGCAAAAAGAAAACCAGCCTATTTACCACTCTATAGTTGCTATTTCACCGCAGATTACTTAGTTATTTACTTACTTAGTTACGTACTTTACCTATTTAGTACTCCGATTCTTGTATTTCGATGAAAGAATATTCAACAATTTGGTTGAAAGGAGTTCACAAGTTCTTCTTTGCAGTTTGTCTTCACTCTGTGCAGCTTCTTATTTAAAATCCCATATTTTGTGATATTTTTTCATTACTTAAATTTTAGATCGTAAGAGCTTATTTAAGAAACTGAAATCATTTCCCTTGAAATATTTCATTGCTGCATGATCAATCAAGTCAAAACCTACATTTTATAGCAAAATATACATATTCAAACCTCAATACACACATACATTAGTATACATATACAATGTCTCAAGTCCAAACTAAAACTCAAATATTAATCACTGATATTCCAAAGGAAAAATTTACACAAAAATGGCCAAATACCATTGAAACATTATTATTTAAAACTAAATTCCCAGAATTGAAATCAAAATTACAATATTTCACTCCTTTACCCTTTCTTCAAAGAATTATTATTATATTAGATGATCCTCAATCTGCTATGAAATTATTTGAATTCTTAAGGGATGGGGATTATATTCAAAAACCATTAAAATTGTTTTTAACAGAATCTCTACTAAGTGGATCTTCCAGATCCCGTTCATTTGATGACTCTGCAAGCAATGATTCTATCCCATTTGATAGAACCACAAATCCATTTTTAGATTTAAATAAGCATACAATTTCAAATGATTTACAAGACGGTTCATCACAAGACAATTCCACAAGACCAATCTTATCACTAGAAACTAATCCTTTGAAAACGGGAATCTCATCCGGTTCATTGGCTGTAGGTTCTCCATCTTTATCACCGGATAATGGTACATTAGAATCCCCAACTTTATTGAAGTTCAATAAAGACGATAAGCCACACTATTACAGAGAGCCATTACCAAGGACAACTTCAAATTCAAGTTTGACTAAAAGTGAAAATTACAAGCATGATAATGGTAATAATAACAATAATAATAAAGATGGTACTCCATTTAATACTTTTACAAGAGATGAAGATAAGATTTCCAAAAGTGATGAAGAATTTAATTTAAATATTGAAAGACATAGCACTTCGGTATCTACTGCCACTCCTCCAAAGAGCCCTAGTATAACAATTAATTCAGTGTTTCCATAAGTAATTCCTCTGTAAGTTATATAATAAAAAAATATTTGATTATATATATAAAGCTACGGATACTTTTAATGATTTTAAACTTTCAAAATGGAGAAACGGTTAGTCTATCTCTTAAAAATTAAAGTAAGTATTATATTAATATATAGAATGAGGATTTAACATTAAATTATTTACATGTAACATCACCTACTAAATGGAATTGTGGGGGAGAAGGAGTCATTATTAGTGTTATACTATATTGGTATCATTATGGGGTTAATGTTTCATTAGCTTCATTTTCTTCGTTATATTCATCTTTATTGGATGGAAATTCATTGGAGGTGTCTGCTTTATCATTATCACTAAATTTCTTGGGTAACTCATTTATTTTATGATACTCTTCAATAGTAGCTAATGAAGAATATTCAAATGCCTCCATATCACAATTTCTTCTTACTAGATTATAAATTACATTCCCTGGTCCCATCGATATTGAAACATTTGTCTTCCCTTTATTACGTTCTCTAGGAACAAATGAATTGATTGTATCATAACATTTTGTAAACTGTACTGTATTAGAACTACATCTAACAAATCTTTCAATAGCATGATGTACAAGCATTGATATACGGCCATCTAGATTCCCTATTATGGGATAAATCAATTCCGTAGTAGTGTTTTGATGATTCAATTTTAGTATATCCCAAATATAATCATATAATGGTTCTTGAATGGGTCTTAATACAGTGTTATTGTGAAACGCAATATTATTTGGATTTGTTAATTCGGTGATTCTTAATGCTGGGAATCTTGTTTGTGATTCTATTCGAAGTTTTTCTAAATCTTCCACGAGACCTGTGGCCACACATTGTTTTATACTATTGACATTGGCAATGGCAATAGTAGGTGCGACAGGTTTCATTTGTTGTAATAAATTATTTAATTGTGAAGGTAAATCATTAGTACGAGGTGATGATAATGCCCACATTTCAAATTTTGTGGAGTGGTTCATTCTATGTGCAATAAGATATTTCTCAGTATATTTAACCATTAATTCATTTCTATAATTTGCTATATTAAATAAATCTCTTAATGTAAACAATCCATTGACACTAAGACATGTTAATTCACCCAATGAGTGACCCATTAATATATAATCTTCTGATCTTTTCCTCAAATCTTTTCTTTCTAATATATTATATAATTGATAATATAGGTTTGAACATACGGCAATACTGCCAGGAGAAGATGGATTTCTAAAGATATAATTAATCAATTCATTGGTTTTGGGTCCATTAGCTTCTATAATTTTATTGAATTCGGTTTGTTTATTTCTGATTAATGCTTTTAGTATTGGAATAGAGATTGAAGTACCTTGACCAGGAAAAGTTAATAATCTCATCCGAGTGTGTATTTGAGTGAGGAATTCGTGCTTGGCTGGTTATAATAATGCAATTAGTTGTCTTCACAGGTGGAGGCAAAAAGTGTTATTTCACGTCAAAACAATGCTCATCTTAAAAAGGATCTTTAAATTAATCAAATCTCCAATTCAATCAATTAATTGTGAAATTTCGACTTCGATATAAAGGCTATTAATAACACAGGAAAGATATCAACTAACATAGTCTTTGACTTATCAAATAATAATCACCTACTATTACAAAATGATAATAAGAATATATAGATACAACGAAGTTTAACAAGATATGTAATTACAGCAATACAAAAAAAACAACATTAGAAAATTGTTTGTATGTTCTACCAGCCCTTGCATTTAAAGTGGAATCTTAAGACAAACCTCCCGAGGGAAGATTGCAATAAAAAAACTTCTAAAACACAAAAGGGCACTAAGATGAACACAGAATATCAAAACATAAACAAAGAAACCCGGAAAGGTGACTTGAATACAATAATGAATTCCTTAATCTCTCCGATAGACTTGACGCTTATTCGATCTTTATATGACCTAGAAATAAGCAACACGGTTTTATAGTCCTGGATGAATTAATCCGCACGATTAATAAGTGGTTTTTTTGTAAATGGGAATCAAGAATAGTTAAAATTGGAAGAAGTGAAACTAAAATATTTGAAAACTTTTCAGAACTCGATGCTTTTATACTTTTATTTTTTATTTTTTAGGAAGTGATGTTACCCGGGCTCGGCCTCATTAATTAGCAAATCAATCATATAAAATTTATTGAATAATTTAATTAGGGACAAAGTATTGATATACGGAGGGGAGACACAACCAGACAGAGCCACAACGATGTCTAGTTCACCATTATTACCTACAACAAATGCGCATACTAGCAGAGGGATAAAAGTTATATTTTCTAATGATTTAATTCAACCACTATTACTTACAAATTTCCCAACTACCGATATCGATTATAAATGGTTAAGACGTAATATAAGATCGTTACGCTCTAATGATTGTCACGATAAACCGTTAAAATTCTTGAAGAATGGTGTTTATATGAATAATTCTCAGTTCCAGAATGATATACAGCGATATTTACTACAACAACAACAAGATGAAGAAGGGGAGGATGTGACGGGACCATATTTTATACATTGTATGATTGGTATTGATTCGATGAGTCCTGACCAATTGGAAGAAGAAGATAGTAAAGATGATTCTCTGGGGGGTAATACAAATCGTACTAATGGTGATGGTTCACAACAACCTATGGGAGCGATAGGGTTTGATCGTTTACGAGGGTTAGGTTTTAGTGAAGAAGAGATAAATTTATTAAGACAACAATTTCAATCTACATACGGTAGTGATGATGTGAGAGAGAATACTAGAGAGTTGGAAGAAAGATGGATGGAGAATGATGTTAGAGCTGATGGTAATGATGAGCAGTTCAATTCTATTCCGATTGGTAATTATAAGCATAATGTTGATTTGTTGATTGGTATCACTATTGGGTTTGTGTTGGGTATATTTAGTCTTATCTTAATACGGCAAGAAGGGTTGTTTAATAGACGACAGCTAATGGCTATTTATGCCGGTATAATGGTCAATATAGTGGTATGTTTCACACGGTTGTGAATTGGCAAACAATAATGTATAGTGCGATGAGGCGATGAGGCGAAGATGCGAAGATGCGATGAGGCAATAATGCAATGAGGCAATAGTGCAAAAGTACAATATGACTATATAGTAGTAAAGTGACATTCAGATATTATTATTTTTGTTGTTTAAATTTAATATATATATATATATGCTAAGAGAGAACTGCGATTAACGACGGATTAAAAGGTAGGCATTTTCTTGTTTTAAAGCATTTAAATTTCTATAATTACCTTCTAATCTCATCAATAGACCACCGAAGGAATAGTATACGGCGATGATATCCTTGGTGACTTCTTCGAATCTATACGCGGTCCCGTGCATGACGTAGTCATAGTCGTCGGCTAAGGATCTTTCATTAGGTTGAGGAGGTCTCCAACTGGCGTTTTTATTGTCTTGTTTTGTATCGTCGCCACCCAGAGATAGAGAGGATGCTAGGGTGATTGTTAATTGTTCGTTTGTTTGTACTGGGAACAATTCGATATTTATGTCTAGAGTCAATTTACATTGTTCTTGTGTGGTTGAATTGGCTTCGATTCTTGCGATTCTGTTGTATCTACCTGGATCGGCTTCTGTTACGTTAAAGATATCATCGAAAAGAGTGTTGGACATTTTTGTAAATGAGTGTGGTTATTGTACTGTTTAGCTTTACTGATAATATTTCAATACTTTGATATATAATTGTATAATTATATATATGTAAAAATTTTATTTTTTTTCTTTCCAAAATAGAGAAAAGCATCGATCACATATAACGAAGGTTTAGATTGACATATAAATGTATGTGTATATATGCATATATTAATATTTAGTGTAGTTTAGTTTGTGTGGTTCTCTTTGTCTTGTAGTCTTTAATGGCGGCTTTGATTGCGTCTTCTGCTAGCATTGAACAATGTAGTTTGACTGGTGGTAGTGACAGTTCTTTAGCGATTCTGGTATTTTTGATTTCTTGAGCATCGTCAATTTTCATGCCGTGAACGAGTTCAGTCATATATGAGGAGGAGGCGATTGCAGAGCCGCAACCGAATGTTTTGAATTTGACGTTTTCTATCACGCCTGTGGTGTCGTTGACTTGGATTTGCAATTTGATCACGTCCCCGCATGCAGGAGCGCCGACAATGCCGGTTCCGACATTGGACAGTTTTTTGTCTAGAGAGCCGACGTTTCTTGGGTTGGTGTAGTGTTCTATGACTTTGGGATGGTATGCTCTCTTGTTTGTGGACGATATTATTATGGAGTTTATTATCGACGTCGTGGAGTTGTTTTTGAAGATGGACATATTTGATATTTGCTTTGAGAAGGTGGGGAATATTAGAGAGTTCATGGTGTGGTTGAGCGTATGTATTGATATATTGGTATGTTGGTATGTTGGTATGTTGATATATTGGTATGGGTGTGTGTATTGGATGAATGCACAGA
The DNA here is from genome assembly GCA_033807795.1 of Monosporozyma servazzii. Classification (NCBI taxonomy): domain Eukaryota; kingdom Fungi; phylum Ascomycota; class Saccharomycetes; order Saccharomycetales; family Saccharomycetaceae; genus Monosporozyma; species Monosporozyma servazzii. The sequence continues at coordinate 270,915 of CP138599.1, read as the reverse complement.
CACGACTATATATACACAATCCAGCGTAACTTAACGGATTATTAATTAATTAATTGGTGCTGAATCATTGGCATCACAATTTTTACGCAAATAAAACAGGGTACAATTCACGCTGCGAGAAAACATGGGTGCCGGTCACGTGCGCGGGGGCACTATCTCCGGGCCGCGCTCCGGACATAGAGCCCGCTGCCGCCGCTATCTCCTCGCTGCCATAATTGTTGCGCAGCATCATTACATTATAGCAGGTATTTCACTATATTATTGCAGACATCATTGTAATATTGCAGACAGCATAGTATAGCATCCGCGGAACCACAGCAGCCGCAAGAACTCCGTCGAAGACACCTTCCGCGGGTGGCTTAATATATCGCAGTGCTATGCTGAGTTAACAGTAGTGTGATATGCTAAGTTGACAGTAGTGTGATATGCTAAGTTGACAGTAGTGTGTTAACCGTACTTCCAGCGATGGCCTCTATTCATCGCCTACACTCTACCGCATACAGTGGTAATCATAACAACGCAGCTTGCCTTCCATTCAACAATGACAAGTAGTAATATAACTAATCATATCTGCGCCAAAGCATTGCTATATGTACTCGTATATATATTGAATAGCTTTTAACCCCCCCCCAAATATAATATTATAGATATCATTATCATGCAATTGAGTCATATGATTTATATACAGCTGTCATACGATTATACAAAGGAATTAACATATCAATATAGTTCAATACACTGAGAATACAGAGCAGCTGTTGTCTCTTTTTTGGATCCATATTCCAGCATTCTCTACTTCATTTACGTTAAAAAATCACACTGTACTGTAAAATTCTGTAGCACGCATAGTATGCACATTCTCTACTTCATTTATGTTAAACAGGTCAAGAGTACTTGTGGGTTATATCATATTATACTGTATTTAACGATGTAAACTGGTCAACAGTTCTTGTGGGTTATCTCATATTATACTGTATTTAACGATGTTGAATTCTTTGTTTTCTAGTTTTCCAATGGGGAATTTTCCATTCTGAAACAATTTTAAAGATCTATAAGGGACTATCCCTCTCCCCCACAAACATATATACACACGTATACTTATAACCCAAGCTAAAACAAAATATATTGATACTGACTTTGGTACAGTAACAATATACTAATAACAGATGGATACTCCCCATTCAACAACATATCTAAATGATAACGAAAATTTCGATGTATCGTTAGACTGGCTATATAAAGGTAAAAAGAAAAATAAAGTGAAACAACAACAACAACAATCTAATAAGATAAACAAACAGATTATTAGCAATGACGGGAATGGTATACACTCCACAGATAAGGAACTGAAAACTAAATACACGGTTCTAAATAAAAGAAATAGATCCGCTTCCGTATCCAATGCTTTGTTAGACGCTTCAATCTTGAAGAATAATAACAACAATACTACTACTACTAATACTAATAATAATACCGTAAGAAGATCGTCAAGTTCTAGTGCCCATAATTCAGATGCAAAGAGAAAATCATTGCTAACTTCTCTGTTTGGTAAAAAGACTTCTCAGTCTGCTTCTTCCGCTTCTGTGTCTGAATCCCCTCAATCCACAGCTGCGTCCATGTCTATATACCCCCCTTCTAAGTCCACAACAATATCTCCCCCGTCCACCTCTACATCTCAATCTTCCCAAAATGATAGATTGGATATAAATAATATAGCCACTAATGTACCTTTGAAAGTGGGATCACCAGACTTTAACAATACTTCACCAAGTTCAAATGTATTGGAAGATACATTACAATGTATTGATGTGGGTGTTTCAAAATCAAAACTGAAAAGTCTTTCAAAGATCCCCATGAAAAGAGTTATCTTTGCAGTAGATAAATTTGAAACAGATCCACCACAACAATTGCCGTCAAGAAATCCAAAATTGGGTAATGTACTCATCCCATATGATATGATTAGTGATATTCCATCCATATCAAAGGGAATCTCAAACGTGAAGGATTCAAAATCAAATGACAATAATAACAGTATTACAAAGGATTCAAAAGAATTTAAATCAGCTTTGGAGATTTATAACCAAAATTTAAAGGAGGCTATAAAACGTCAACAAGAAGCACATAAAGCTGCAGAAAAAATAGCCAAAGAAGTTAAGACATTTAATAATAAAGTATCACGTAGAGATTCTCTATCCTCCAAATTATATTATTCAAATCCGAAAGATGATGATAGTAATAGTGGTAATAATAGTAATAATCTGTCTAGAACTAATAGTAACACTAGTGATCATCAAAACAAGCTAGACACCTCCATAATTAATATCGATAATCCTTTACATTTGCATGAACACTATTTTGAAACAGGTGACATTGATAATAATAATAATAATAATAATAGTAATAGTATATCTTCTTCTATTTCATCGAATTTAACATTGGATATAATATACACACGATGCTGTCATTTAAGAGAAATTTTACCAATCCCATCAACTTTAAGACAACTAAGAGGCAAAACTTCTCCATTGCATATGTTAAAATTTTTAAATCCAAGACCCACTTTAATTGATATCTTATCATTTTGTGATTTTATTGCCATTATACCAATTCATAATGTTATCTTTGATAACGTAACATTAAATTCTGAAATGTTGAGAATTGTATTAAGTTCCCTAGTTAATTCAGTCACTTTAGAAAAAATTGGTTTAAGAAATGTAGTCATTTCACAGACTGATTGGCCATTCTTTTGTAAATTTTTACTGGAAAATAAATCTATTGTAAAATTAGATATATCGCAAACTAAAAAAAAATCAGATTTATCAGTAAAAGATCATAGAGAATGTATGGACTGGGATCTTTTAACTCATGTTATTAGATTAAGAAAGGGGAGAGCATTAGAGGAATTATTATTAAATGGGATTAAATTGAGTCATATTCCTTTGCTACAATTTCAGCACTTATTAAACAGTTTCGGTGAAAATTATCGCCAATCACTAGTTTCAAATGAAAATAAATCTTTTTCCACTGCTTCAATTACTTCTTCTACTCAATCCACTGGATCAGATAATGTAGGGATTAGATTGGGTCTTGCCGCAACTGAAATCACTGATGATTATTTGACTGCTGTTCTGAATTGGATGTCAAAATATTCCGTTCAAGGTGTTGATTTTTCATTTAATAATTTAGATTCAAACTTAAAACTATTGGCTAAGAAATTCGCTCGTTTATCATATGATAATTTACAATATTTTAGTTTAAACAATACTAATATATCCAATGTCACTAATTTAGCTTTATTATTAAAATACTTATCAAGGTTACCTAATCTAAAATTCTTAGATTTATCAAATATTCCAGATGTATTCCCTGGTATTATTCCATATTCCTACAAATATTTACCACGTTTCTCCAACTTGAAAAGAATACATATTGGTTACAATAATTTAAATTATAGACAAATTATTATGTTATGTAACATTTTGGTTAAATGTAAAAATCTTTCGCATGTATCAATGTTGTATGAAATGGATCAACTTGAAGTTGATAAGACTACAACTGATTACAATCCAACCACTAAAGATGATTTGAATATAGGTACTACAAAAGGTACATATACCCATAAATTTTTTACAAGAAATACAGTATGGGCAGCACTGTATTCTTTGGCTCGTGATTCACCCAATTTATTCTCTTTGGATATTCCTTATGATCAAGTGTCAGATGAAATCCAATCTAGAATTGCTTTATGTTTAATGAGAAATATGCAACATGCTGTTAATTCAGATTTCAAAATTGACGCTTTATCATCTCAAGATCAATTACTATTTGATGGTACATTACTAGCTGAAACCGCAGACGATGTATTAAAGAAATTAAATACTAATACATTGATAAATGATGATCCACAGCTTGCTGCGGCAAAGAAATATATGTTGAAGAAATATTTGGAAAAATTAGAGAATCTATTAAACGATGTTCAAGAAACTATTGATAATGTATTTGAAAAGAGAAAAATTGGTGAATTGCCATCGAAGGAAAAAGAAAACTTGTTAAGACTATTGTTACTAGAAAAGAATTTGAAAAATATTATTGAAATTGTATTCTCTATTCCAAGTATTCAAAATAAGTTCAAGAAATCATACATCAATTCGAATGGTAACAATGACATATTAGGTACGGATGGTAAATCACTATTACCATCTCAACCTTCCAGACCGTTATTGAAGCATTTAGATTCTGAAAGGTTGATGGCAGAAGTTGCCGCTGAAGAAGATGCAGAACAAGATCCTGCCTTCCCACATATTGTGGCCACTGAAGAAGGGAATAGAATTGTAGATATGAATACAGGTAAATCACTTCTTTATAAATCTTCATCGTCGACTTCGATTCAGAGTAAGCTTCAAGAAAAGGAAGAAGGTGAACTACATAAATGGGGGTTTTTCGTTCAACAACAAAGATCAATGTATCCACAAGACAGTTCATCGCCAAATAATGAAAAGGACATGGGTGCAAAGGATGAAAACACATATATTCCACACTTACCTACACCAAATCGTGATTCAGGTGCCACTACTCCATCATCACCTAAATTTTTAGCAAGAATTCCATCTGGCGAAGAATTAAGAAAAGCAATTATTAAAGCTAAAGGTGTTGCCACCATGGACGATTTGATACAAAACGTGGCATCGAATAAACATGAATTAGAAACTATTTACAATGCAGCATATTTCCTCACTGGTAATACTAGAAATGATAAAGATCTTAAAGATGACAAATCCACAGAACTAGATCCATCTTCTACAGAAAAAAACATATTTCAGAAAAAGGACTAGTAAAAGGACCTTACTTTCTTATTTATATATTATTTATTCACTCTTCTTTTTATACCATTTAATTGAAATTCACTCAATGAAGACTTTTAATTATCATATTAACCTGTTTGCAATTGATATATTGCCACGGCAATATGATTAATTGAAGGGCTTGTACTGACATGGATGATTTATATGGTATAGGTCTTGTAATTGTACACTTGGTAAAGCGTAAAAGAAAGATGTGAATGCAGTCAATTGTTTCTGTTTCGTTGGTTTCTTGGCTCAAATTTCACATAATAAAAAAATGTCAAAATTATTTTTTCAAAACAATGACAAAATTCAGCGATTGAGACAAAAGTGAGTGATGATAATAAGCAAATTCGAATATGAAATGTAATGGAACACACCAGCAGGAAGCTACAGCATATAACCTAAATTATTTTTAAGAAAACTAAGTCAAGAATGGCCATGGTTTAAGAAAAATTTATAATAATTTTCCTAGCTTCTAGCTAAAAGCAAGAAGAATATGTATAGAATCAGGAACTATGAATAGTGTTATTACTGCTAGCAACTTGTTGTTGAATTGTAAGGTTGCCAGATCTCAAAGTACAGATTTCCATTGTTTTCTCGACGAGTTGGAAAAAGAAAGGTGGGAACTTGGAAATTTCCAGGAACTTGCCGAAATTTTTCAATGAGATGGTGAGATTTGAAAAGACAAATATTTAAATGTGGATAGCATAAACGGTGATCAATTTCTGAAGTTGCCCAAATTGCCTTCTCATTTTGATATCTATAATATAGTGGGTGAGTGTATACATCTATATATAAGGTTTGTATCGAGCAATTGGGAAACTATCAAAGCAAGCACACAATATTAATAACAACAGTCATACAAAATGTCTCCCAACAAAGAAAGGAAAAGCGTTTTGTGGAGAAGATCTGCACCTTCTTTGTATCATCATATCTCTAGTTTTAAACCAAAGTTCATCAGACGTATGGATGATACTGAGAAGTTACATAAATCTATCACTTTTAGAAGTGAGATTATTCCAGATAAAAACCGTGGCTTATTGACCACAAGTTTATTATATTCTCAAGGGAGTGATATTTATGAAATTGACTGTAATTTACCATTAGGTTCCTTTTATAAAGATGAAAAGATCAAAAACAAGAATATTCCAGATAATAAAGAAGGCGATGCTTTCAACGATGTGGAGAGCACTAAATTGGGTGCCAAATGGGTTTATTCTGGTGAAACTGTGTCCAAGATGGCCTATTTAGACGATTCTGAAGATAGTACGATCATTGCTATGTCTAAGAATGGGTCTTTGGCATGGTTTAGAGATGGAATTAAAGTACCAATCCATATTGTGCAAGAAATGATGGGACCATCAACAAGTTTTGCTGCTATGCATTCTCATGTAAGACCAGATGATTTAGCTGTTTCAGACTTTGGCCTTTCTGAGAATTTAGAAACATTGGTTAAATCCCAATCGAATGGTTCTGAAGAAGATAGTATATTGAAAGTTGTAGATAATTCTGGTAGACCAGGTGATATATTACGTACCATTCATGTTCCCGGTACTACTGTGACTCATACTGTGAGATTTTTTGATAATCATTTATTTGGATCATGTTCTGATGATAATACAATCAGATTCTGGGATGTTAGAACGTCGTCGAAACCTGTTTTCTCGTTGAGTGAACCACAAAATGGTAGATTAACTGCGTTTGATACTTCACAGATCACGAATGAGTTATTTGTTACTGGTTCATCTACGGGTGTTATTAAATTATGGGATGTACGTGCCGTGGAGTTTGCTACTACTGACTTAAGTTATAGACAGAATGGTGAAGATCCGATTCAAAATGAATTGGTCAGTTTGTATCATTCTGGTGGTGATTCGATTGTGGATGTTCAATTTTCACAAACTTCGTCATCAGAATTTTTCACAGTGGGTAATACAGGTAATGTTTATCATTGGGATATGGAGTATTTTTTCTCTCGAAATGATGATGATAATGAAGAATCGGTAAGAAAATCTTTACCAACGAAATCGCATACAACATCAACAAGAAACAATAATAATAATAATGTACCAGCACCAGAAGAATTACAAGGCCAATGTCTTAAATTTTTCCACAGTGGTAATAATAATCGTTCCAATACTAAGTTTGGTAAGAAAAACAGTGTAGCTTGGCATCCAATTATTGATGATTTGGTTTGTACGGTGGATGATTCTAGTTTCGTATCAGTCTATAAACCATTTTCATTAAGAGATTTTGATGCATTTGATAAATAGAGATTTGTATTGATAAGCAATTAAATAAACCAGTCAAATATAGCTATATATATATATATATATATTGATTGATATATATTCATAACACTGTTCTTTTCCAATAATATCAAGTTGTTGTTTGTTTTTACTATTTTTAACAATTTCGAAGTATTTAATTTTTGAACAAAATATATAATTTGTGTAGATTTGAGTAGAGTGCTTTAGAGAGATAATATAATGGAAAGAGTAAATAAAGATAAAACAGATAATATTTTTTGGAAATGATAATATTGAAAAGACGATTTGATAAGTATTAAATATAGTTATACCAATGAAGGATTTGACCACGACCCTAAGTCAATTTACTATTATACATTTATATTTTATTCTGAACTTTTGTATTATCATTCTACTATCCTTCTAGTGCATCAAACCCATTACGAGGCCTTCACAAGTATAAATATTACTTGTGGTTCAGTCTCAACTCTTCTCCAAATGTATATCTTCTTTCATCACAGATTGAAATGATGAATAAAATGCAAAGAGCCGCCCACCCCTGAAAAATCATCTGAAAAATCATCTGAAAAATTATTTGAAAAATTTGAAAAATTTGAAAAATTTCCTCCAAAATGGAAGGAAAAAGAAACGATTCCATAATAACGTAAGAATAACTGAAGAATAACTGAAGAATAATAAGATGAGTAATGGTTTATTAACACTTGGCAGAAGTGGGGCGAGACTAGCAATAGATAGATAGATAGATAGACAGAGAAATATGATTATGGGGCTCATGTCATAGTTTGTTGTAGGTTTACAAGCAGACGATTGACTGCCTATATCATGTTCGTTTTTGTCAATACCATTAATAATACAACTGATAAAAGTAATAGCGCAGTTTATTGATGAAGATGGCCAGGATCTCATAATGCAGCTTGTAAATGCCCCGTTTAATTCCATTTATTTCAATTTTTAAAGATGGTTTTATTCCTCTTTTCTTTTTCCTCTTTACACATTTAATTTTTCATTTATTTTTCAAATTTATTGAATCTCCCTAATATATAAATATATATATGGAGTATAAGAAATGGAAATAGAATATTTAAAGGTTCTACTTCGTAACCCTTCTTGCAACATCAAACTAATAATTGTTTTATATATCAATATTGGTCGGTGGCATTGTTCAAATATTTGAAATATAAAAATAATACCAAACAATCAAACACATACACAATAACAACATGGCTAAAACTTACAAACCATCCTCTTATGAACATATCTCTTCATTAAAACCAAGATTTATCTCTAGAGTTCACGCTAATCAAGATAAATCTATCACTTTTAGCAACAAGATTGTTCCAGACAAAGACGATAGTGCTTTGAAGACTAGTATCATCTACTCTCAAGGGTCCGACATTTATGAAATCGAATGTGCTCTACCAATGGATGGTTCCGCTGAACCAGTACCAGAAAATGAATACGGCAACGCCTTTGCCGCTGTTGAGAAGAAACCATTAAGTGCCAAATGGGTCTATTCTGGTGAAACAGTCTCTAAGATGGAATATCTAGGTAACAGTAACGACACCACTGTAGTGGCCATGTCCAAGAACGGTTCTTTGGCTTGGTTCACAGATGGGATCAAAGTTCCAGTTCATATTGTACAAGAAATGATGGGTCCATCAACAAGTTTTGCATCTATGCACTCTCATGTGAGACCAAACGATTTAGCCGTGTCTGATTTCGGTCTTTCATTCGATTCGGAAACAATTGTTAAATCTCAAGCCAGTGGTTCTGCTGAAGAAAGTATCTTAAAGGTTATCGATAATGCTGGTAAACCATCTGACGTCCTAAGAACTATTCGTGTTCCAGGTACCACCGTCGCTCACACTGTTAGATTCTTTGATAACCATCTATTTGCTTCTTGTTCAGATGATAATGTCTTAAGATTCTGGGATGTCAGAACTGCAGACAAACCATTGTTTGTCTTAAGTGATCCACAAAATGGAAAATTAACATCCTTTGATGCTTCCACCGTCACAAACAACTTATTTGTTACTGGGTTTTCCACAGGTGTCGTTAAATTATGGGATGTTCGTAGTGTCGAAAATGCTACTACTGACTTCACAAATAGACAAAATGGTGAAGATCCAATTCAAAAGGAAATTGCCAACTTTTATCATTCTGGTGGTGATTCAGTTGAAGATGTTAAATTCTCTTATACTTCTCCATATGAAGTAGTCACCGTTGGTGGTGCTGGTAATATTTACCATTGGGATATGGAATACGCTTTATCAAATTACGATGAAGAAGATACTTCCAACTTACCACAAGATGCTTCTGAAGAATTACAAAGTCAATCTTTGAAATTCGTTCACACCGGTGGCTCAAGAAGACAAACTACACCAAAGGGTAAGAAAAACACTGTTACTTGGCATCCAGTTATCGATGACTACATTGCTACTGTGGATGATGATTCTTTACTTTCTGTCTACAAGCCATTCGCTGTGGAAACCGAAGAAGACGAAGAAGAATAGACCCTTCTCAACTTTAACTTTTGATTGACCTTTTTATGATCCTTATGATTATTATTTAATCCCAATATCTACTATCTAACTTATTTATTTAATACTCTCATTAACTGAGACATTATTATTTTTACTAATACTCCCCCACACGCACCTAAAAATGCTTTACATAGAATCTTGATTTCAGAAGAAGACTCTGTACTCTGTAGAATCATCGTCTCTCTTTGGGAGATCTCATTATATTTTGCTTATATTATGCGATGGCAGATATTTCAAATCTTTATTTTTATTTTTTCTATTTACATTTTTCATCAAAAAATAAAAACAACATCGATAATAATTTAAATCTGATCAAATTTCACGTAACGATCATCAGATTGATTACATTTGGAATCAGTTGAAAACAACAACAAGAAAACCATATACATCGCTGTAATTCGAATCAATATTAGTTATTCTATTGAAAAGAATTATTATTATTATTTTACTAGCTTTTTCATTAGATGACTATTAGTGATATAATTTAGTTAGAGATCTAAATTTTATAATCTAATTTTTTTTTCTCCCAAAGTCCTGATCTCTCTGATCTCTCTTTAATTTTAAATTTTTTGCATATATCCTCCCCTTCAATCGATATTAATACAACAGTCGATACTCTTTTCATCCTTTTATAGTAATCCACTCTTCAAGATTTGCTAGTCGAACAAACCCTTTTAAACAAAGTATCATAATGGCTTCTCTTTTCAGACCACCAGATTCACATAGCTCCCATGCTAATACCCCCAAATTAAAACTACCGTCGCTAATTAACAATGTAGAGACTCCATCGCCAAATAATACCATTTTTAAAAGTGATGATGAACCATCAAGATCAATATCTAATAATAAAGAAAATCTATCTTTAAATGCTCCAATGACTCAAAGAAATACAAACAATAATAACATCTATAAGACACAAAATATTTATTCAAACACAGCAAAAAAGCAAACATCAAATAATTTAAGCATATTCCCATCAAATTCCAATAGCAACAATGGAGGATCTTCATTATCGTTGCCGGTTCCTTCTCCATCACCATCAATAAGCCCCTCTAGATCACCAATATCGTTAAAGAAAAGACCAATGCCTCCACCAATCCCACAGTTAAATATGAATATTACCCCCAGTGTGACACCTGCAACCTCTACTGTTTCATCAGCAAAACAAAAACGTCCACCTCCATTAATGAATCCAAATGAATTATCAGAATCAATGAAAAACATGTCTATAAAAACAAGTCCTGAAGCTAGATCCACTGTCAATACTCCAAGGGATTCTAAAGCACTTGCAAACGGTATAATTAATAGATCTCCATATCTAAAGAATGATTCAAACGATTCAACTGATTCGTACTTTTCAAACATCATTTCTACATATGAGGATAATAGTAGTACTGGTAGCCCGAATACCCATAAGAATTCTCCATCATCTGCTGCCAATACAAATACCACCAGCGCAACGACCCAAACTCTTGATACCATATTAGCACAAAAGGATATTGATCAATTAGATGAATCAATTTGGAAATATTCAAATATTAGAAGTCAAATTGTCAACTTAGGGATGTTAGGTGAAGGTGCTGGGGGTTCTGTTGCTAAATGTAGGCTTAAAACGGGCAGTAAGATATTTGCATTAAAGACGATCAATACATTAAACACAGATCCTGAATTTCAAAAACAAATATTTAGAGAACTACAATTTAATAGAAGCTTTAAATCTAATTATATTGTAAGATACTATGGTATGTTTAGAGATGAATTAAATTCTTCTATTTATATTGCTATGGAATATATGGGCGGTAAATCATTGGAAGCTGTTTATAAAAATTTATTATCTCGTGGCGGTAGAATCGGTGAAAAAGTGTTAGGTAAGATTTCTGAAGATGTGTTAAGAGGGTTATCTTATTTGCACGAAAAGAAAATTATTCACAGAGATATCAAGCCACAAAATATTTTGTTTAATGATGAAGGTGAAGTAAAATTATGTGATTTTGGTGTTAGTGGTGAAGCTGTTAATTCTTTGGCCACTACTTTCACCGGTACATCTTTCTACATGGCTCCTGAAAGAATTCAAGGTGAGCCATACAGTGTTACATGTGACGTGTGGTCACTTGGTTTAACCATTTTAGAAGTAGCACAAGGTGTTTTCCCATTTGGATCAGATAAAATTACTGCAAACATTGCACCAATCGAATTATTAGTGCTGATCTTAACATTTACGCCAGAATTAAAAGATGAACCTGAAAATAATATCAGTTGGACTAATTCATTCAAATCATTTATTGGATATTGTTTGAAGAAAGACCCAAGAGAAAGACCTTCCCCAAGACAAATGCTGAAACATCCATGGATGCAAGGTCAAATGAAGAAGAAAGTGAATATGGCTAAATTCATCAAGAGATGTTGGGAGACTGAATAAAAAGTAAAAGGATAAACATAATGACATAACGACCACAAAAACAGCAAAATAGATAGATACCCCAGGGGCATCCAGATACAGATGAACATTATTCACTGGAATACTCTATTCAAAAAATTAACAACAATAAATAATAAATTGAAAATATCAAATCGATAACCAAAGTATATATCATTTTTGATTTTGGGTGCAAACATACACAAAAAAATTCAATAGACATATACACATACTCAATTACCTTATAAAGTAGATGTGTCGTTAGTCACACATGTATATATATATACATACATACCTATGATTAATGGTGTCTGATATCAGTATTGTGACGTGGGAAATGACGCTGCTTCCCCATTTTTTTCAGAATTTTAATAATGATACTGGGAGTTTCGAACAACCCATTTAAAGTGAATTGTATATATGGGTCCATAAATAGTTATGATATTGAGCCAAGTTAGTTTATAGAGACTTTAGAGGATTATTTATCTTGAGATTGCTGCTGAAATTTTACAATTCCTACACAACCAACCAAAACTGTAAATAAAACAAACAAACAAACTAACTAACTATGAGAGCTTTTACCTCCTCCTTAACCAGATTACCAGCTAGAACTGTGATTCCAAGATCCGCTGCTGCTTTAGCGTCTTCTAGATCTATGCTAATCACCCCATCTCCAACCTTGAGACTTTATGCAAGAGGCTATGCTGCTAAAGCCGAACCTACTGAAGAGGACGCTAAGAAGGATGAGGATGCTAATTTAACTGAAGAACAAAAACAAATTAAAGACTTACAATCTAAATTAGAGGCCAAGAATTCTGAAACCATAGAATTAAAAGATAGATTATTAAGAGCTGTTGCTGACTTCAGAAACTTACAAGAAGTCACCAAGAAGGATGTCAGAAATGCTAAGGATTTCGCTTTACAAAAATTTGCTAAAGATTTACTAGAATCTGTTGACAATTTCGGTCATGCTTTAAGTGCTTTCAAACAAGAAGATCTAAAGAAATCCAAGGAAATTAGTGATCTATACACTGGTGTAGAGATGACCAAGAATGTCTTTGAAAACACTTTGAGAAAACATGGTATTCAAAAGTTGGATCCAATCGGTGAACCATTCAATCCAAACAAACATGAAGCCACTTTTGAACTAGCTCAAAAGGACAAGGAGCCAGGCACCGTCTTCCATGTCCAACAACTGGGGTACACTCTGAACGACAGAGTTATCAGACCAGCAAAGGTCGGCATTGTCAAAGCTGAAGACAAATAATCCTCCTAATGATCGCCTTGCTTCTTTGTTTCACTGCCCCCACTCACATCCGGACCTAAAAACCTGTACATAATGTAACAACTCTTCCAAATCCATTTCCAATCAAAAAATCACCAATATTTAAACTATAATATAACACTAATAAAACACTATATAAGCATATCATTTAATTTGCTAAAAGCTATTTTTGGTTTCAGCAGCTATTGTGTTTTAGCCCACTAATTACGCGTCTCTTTGTTGACATGTTTTTTTGTGTTATTAAATCAAATTTTTTGAAACGCAATCACATAAAACTCACAAGTTCGATCGAGTTAAAGCCTGAATTTGTCAAAAGACTCAAGTCTGAAGAGAAATAGCTGGTATAACTCTTTGATTTGAGAAGTATTAGTTGTTGAAAGAGATAACTGATTTTCAAAGAGGAAGAAAACATACCTAGTTCTAGAAGAAGAAGAGGAAGAGGAAGAAGAAGATATACTTGTTTAGAGAAGAGATAAACCAAGCATACTCAGTATAAAGAAGAATCGAAACTATTGATCTGTTACGCAATTTAATACGCTACTTTTTGAACGCATCTGCCCCTATTCCAATATATTCCTAACTAACAAGAGAAAACAATATACCAATTGTATTTTTAAAAAGCGTTTGTAACATATTCTTTATTTTTAACCGTAAAGTTCCCATTAATAATGAATGATACAACTGGTGTAATGGACAACAGTAGAAACTCGACTAATATGACCAATCCAACTTATTTACCGCAACAAAGGAGGAAATACGTCTCATTTGGCCCATATATAGTGGGTTCTACATTAGGTGAAGGTGAATTTGGTAAAGTTAAGTTAGGCTGGACAAAAGATGTTGATCCCAATAAAATTTCAAAACAAGTAGCCATTAAATTGATAAGAAGAGATAATATCAAGGATAATCCAGATAAAGAAATGAAAATCTTTCGTGAGATCAATGCTTTGAAACATTTAAAACATCCTAATATTATTAACTTAGAAGAGATCTTACAAAATTCAAAATATATTGGGATCGTGCTAGAATATGCTTCAGGTGGTGAATTTTATAGATACATTCAAAGAAAGAGAAGATTGAAGGAGCCAAATGCCTGTAGACTGTTTGCACAATTAATTAGTGGTGTCAATTATATGCATTATAAAGGTTTAGTCCATAGAGATTTGAAATTGGAAAATTTACTATTAGATAAGAATGAAAACTTAGTTATAACAGATTTTGGGTTTGTTAATGAATTTTCTCCACAAAATCAATTAATGAAAACATCATGTGGGTCTCCATGTTATGCAGCACCTGAGCTAGTTATTAGTGCACATCCATACGAGGGTACAAGAGCAGATACATGGTCTTGTGGTATTATATTATTTGCTATGCTAGCTGGGTATTTACCTTGGGATGATGACCCATCAAATCCAAATGGAGATGATATTTCTAGACTTTATCAGTATATTACCACAACATCATTAAAGTTCCCAGATTATATTAACCCATTAGCAAGAGATCTTTTGAGAAAAATTCTTGTGTCGGATCCAAGAATGAGATATATTATTGAACAAATACGGGTTCATGAATGGTTGTCACCGTACCATGCTTTCTTAAACATTTCACCATACGATTGGGATGTAGCTGGCAAACTTGGTTCTACTGCATTAATGTCTATGAAAAATTCTATGATGGATAATAAGAGAAAAATTAGACCTAGATCCATGGTGATGAATACTGGTAATATATCAACAAATAGGTCCACTTTTGAGTATTCTCAAGAGTCTCAACTATCTGCATCAATGAACAAATTAAATATCTTAGAGGAGGATAATTCTGAAGATAGTTCGAAACCCCCATATAATGAAAACACATTTAATGCTACTAAAGTAGTACACAACCCTCCTGCTAGTGATATCAGGTCATCGAGTACATCAACTATAACCTCACGTACTAGACCAAGACCTACCACATTACATATAACAATCAATCCTTCATTGAAACCTGTCACTATAGATTCCAATTCCAATCAATTAAACAGCGATATTGCACCTGGTGTACATACAACACACTATAATAGAACATATTCTAAGAAAAGTTTAAATCAACATGAACCAAAGACGAGAGCTGTAATTAATACAATCAATGAGGACGAATCTCAGGAGAATATCAAACCTAAATCCAGTGAACCGGTGCCTCAAGTGATTGTTAAGAAACAGAATGAAAGTGAATATGATCATTATGGGAAAGGCACTACAATACAACAAATGGAAATGCATTCTAGAACCACTTCAAAAGAGAGACAGCCAACAGTTTCTAGTGCTGATGTTAAAGACGACACGTTACTTACTGTGTCTAATAATACTGAAAATCATATTAATGGCACTAGAGTATCATACATGGGAAATGATTCAACGTCGACATATAAAGCATCTACCGAATTGCCAAATAATAATGAAAGAAAAAGATTTAGTTTTTTGTCAATTTACTCATCATACAGTTCTACAAAATCCAGTTTACAAACCAATGAACCTTTGAAACCGGATGCAACTCAAATACGGGGATCTATGGCAACAAAAGGTAGATATAAGGACGAGGCGTCAAATGGTCATAAAAACAGACGTACAGGAACCAATCGTACAGATTCTAGGAATAGTACGATATATACAACAGCACCATCAAGTGTTCCTTCTGTTGGGAGCAATAATACCATACCACTACATTTAAGGAGCAACAGTCATAATAGGGATGCCATTAAGAATAAAGATATTTCTTCCAAGAGAAATCAAAGATCATCTATAATGATATCTAGTTTGAAATCAGACGCGAAAAAACCGACACATGATGACAAACCAAGTAAGAATAAGAAAGAAGTATCGACTGCGAGAAAAGTCATTGATTTTTTCAAAAGAAAGAGTACTTTACTATAACTTATACATACAAAAATCCATATAATACCTTCTATATGATATAGCATTGCATTTAAACATTTATTCTAATACTAGTTTTGATAATAGTTGTAATAAGAAGAAAAGACTAATAATATAATAATTTTTTTTAAATTGATATTGGTTTTAAAATTACTTCTTAATATGAAAAAATACTTATAATATATATATATATTTAATAATTATAATAATAATTAATATTTTATTTAAATATTAGATGGGTATAAGAAGATTCTAACGGAAGCACCAAAGGTCTTAGCTGGTAAATTGTTTCTGAAAGTAGCTCTAACAACACCGGAGTTACCGTGAGTTCTAGTAACCTTACCCCACATAACTCTAATCTTGGAACCTCTGATTTCCTTAGAAGCTCTGTAGACGTAAGCGACACGCTTACCTAAGTAGAATTGAGCATCTTGTGGAGTGGCAACACCTTCGATCTTTAATAAAGAGACGTTTGGGTTGTTAACACTCTTGGATCTTTGATAGGATAAGTGCTTACCTTTGACGTATACTAAATTAAAAGAGAGGAAAAAACAGAAAAATAATTGATATGATAGTATATTATAGTATAATATTCTATGGTACCAAATATTCAAGTTTTAAAATTTGTTAGTAAAAAAGAACGGTTTAATATATTTATTAATTGGGAATATTAGTGGAAGTACATATTGGATAAAGATATATTTTCCAAATTGATGATTATTTTGTAGAGAAAAAACCACAAGGGCAATATTGGTATATTGACAGTTTAACAGTAATGAACATGGGGGGATAGTCCTAATTTGGATTATTTGTTTCCATTAATTGATTGATATTAATTTTAAAGTCATTAGTTTCAAATAATTTATGAAATAGTTTTGTTTCTCAACACATATATATATATCAACAGTAGTACTTCACTTATTCTTTTATTTTTAACGTGATAATAACATACATCTGTGGGATTCAGCCATTTTGTGTATATTTTTGCTTCGGTTATTATAATTTTAAAGATAATAATAATATTATTGTTATAATGAGATTAATATATTATAGTTGATAAATAGTTAGTAGCATTATTTCGAAATTTGGGATAGATGGTTAGTGAGATTGGAATTCGAGTAAGGTAACCAAGAGTAGGTGCGAGCGATAGAGCGGTGTGTGTGGGAACGCGGGCTTCTGCGAACCAGGCTGGGAACTACCGCGTGGGTGCACGCCCAGGCTGGGAAGAGCCAGCAGCGGCGGGGGCAGAGAGCGAGCGAGAGAGAGAGAGAGCAGGGACAGAGGGACACTGCGGCAGCAGGTGGAAAACCACTCTGGAAGGAAAGTGGCCTGCGTCCCAGCCCGCCACGGAAGCACCGAGCACGCTTCTCCCTCCGCTGCGCTGCCACTACTCGCTCCCCGCCGCCCACCAGCAAACTGAGCAGCATCCTTTCCCCCCGCTCCCACGCCTGCGAGCAAGCGAGCGAGCGACAATTCGCACAGACGAGGCAGAGTTTGACGCAAAATTGCGTCTCTGCGCGGACTCTCCCAATGCGGAAACTCTCACCGCGGCAAAAAGTGGAAACACCCGAGTGTACGGGTGTTGGAATGCTGTCAAAACAGTCCTGGTCCCGCCACCGCTGAAAACCCTACAATTTTCCAGCAAGAAAATTTAATACGGAGGATCTCGAATTTTCTTTCTGGAAACAACATTTGCCGCTGGGTTTTTTCAAACTGCAAACATATAAAAGGCCATCGAATTTGGCTTATCTTGAAATAATAATTACACCTTTCTCATTTATAGTTTCTTTTTGGTTCCCTTCTAAAAAAAGTGTCGACGTACTTCAGTATGTTTTATACCCATAACATTACAAATTATATTATATTATAGGATATTTACTTTTATTTCCCAGTGGACAATATTTCAAAATATCTATAATATAACATTTCCCCATGTCACTCAAAATGACAATACAAAATAACAGAGATTTTTAACTAACACATTCTACAGTAGGATCATTTCTATAGGAATCGTCACTCTTTGACTCTTCAAAAAAGTCACTGAATCCAACTTGGTTGATGAGCAGTATAACCTTCTTACCCTAGAGTGAGACCCCAAATTTTTTTCAATTTAAATCTAATATTAGCTTGGTCCGCAATCCTTAGCGGTTCGGTCATCTAATTTTTAAATTAACTTCTAATTTGATTTTGCCGGTTGCAAGTGGATTTGTATCTTCGGATACTTATCTATATAATTAATTGGCGCGATGATCTTTACCCTTTCTATGTACATCTCTTGTAGGTGGGATAGGATTATGGGTGGGTAGGAATGGCAGTCTGACAAGTTATCCATATTATAATTTTAATTATATTATATTTTTTTTTTCTAATTTAGTCTGTATCAAAGGTTTGATCAGTAATTTAGATATTCAAAAGAAAAATATTCAAACAATTATACTATCTAATATATTTATACATTTCTTTAAGATATATAATTGTTCCATTGGAGAAACCCCTTGAGATTTACTCTGTGATGAACTCCATGCGGTATAACACGGTTTACCATATTTTTTAGCCGTCGAAATTGAAACGTTTCTTGTCACTTCACTTATCCAATCGTTTGGAGTATCCAATAATGGCAGATCGATAATCTCGTTCGAATCACGTTTGGGAATAGCATAGTGATAACATTGTAATTTACTCATTTCTTGAGAATCGTTGACATTACGTAACGTTATCGAGATTGGGATACGTTTATTTGCTTCTTTATCGTTATTTTCTGGGATAGTCACAATCATCTCAATGGGAACTGATTGGAAACTGTTGGACTCCTCATCCTCACTAGACACAGTTTTCACTATAGTCTTCACTGACATATTTGTTCCCCCGGTATACCTTGCTTATATCTTCCTCAAAAGAGTAATGTGTAAAAGTGTCTTAACTCGATGATCTAGCTATTTTATATATATATATTTTAATTTTTACAGAAAAAAAATATGGAAATGTATTAAAGATTGATCAGAAAGATATAACATTGATACAAACTTATACCCTAACAACACTCTATCACACATAACAATACTCACAAAAATAACATGACAATCTCTAAAATACCAGTAGTTGCCATCGTAGCAACCTTACTACCAGACATGGGGATCGGTTTCCAAGGTACTTTGCCATGGCGTCTATCTAAAGAAATGAAATATTTTAAACAAGTAACATCCTCAACATGGGATTCAAATAAACGTAATGCCGTGATTATGGGCAGAAAGACTTGGGAATCCATTCCAGCCAGGTTTAGACCACTACCAAACAGATTGAACATCGTTATTTCAAGAGGGTTTAGTGATAATTTACACCTTGAACAAATTGATGAAACAAAATCATTTTATAAGATCAATTCAATCCAAGCCGCTGTGAAAGAATTAAATACTAACCATCCTGATGTGGAAAGAATATATATCATCGGTGGCGCTGAAATCTATAATGCTTCATTTGACATTGTAGATCACTGGTTGATTACAAAATTACAGATCTTACCCACTGAAGAAAATAATAATATGATCCCTACCATGGATACGTTCTTGAATAAAGAAAAATTATTTAATGAGTTTGAACAAGCGGATAAAGACAAATTATCACAGTTTGTACCATCTACAGTGGAATTACCTGAATCCAACGAGACTAGTGAAAAGGGGTATCATTTCCAATACACTATGTATATTAGAAAATAAAAATGTATTTAATTATATTCAACCACAAAAGAACAAGTAATCCTGAATCAATGGTACTAGTATTTGTTCTTTCTTTTTTTAGGCAGCAGTCTCGTTTAGGTTCAACTACCCATTGTAAATCGTGGGGTGGCTTAACAACGTTGTAACTAATAATTTCAGCATTATTTACTAATCATTACGTGTAATCAACATTATACCACTTTGAAATTTTTTCGTCATACCTTGACTTTAGACACACGACCAAGCCACTTCGAAGCAATGCAACATATATTTGTACGAGAGTCAGCCAAGATAATACTATCAATGCATCGCATCTATTATTTCACTACAACAACATTTTCATTCGAATGTATTATTGTATTATTGTATTATTTTATGTTTTTTCTTTCTTTCAGAATTTTTCACTATACGAATATTCGTATTCGACTTTGTCGTTCCTATAACATGACACATAAGAAACAAAACAATAACAATGACAAAAATAGACAAGGGCCCTCTTGTTTTAAATGCAGCTTCAACTTACAACAACCAAGTCATGATTCAGATAAATGTTATGGTTAGGAATCACTATTTTACAATTGTCCTGCTGAAACAAGAATTCCTCTTCCCACTGATCCATATACGATGCCTTGCTGAACGACAATCTTAAACTTTATCCAATGGCTCACCTGGTATAAAATGCAAACATCATTTCAACTTGGTTTTACATTGGATTAAATTTTTCTTCACTGTAAAATCTACTTGGTATCTTTATATTTGTAACAGTTCTTTGAATAAAAAACTTTACAATTTAAACAACTCTCACAACAATGTCAGAATACTCTGAAACAGTTTCATGGTCCTCATTTTTAAAATCTATAGCGTCAGTTTCAGGTGATTTGTCTTCATTTACTGCCCCACCTTTCATTCTTTCACCTGTGTCCTTATCAGAATTTTCACAGTATTGGGGGGCATATCAAGATCTTTTCTTAAGCATTGCTCAAATTAATAAACAGAATTATGAAGCTTATTATCCACAGATTAGATCAATTAAATCACCAGATGTAACAAGAATGCTGGCTGTGCTTCAATGGTATTTAGCTACGTTAAAATGTCAGTACACTTCTCGTACTCAAAAAGGTGCATTTGAAAAGAAACCTTTAAACCCATTCCTTGGTGAAGTTTTTGTTGGTAAATGGGAAAATAATGAATCAAAGAAAAGTGACACTATATTTTTATCAGAGCAAGTATCACATCATCCACCAGTAAACGCATTTGCTGTTTTTAATGAAGAAAATAATATTCAAGTACAAGGCTATAGTCAGATTAAAACTAGTTTCTCTAAGACATTGAAACTAAACGTGAAACAACAAGGTCATGCCATTTTAGAGAATAATGGTAACTCATTTCTTATTACCTTCCCCTCTCTTCATTTAGAAGGTATGCTAGTAGCTGCACCATATGTTGAACTGGAAGATACATCATATATTCAATCGTCTTGTGGGATGATTTGGCGTATTGAATATTCTGGTAAAGGTTACTTCTCTGGTCAAAAAAATTCGTTCAAAGCTAATTTATATAAAGATGCAAAAGCTATGGAGAAAAATGAAAAACCAATCTTTACGGTTAACGGCCAATGGTCTGGTGTATCTACTATTTTTGATGGTAATAAAGAAGTGTTATTTAGTGATCAATCTAAACATCAGCCACAACCATTAAAAGTTAAGCCAATTGAGAATCAACATAATCTAGAAAGTAGAAAGGCTTGGGATGATGTGGCCAAGGCAATCGAGTTGGGTGATATGAAATTGATTTCTCAAACTAAAAACAAGTTAGAAAACAATCAAAGAGAGTTAAGAAAGAAAGAAGTTAAAGAAAAGAAACCTTGGGAAAATAGATGGTTTAAGAAGGTTGATGTCATTAAGACCAAAACTGAACCAGACTTTGAAGGGGACACTATCAATAAACTAGTGGCTTTGGCTGAACTTTCTGGCATTTCCATCAAGAACATTCAAAGTGGTTCAAAAACCGGCACTAAGGAACACAAGAAGGCAACTACAGCCTCTCATTGGTCTTTTGTAATGGATAACTGGTTAAATGAAAAGGAGATAACAATTTGAAAATTTTACTAGATACCAGTTAATCAACAATTTTAACCATATACCAATAAATATTTATATCGCATTTAATACTAATACAATCGTTTTTCAGTTTTTATTTTTAAAGCTTTGTTGTTATTATATCGTTAAGCTGAGCATCTTGACTGAAATGTATTTCTGAGCGGCTATTATTTTTTTTGTTTCACTTTTAATGTATTTTATTTTTCACTTTTGAGATTTGAAAAAAAAGACATCTGCTTTTATCACAGTGGATACGTTTGAATAAATAAAACAGACACATTCAAAAACGACTGATACGGAATAATGAGTAAAGACCATCTAATAATATTACCATGTCATGGGATTTGGAGAATTGATCTGGACTTAGCAAGCCAAAATTGTGGTCAAGCAGCAGAAAATTGGTTTCTTGCTCCGTTCCAAATAGAAGGTAATGATCATTTAGTCTTTATTAAACAGTCTTTAAGAGCTGTTGAAGAGTTCCTTTCTCATTATGAAAACAGTGTCATTTTGTTTAGTGGCTCTCAAACAAAAGCTGACGCAGGACCTATAAGTGAAGCCCAGTCATATTTTCTGCTAATACAAAAATTGATTACTTTGGCTTCTGAGGAAAATGGAATGAAATTACTGACACAATTGTTCAAACAGGACATTATAATAATCTTATGCAACATTGTCAACTCAATGAAATCAAAGAATATTTCTACCTCTGAACTTTTCACAAAGGGATTCATCAATACTGAGGAATATTCTTTGGATTCGTTTGATAATTTACTTTATTCTATATTCAGATTCAAAGAAATCACGAACTTATTCCCTCAAAGCATCACAATAGTTGGATTCGGGTTCAAGGAGTCAAGGTTTTTGAACTACCACGCTAAAGCGTTGGACATACCTAAAAATATGATTAACTACATTTCATATGATCCAGAACCATTAAACTATTCCCAGGAACAATTGGATAAATATTTTACTACCTTGACTGCAATGGAAAATAAGAATGCATTAAGCTTATTTGATAATGATTGGTACGCTAAAAGGGACATTTTGTTGATAAAAAAAGAGAGTCGTAACCCATATAAAAGGATAGCCACTTATAATGGACTGGAACAATTGCATTTAAATAATCTTGGAGGTAGTGATAAAGAACATTATCAAACATATATCAAAAGTAAAATGCCTTGGTCAAAAGAATAAAATCATAAAAAAAAACATGTGCATAAATTTGAATATAAATATATATATGAATATAGTTCTGAGTTTTATAAATTAGGAGTACCATTGATATTCAAATGACTGCTAAAGTTTGTTGTATTTGATCTCTTTCTTGTTTCCATTTGTTGACCTTTTCCAATTTCTTTTGTAAATCTTCTATTTCATTATCTATCGAAATAATTGCCTCATCTGTACCCAATGTCTTCAATTGCCATGTGCCTTCATCACCAGTCACCTCTAACAACAAATCATGATATTTAATTAATGAAGGTCTTTGAGAAATGGAAATGAAAGTAAACCTATACCTTTTAAGCATGTTAAACAGGTAATCTTCCATATCAACACTTATGGCATTTGTGGCCTCATCTAAAATAATGAATTTAGGTTTATGGAACATTACTCTAGCAAAATTCATTCTTTGTTTTTCCCCACCACTTAAAACATCTTTCCAGTCTGCTACTGTATCTAAATATTTCCAACCTACATCTCTTTTTAAAAGATATTCAAGACGGACTTCATTCAAGATCCAAACTAATAGTTTGTCACTAAATCCTTTGTCAAAAAAATCATCAGATGACATAGGATAAATGATTTGATCACGTAAAGTCCCACCTCTAGAAAAATATGGTTTCTGAGGAATACATAATAATGATTTTTCGTCTGGTCGGGATAATAATCCATATTTATTATAAATGGGCCAAATACCAGCAAGAACTCTTGCAATGGAACTCTTACCAGAACTGTTTGGGCCTAAGATTAACAGACTCGAATTTTCGCCAGTTAAGAAAGGCATAGTAATATCATTCATCGCCGCTAAATCTTGAATAGAGGGTGCTCTTGAGGAGACTGGATCAATATGTGGTGGAATTTGAAGAGTTAGTTTCTTAATCAACTTAATCCCATCCTTCCCCCTTACAGAAGGTATGATAATGTCAATATTTTCTAATCTAATACCATTGAAATTATGTTGAACAGTACCAGCAATTATATCCTCCTTTTCTGGCTTCTTATATTTAATTAAAGAAGCATGTGTTGTCAAAGCATCAGTGTAATCATTATCAAGCAATTGCATCAATTTTGTGGTGGCACCATAACTGAAATTTTCTGAATGAACTCTATGTAAAGCACAAAGTAGAGTAAAAATTCTGTTAGTGTAACCAGTCAATTGTGAAATATCTTTGATTGAATGCATTAATCTAGAACCTGCATCTGCTAAAAGAAGCATCAATCTTTTATTGACAATGAAATCTTTCATATTAACTTGTTCATCGCTTGCTTCTTTGTTTGGATTAAATGATGACATTACAATCGGAATAGATGCGAAAAGATAACCTAAACCTGACCAAGTATATTTGAGAATGTAATCTTCGATCATCGTATAATTAAATTTCCTTTTGCTGACATTTAGCATTTTATCCATCAATGTTTCATATAATTGTTTGATTTTAGTGCGTTCCACTTCAATACCTTGATAGAATGCAATCTCTTCATTATTATTAATGATATTGACATGATAGTTATAATAATTCCCATCAGCTGCAGAGCTTTCACTGGTTAATTTACCTAAAGGTGGAGAATATGATCTTAAAATGTAACCTGTAAGAAAATAATTAACGAAAATACCAGCAACACCAAAAGTTCCTAAATTATCTCTCAAATAAACAGAGAAAAACACCAAATCGATGACAGGTTTAGCAATATTAGCAAATACAGAACACGTAGCATCACAGAATCTCGTGATATCATTCGTTATAGAATTATCAATATTTTTTAATACTGAACTTGAAGCTTTCTGATCAAATATCAATTTATAGAATGCCAATCTTTTATCCAAATACATATCATGAATGTATCTTGTTAATTTTACTCTAAAATTTAAACTTAGCTTTCTTTGTAGGAATTTAATAGCACTGTTCGTATACGAAGCTGGTAAAGCAATTAAAAACCAAATTAATAGATCAATCATAAATTTTCTAATATCACCTGCAATAATATCTCTTACAATTTGTCCATCCAATCTAGCTACAAATAGAGATAGCCATGTTCTCATAATGAGAAAAAAGATTTGTAAAGATAATAAAAAAGAATTCTTATCAAAAATTGTGGGCATTAAGATCTTGGAAATAACATTAATTTGGTTTAAAAATTTGGAGTAAAATAATGATGAAGTCTTTGTCTTTTCCAAATCTACATTTTTAAATAAGAATTTATCATGTTCATAAACATCATTATTTTTAGGAGGGATATAAATTTTTTTGTTTTTAGTATTTCTCATTGGATTATGTTTATCATATTCGCTGACACCAGAAATTAAATTTTTGTTGAAACTACCCTTATTGAGTTGTCTTTTGTGACCTAAATCTTTACCATCATTCTTTAGATCTTTATCACCGTCTTCTTTTATATACATTATTCTTGCTCCAGTTTTCAGACTCATTTGCGATCTACTTATTCTCAGCAGATTCAATCCCTTTCTTCCTGACTGATCTTTCCATGAATATTTGTAAAAATAAATAAAGTTAGATATAAGATGAGACCCAATATATGAGAGAGTTGACACAGCACCCAAAGATACAAACACCAACGAGACCAAAATAAGCTGTGCTCTTCTCTTATGTCTGGGATGCGATATTGGAGACTTGACAATCGTTAACAGGTGTCTTAATAGTATTCTAGTGTACGTTCTAATGGTAACGTCCCCTAATTTCAAACCAATACAGTTCTGATGCAGTTCCAACACCAGTCTCCGTACCGTTTGTTTCACAGTATCTTCTGCCATAATGTGTGTTCCTTTCTAGTTGGCGTGTCGACACTCTGTGTATACATTCCCTGTGAAAGGAAGTCCAAATGGGATGGGGAAGTCTTTCCAAAACCCACTTGCTTCCCTTTTAAATATTCTTAAATTCTGAAAATAAGCGCCCACAAGGCAACTTTTATTGGGGAAACACATAGTGGAGAATGAAAATTATGCTTATCGCCGAAAACACATAGTGCATTGTAATGGTATCACAGTGACCATAGTGATGAGGCAAGTGAGATGGGGCTTTTCTATCCAGGTTGTCTACTCAGGATAAACGTCTTAGGTCATGCTGGTAATGACTCCATCTTTCCAGTGTCGTCCCGACAAATCCTACCGCAACCTGAACCATTTCATCTACTTGATAACCGGATTAGCTAATTGGAAGATCCATTACTATGTAAGGTATAATATAGTCTTAGTTACTGGGGTTTTCAATGATTTGTATATTGAAGATTAGCGAAGATATGATATCGAAAGGGTATTTGCTATTAAACGCTTTTTGTTTCATGAGTCATTTAATTGCTTTCACCAGGTAGAACTATTGAAAAAAAAATATATATATATAAAATATAGTGGCTGAGATATGACAGTGTTTAAGAAGGATATCCGCAACGCATAAGTTCATCCGAAGGTCAAGATACACTTCTAAACGGAAAAACACTTTTGTGAAGATATGTTAATGGATAATTTGAATAACACTATCGATCTTACTGGAAACAGATACTCTACTTCCTTATTACACGATGGGCCGACTTTTAACAAACCTTTAGTTGACACGTTGAATCCGATACAATTCAAATTGAAGGATAATGAGACGGTTGCCACCGCTTTCCCAATCTTTCACCACGCTTTTCTTCCAGCTGAACTGTTGTCTTCAATGCAAGAACAGTTTAATCTTGAAATCGAAAGAGGTGATACATATCCACAATTGCAACCCTTAACTCGTCAGGAATTTTGCGATTATTGGATCCATTCCATGTGTGTAATCTTACTAGAAACTGACAATTTGAATATTCTACAAGAGGATGCAGCATCAGTAAAAGATTGGAATAAATTATTCCTTGGCACTTTTTACATTAAACCAAACTATATGCCTCGGTGTTCTCATAATTGTAATGCGGGTTTCTTGGTCAATACTTCTCACAGAGGTAAGAAAATTGGGTACCGTTTAGGTCAGGTTTATTTGAAATGGGCACCATTATTGGGTTATACATATTCCGTGTTCAATCTTGTCTTTGTGACTAACGTTGCTAGTTACAAGATTTGGGATAACTTTAAATTTGACAGAATAGGGTTAGTTCCCAAAGCTGCTGTTATCAAGGGCCATAAAGACCCTGTGGATGCAATCATCTTTGGTAAGGATTTAACGAACATCGAACCAGAATTATTCAATGATTTTCAAATAATCTAATAAACGCTTCCCTTGTTGGATTGTTCCATTTTATTTTTACTAATTGCATCGTTTCAGTTCAACATTTACATATCTCCCTCATAATGAATGTATAGCAATCCCTCCATCCTATGATACATAGTCCATTTATAGAGTTATATAGTTTGACACCAAACATTATAAAGTATAATATTTTGCATGTTATATTCTATTACAGATAACATTTTACACAATCAACTTTGACAACTCTCTTTTGAATTACAGCAGGCCCAGTACAACAATTCCAACACAACTGTTCCAACACAACTGTCACATTTACATTCAATGATCCTTCATCAATTACAGCTATATATAAAAATATTTTGGAAACATTTGTGTTGGCGCCTGTTTTTGGAAAATTGAAAATATATCAAACGATGAAAAAAAAATAAACAGAAAAACAAAAAATAAACAAACAGTTAACATTATCCATTACTGTTCACTCTTATTGAAACCTTACATCGATTTCTAGATATTACTTCCTTCCGCCGCTGTAAAATATCCCGAAGCACAATAGTGACCAAAGACTCATCCATTGATATAGAATTGGAACCATGGGTGTTGCTGATTTAATTAAAAAATTCGAGAGTATCGCTAAGGACACTACTGTCGAAACTGTTCCTGAGCCTGTTAAAAATGAAGCTCCTTTAGAAGAAACTAAAAGAGTGGAAACTCCTGTTAAGGAAACTCCTTTAGAGGAAGCTCCAGTCGAAGAAGCTCCAGTCGAAGAAGCTCCAGTCGAAGAAGCTCCAGTCGAAGAAGCTCCAGTCGAGGAAGCTCCAGTCGAAGAAGTTCCAGTCGAAGAAACTAAAAGAGTGGAAGCTCCAGTCGAAGAAGCTCCAGTCGAAGAAGCTCCAGTCGAAGAAGCTCCAGTCGAAGAAACTAAAAGAGTGGAAGCTCCAGTCGAAGAAGCTCCAGTCGAAGAAGCTCCAGTCGAAGAAGCTCCAGTCGAGGAAGCTCCAGTCGAAGAAGTTCCAGTCGAAGAAGCTCCAGTCGAAGAAACTAAAAGAGTGGAAGCTCCAGTCGAAGAAGCTCCAGTCGAAGAAGCTCCAGTCGAGGAAGCTCCAGTTGAAGCTGAAAAAAATGTTCCTGAATCAACCTCTTCTAAAAATAAAAAGAAGAAGAAGAAGAATAAAAAAAAGAAGAAGAACTCTAACAATAATACTAACAGCGGGGATGCTGATCCTGCTAATAACGATAGTAGCAACACTGCTGATTCTGCTAATAATGATAGTAGTAACGCTACTGACTCTGTTAATAACGATATTAGTAACACTGCTGATAATTCACCAGCTGCTGAAGATCCTGAACTTAGGCATCTCTAACTATAAAGCAGATGAGTTAGAAGCAATTACTCAAGAAACTAAAGAAAAAGTTTCAGATGAATTAGCACATGAAAAGAAACAAGACGAATCCGGAAATGAATCGATCGTCTCAGAGAATACTCCAGAAGGTTCAAGATTAGGTCGTGATGATCCGTTTGAATTTGGTAAACGTAATTTAACCGAAGATTCTGAAGTCTGGGATCATAATGCTTGGGATAATGTTGAATGGGGTGAAGAACAAGTCGAAGACGCTATGAAGAAGATTGAAGAACAAAAATCACATCCTGTGGCCGATTTTGATAAGAATTTATATAATGGCAACCCAGCTAGATATTGGGATATTTTCTACAAGAACAATAAAGAAAATTTCTTTAAGAATAGAAAATGGTTACAAATTGAATTCCCTATTTTATACAATTCCACAAGAAAAAATTCTGGTCCTGTTACTATTTTTGAAATTGGTTGTGGGGCTGGTAACACTTTCTTCCCAATTTTAGAAAATAACGAAAATGAAGAATTAACACTGATTGGTGCTGATTATGCTCCAAAGGCTGTTGATTTAGTGAAATCTTCCGACAAGTTCGATCCAAAATATGCTAAGGCTAGCGTTTGGGATCTTGCGGATCCAACTGGTGCCCTACCAGAAGGTGTTGAACCACATTCTGTAGATATTGCTGTTATGATTTTTGTTTTCAGTGCTCTAGCTCCAACTGAATGGGACCAAGCTATGGAAAACTTGCATAAGATCATGAAACCAGGTGGTAAGATTTTATTCCGTGAATATTCTTTTGGTGATATGGCTCAAATTAGATTTAAGAAGAACAGATATTTGGATGATAACTTCTATGTTAGAGGTGATGGTACTAGAGTCTATTTCTTTAAAGAAGAAGAATTAAGAGAGATTTTCACCAAGAAGAATTATTTCACTGAAAACAAAATTGCTATCGACAGAAGACTTCTTGTCAACAGAAAGAGAAAGCTTAAGATGTACCGTTGTTGGATCCAAGCAATCTTTGATGTCCCAGAATAATTTGTCACATAATATTTTATAAAAAAATAAAAATGCTCCCTCACTAATAACTATTTAAATCTATATTTCTGTACAGATACCTTTTTATATCCCAACTTTATTAGCATTGTATAGAAAAGCATAACTAACATGAGTATTATATGGTGTCTTTTCTTAATATTAGGCCAACACAATATGACTAAATTTTGAGCGACTCATTTTCCACATGTTAAATTTCCAGATCGTCTCGAATAAGAGAAATACAAAAATTGTTGAATCACAGTAGATCTAAGTATCTGATTCATGGTCTTGTTTAACACGATACACGAGACACGACAATCATATCTACCAGAACCTGAATGAAGCCAACTATATCATTGAAGATGGTTTCCAGAACATATAATGATGCCATCAATGCTTTAAATTCTTTGCAGTCCAATTATGCCAACATTATGGCGACTCGGGAATCCGGTATTCGCAAAAATGAGATGAGTTTATTAGAAATGAGGGAATGGGCCAGAAGGATTGGCTATTCAACAAAAGATTTTAATCAATTGAATGTTATCCATATCACAGGTACCAAAGGTAAAGGTTCCACAGCTGCCTTTACTTCATCGATTTTACAAAAATATCAAGACAAACTACCAAAAGTTGGTCTGTACACTTCTCCACATTTAAGAACTGTCAGAGAAAGAATTAGAATTAACGGCCAGCCAATTTCAGAGGATAAATTTACAGAGTATTTCTTTGATGTTTGGAATAAACTTGACTCTACCACATCCTCATTAAAAACCTTCCCACATATGACACCAGGTAGTAAGCCGGGCTATTTCAAGTATCTTACATTGCTTTCATTCCACACATTCATTCAAGAAGGATGTAACAGTTGTGTATATGAGGTCGGTATTGGTGGTGAGTATGACAGTACAAATATTATTGAAAAACCCGTTGCTTGTGGTGTTTCTCTGTTAGGGATTGATCATACTTATATGCTAGGTGATACCATAAGCGAAATTGCATGGAATAAGGGTGGTATCTTCAAGGATAAGATACCCGCATATACCGTATTGGGTCAGCCCCAAAAGGGGTTAAAAGTGCTGAAAGAAAGAGCTGTCGAAAGAAATACCACACTAAACGAAGTTCCTATTTTCAGAGAATTAAATGAGATTACTTTGGGTATTGCAGGTGATTTTCAACAATCTAATGCATCTCTTGCTGTCTGTTTAGCTTCACAAGCTTTAAAAACATTGAATATTATCAATACGGAGGTTCCTTTAGAACAAAATTCTCACTTAAATCCACATGTTATCGAAGGTTTGAAAGATACTCATTGGGAAGGTCGTTGTCAAACTCTCAGGAGGGGAAAGAATACTTGGTATATTGATGGTGCACATACACTGGATAGTATAGCTGCTGCATCAGGGTGGTATAAAGATGTTGCATCTAAATCTACCAAGAAGAAGATTTTACTTTTCAACCAGCAAACTAGAGAAACCGCCAAATTACTAGAATGTTTAGATTCGACAATCGGTAAGTCTGTCAAATTTGATCTTGCTATTTTCTCCACTAATGTAACCTGGGAAAGTGGCAACTATAGTGCTGATTTAGTTTCAATGAACACTTCCAAAGAAGAAGTCCAAAATTTATCAGTTCAACACAACTTAGCAACTGAATGGAGCAAAATACAAGCAGAGTGTGAAACTGCTATTACATCAAGTATTGAATCTGCTGTCAAGAAAATTGAATCATTATCAAATGAACCGCTTGATATATTTGTTACTGGTTCTTTGCATTTGGTGGGTGGTCTTTTAGTTGTCTTCGACGAAAAATAGATGATTTAAAGTAAAATGGAGATAGAGAATATTTTATTTATTAAATTAAAACGATGGAGGACTATATAATACATTGAATTGCGTTATATAAAATTATATAATGCTAATTAATCAAAATTCCATGCATGGAATATCAGTAGTATCTTTTCCAAACCAAATTATCCAGGCTTTTGAATATTTGATTGAAAAAGGAGAGCCCGACCTTTGAAATTCCTCTACCGCATTTATTGCACTTTCAATGTTCATAAAAAATATCGAAACGCAAAGTTTTCTGGAAACTACTGGTGCAATACTTAAAATTTCACCAAACATTGAAAAATCATTTACCATTTCTGCAACATTCAAAGGATACAATGGCATATTAATCTCTTTACATTTTGAAAATTTTCTCACTCTATTTGGGTGTTGTTTTAATACTAATGCTCTACTAACCTCTTTTATGTTGAACGTTTTTAAATTTAAAGGACAATGGTCAAATTTAGTATTTAATGACCATTCCGGTGAAATATGTACGCCATTAACTTTGAAATAGTTACTAGAGCTATATTTCATGAATTTAGTAGCATTTTCCCTATCTTTAAACTCAATTTGGAATTCTTCAATGACTTTGTTTTTTTTATCCTTATAAGAAACGCTTATTTCTCTCAAACCACCCCCACTAACTTGAGAAATAATACTAGGTATTCCAGTATTTTTTGGAATGTTTTTAAAATTGATCTTACTGGTGTTTTTTTTACTCTGCTCTATAATATATTTTCTAGAGGAAGTAAATTCATTATTAAATATTTCTGCTTCAGCATGGACTGTTCCGATTTCTGCAACAGCATCTGAATTTAAGTTAACTACTGAGCTATTCTCTTTCTTTTTATTTCCAATATCAACCTCATCATAATATTTGAAATATTTGATACTTTGGAATGTTGGTAATTCAGGAATTTTCTCATTTGATTTCGAGTCTTTGTTTAAATTGGATATTGAACTAGACGATTTCCTGGTGAATTTTAAAAATCTCAACTTACTTTTTAGACTACGATTTGGGTCGCTGGAGGTTAGGTAACCAGATTTTCTCGAAATTGTTGGTATAATGTAGTCATTTGAGTCCTGGTTGATATAATCATAACCAAAATTAAAGGACTTGTTCATCATTTAAAAAATTGATTTAGATATACTGCTTAAATAATTTTAGTATTTTGTTTCAATTAGTTAGATTAAGGCAAGAAATGTAAAAACAATTTTCATAATTACAATCCCATATCCTTTTTATACTTTTTGTTTTACTATTATTCAATCAATTAATTTACATTGTAAAGTTCTCGGTTCTTTTTGCTTAATTAACTATCATTTGTAGTTTAGCAATACATTCATTTTTAATTTATAAACAGATTTACAAATTTACTGACACATGTCAAAAATTGAAAATCTCACTATTTCCTCAACAATAAAAACGTACCATCCTTCGTAAACACATGTGATCCTTTCCCTCCGGATGATAAATGTATATATTCACACTTTATCATTACCTGGCTCATCTATTTCACTTTTGCTAGTTTGACCTGTTTTAAAAATTTCGCCATGGGCTTTTGAAAGGGAAAATTGAATACAATT
Source organism: Monosporozyma servazzii (assembly GCA_033807795.1). NCBI lineage: Eukaryota > Fungi > Ascomycota > Saccharomycetes > Saccharomycetales > Saccharomycetaceae > Monosporozyma > Monosporozyma servazzii. The sequence continues at coordinate 237,621 of CP138599.1, read as the reverse complement.
ATTTCATCTACACAAGTGTTTTATTATATCTGTGAAATATCTATAAATATTTCCTATAAAATTATACTTTAACATCACACATATCACCACGGCGAGAGGTTTCTAGCTTCATCAATTCACGAAGAGCCATGGTAGCATATGCAGATGTACCTAATTGGAATTTAAGCACAACAGCGATATTTTCACCACCTTTATCTGGGGCATATCTTTCAAGTTTAGCCTTCATATATTTTTGACCACTTTCCATAGCTCTAGTATTGTTTAGGATCTCCAAATCAGTATTGATTAATTGCTGAGTTGGTTCATTGTAGTGAATGATCTTGTATTCCAATTCCTTAGGTTTTTGAATAATTTGTCTATAGGAACCAGCCATAGAAAAATCACGAACCTTTCTTCTCATATCAAAGGGATCCATATTATCTTTCTTCATCACTTCCACATATAAGTTCTTTAATTCTTCATTGTTTGGATACAAAACATCAAAACCTGGGGTTGATAAGACAATATCTTCCATAGAATATTTCCCTGAGTCAATATCTTCTTGGGTTAAAACCTTGGCACGAATAAATTCTGCTTCTCTCAAATCTTCCTTTAAATCTTCATCGTCTTGAACAGTTTTATTATTAGCTTCAGTATCGATGACTAAGTCACCAACAATAGGCTTCAAACCAAATAATTCTATTCTCTTACTGGCAACAGTATTCCAAACATAACTTTGATAGGCATGGACATACATAGTTCTTAAATTTCTTGGAATCTTCATAATAGCACTATAATAGGAATTAGCAGAGTATTTACCATCTTCCTCTTTTCTTTGGTTGGATAAGAAGAAAAGAATAGCATTTTCAGCAATATTTTGTCTAGGCATTTTTTTCAAAGCTAAAGAGGCATCCTTAGTTTCAGCCCAGATTTGTCTAGCTTCTTTGGACTTTGGCAAGACATTTTCTTGATCAGATAGAATCAACTCAGCAGCATTTTCCCAGTTTCCAGCTAGTAACTCTTTACCGACAGTATGTGTGGAAATACTGAAAGTACCAAACCTTTGCATACCATAGTAATTAATGAAACCATTATCTGTTAAAGATTTACAACCCTTTTCTAAAGTTTCTTCTAAAGATAAAGCAGCATCTGGGTTCATGACAACGTCTCTGATGGCAATAATAAATTCATTACCGTTTAAATCACCTAAGTTTAAACTTTTATCCTCATAACTGAAGTTACTAACAAGCATACCTTTAAGAGTTCTATTTAACGCATTTATTCTATCAACACCTAACTTAGAGACACACATTCTTTGACAGGTGACACCTCTACGATCTTTAGTACCAGCATATCTAATCACTCTGGTTGGCATTCTTAACAATTTACAGATAATATTAACCGCATCCATGGTGTCTTTATTCTCCTTCATTAATGTAAAATGCAAAAATTCTTTGGATGGACCATAACCCCAATTTTCAACACCGTTGGCGTCCTTGGTTTGTTCAATAAGATCTTTCTTGTTAACACGAGAATTTTGAGTACTTCTAGCGATCTTAAAAGTGTTAGTATCAGTGGTAACGGATTCCAATTCATTGTTAAAAGCTTTACGTAACAGTTGATGGATCTTAGTTCTGACAGCTTTATCATCGAAAGATTTTTCAGATTCCATCTTAGTGGCAAGACGGTAAACATCTTCAATCTTAACAACGTCATCTTCACCAAATATTTCAACAATTTCCTTTCTTAATTCAGGATCAACAACATAATCCTTTCTTTTAGTAGCTTCTTCTTCCTTCTTAGCTCTAATCTCATCTCTGGATGGTTGGGGTTTCTTTGGCATTTTAAAACCTTTATCAGTCAAATGAACAACTTTGTTGTCCTTTCCAATTTCATTGACCAAGAAATCAGTGTATCTTTGTTTAATTTGACCCTTGAAACCTGGCAATTCAGAGGATAAAAAGTGAGTGATCCCTACATCTTGTTCGGTAACACTAGTGGCATCGATTGGTGCAGATTCAAATTTTGTTTTCTTGACATCTTGTTGCACTGGAGCTTCGGTTTCCTCAATTGGCCTTTTAGTTTCACAGACTTCAGACATTATGTTTGATATATTTGTCAATTTGGCTTACTGTTCTCATTTATCTAAACTCAACATATTGACCAACTTAACTTTAATATAAGAACTTTTGAGATGAGATGAGCTTACAGTGATTATATTTTCCATATTGGAAATTTTTCATAGCTTTACCCGGCAACGCATCGAAAATATTGTAGATGTAAATAATAGAAACAATGAAGGCAAAGAGTATAGTAAACAGTTGAAGTAAAGCATGTAAGAGAGGTCAAGAAACGGTCAGTCCTCATAGATTATCGAACAATCTAGTGGGTGCGCACTGGAGAAAAAAACATAAATACTTATTAAAATAAACAAATAAAATATTAACTGTATGTCGCATGGTGAAGAGGTACAAACCATCTCTAAGAAAGTTAATAATGTGGAAGAATTGATCATAAAATGTCAGTGTTGGGTTAACAACAAAGAAGGAGAAGAGAGACAAGCTGAGATTTTATCGATCAATACAAGAAGATCTCCACCAAAGTTTTATGTTCATTACATCAATTATAATAAACGTTTAGACGAATGGATCACCACTGAGCGAATAAATCTAGATAAAGAGGTGTTATATCCTGTTCCAAAGGAGCCTGAATCTGATGAAATTAAGAATAAGAAGCAAAAGAAGAAGAAGACACCTACTGTACTTGAGAGTAGTGCCGAACTAGCACATAAGGGGTCTGAAACTCCGGAAGCAAATGATATGATGGATTTAGACAATTTGAATGTTCAAGGTATAAAGAATGATGATATATCGCATGAGGATGAAATCAAGAAATTAAGAACATCTGGTTCTATGACACAGAATCCACATGAAGTGGCGAGAGTTAGGAATTTGAATAAAATCATTATGGGTCAATATGAAATTGAACCATGGTATTTTTCTCCATACCCAATTGAATTAACTGTTGTGGATCAGATTTATATTGATGATTTCACATTACAGTATTTTGCATCTAAGAAACAATATGAAAGATATAGAAGGAAATGTACACTACGACATCCACCTGGTAATGAAATTTATAGAGATGATTATATATCATTTTTTGAAATTGATGGTAGAAAACAGAGAACGTGGTGTAGAAATTTATGTTTATTGTCCAAACTATTTTTGGATCATAAGACGTTATATTATGATGTAGATCCATTTTTGTTTTATTGTATGACAAAACGAGACGAATTGGGTCATCATTTAGTTGGATATTTTTCAAAAGAAAAAGAATCTGCAGATGGATATAATTTAGCTTGTATCTTAACGTTGCCACAGTATCAACGAATGGGGTATGGTCGTTTATTGATTGAATTTTCGTATGAATTGTCAAAGAAAGAGGGTAAAGTGGGTTCACCAGAAAAACCGTTATCTGATTTGGGTCTTTTATCGTATAGAGCGTATTGGTCAGATATACTTGTCCAGTTGTTAGTCGAACATGGTAAAGACATTACGATTGACGATATCAGTTCTATAACTTCTATGAACACAACCGATATTTTACATACTGCCAAGACTTTAAATATCTTGAGGTATTATAAGGGTCAACATATAATATTCATTAATGAGGAGATATTGGAAAAATATGAAAAGTTGAAGAAGAAGCAAAGAAATCATATTGATCCGTCCAAATTGATTTGGAAAGTACCTGTATTTACAGCATCTCAATTAAGATTTGCATGGTAATAAATAGTCATATGTATATGTATATGTATATTTGAATATTTTAATCCACGATTTCTAGTTTGATATCACTTGATCCGAATTTATCTCTATTTGAATAGTAGATATTTTCCAATTCTTTTACGTATAGAGAATGATAGTGTTCTATTAGTGATTGATCTGGTTGATCGTGTTTTTCTTTGATATAGATTGGGTTCCCCAGGACGACGTTCAATGGTGTTCTAAAAGGGATCAGTCCGAAATCGTAATTGAATAAACCTCTTGCGAAAAAGATTGGGAAGGTGAACCCTAGTTTCTGTTTGAACCAGAATTGGATCTTGTGTAATATCGAGCCTTCTTGAGTCTCATAGACTTTGAAACAGTTTGTTTCGCCGAATCCAAACACGGGGACGAGACTAACGTTGCCTGTTTGCAAAGCTAATTTGATGAACCCCTTTCTGTTGTGTAGGATCAATTCTACTGAATCTTCTGAACTCAGTAGAGACTCCCTGACACCGCCGACGACAATACAGATGGATTGGTAATTTTCCAATACTTTCAAGGCATTTTTCTTGGAGACGGATGTGATGCCCAGTGCCATCAGATAGTCTCTGTATAGTGGGGCGGTGAATTGTGTGACGATGGTTAGTAGTGACACTGGGATTCCTGGACACAATTTTGACCAGTGTGCGCCATCGGTGGCGAAGGTCCCGAATGCACCTAGGGCCCCGATGCCGTGTGGATGGTAGCCGAAGATGTAGCGTGGACCTGTGGGGACTGTTGAATCCGGGGGGAAAGTTGGTGTTAAATCTGTTGTCTTGTGTATTTTCAGTGGGAAGTAGTCGCATAGATATGTCCAAATTGAGAGTGATCTGAACCAGGGAGAGTATCTTTTATGAATTTTGCCGTTGGCAGGGGTTCTGTCTAGGAGATAGTAGATGAAGTATGGTATTAGGAAGGGCCAAAAGATGGGGAAGGAGAGTATGAAGAATGTTAATATGACGAAGAAGGGGATGGTGGAGATGTGGGTTGCGATGGCTAGTGTTTGTAGTCTTCTCTGCAGTGGGGTGTAGGGGGAACAACACGACTCCAAGACTGGTTTTTTGGATAGGAGTTTGGTGCGCTTGGATCCCTTGATCTGCTTGATGACGTCGTTGTCTATTACTATTTTGTTGCTGTTGCTGTTGAGAGTGGTGGATGTTGAGTTGCCTCTATACGTGACTGATGTATTGTCATTGTCTGTATATTTATTAGATATATTGTTGTCTGTATATTTATTTGATATATTGTTGTGTGTATATTTCGCGGACATATCAGCATCTGAATTGTCATATAACATAATTGTGTGTGGTCAGGCACTCACCAGTTGAATGATTGAATAATTGAATAATTGAATAATTGAATAATTGAATGATAATTGAATAAATTGACTATTCAACTATTCGACTATGTCAACGAATTATTATACTCCGTCATATATTTATTTATTTAGTATAATTTTTCATTTCAAAAATATGATAATATGATAATATTATCATATTGTAATATTGTATATATATGCATGTATGTAGTGCAGTGTGAATATTGTGTAATATATATTTGAATGATCCGACTGGACAAGCTGGAACAGGGCGTACAGCTGTCTAAACTGATTTATTTGTGCGATTGCATTATATGATCGTGCAAATAAATCACTAGCACAAGAGGCTTATTGAGAAGAACTGCACGGAGCAGCTGCAGAGCGAAGAAACACGACTAGACAAGAAACCCCACTGCGTATTGGTAACCGGGACAGCCATGTACAACTGGCTGTAGAAGATATTGAACGCACACACATGTATATATATATATAGAGAGAGAGAATGGAGAGAATGGAGGCACCGCCGTACAAAGGGAGCAGCAGCATACCGTGCCATTTGTGTCAAGCAGCCATGTATAAATATATGATATATGATCTATTGACTGTATATATATTGTATATGTATACAGTCCCGCAACTGTCTCATCTATCAACGGCGCAACGCGGGAACGTGCGGGAACGAACGGGAAGGCCCTCTGCACAGCGGTCCTCTCAGTGCTGCTCCACGGCAACGACGGATAGCCGACCTCGGAGCGAGACGCGCAGTGCGCAGTGCAGCTTGCAGTTTGCCATCCGCAGTTTGCAGTGCAATCCGCAGTGCGCACTGCAATAAACGGAAATAAACGGAAGACAGTCGTTCACGCGCCACAACACAATGCAGCTGCGCGTGCCGCTGTTTGTGCCAGGCACTGTGCCCCGCGCCATTGTTTTGTGCACGCCGCCTAAACGGGCCAGATCTCGCCAGATTGAGCCAGATCTGCTTCAGATCTGCTCCAGTGCTTTGCTAATGCTTTGCTAATGCTCCGATACCTTCTGATCTCCCATGATCGGCCGGAAAATCTCTCGGCTCGCCGATCTCTCGACTGATAATACTGTATATATATATAAGTGATATACACTTGCCTGATTCATACAAATATACACGCTCCCTCTTGACAATGCTCTCTTGACAATGCTCTCTTTACAATCCTCTCTTGACAGTTCAGCAACCTAACATGGACCACAAATGGGACGTCAAACCGTCCGCCAAAAATGCAAGAATCTTGTCCTCCACTTTCATAATCACAGGCATATTCTGTTTCCTACTGTACACGTGGAACGACTATACGGAAAATAACAACATCTTCCATGATGATACTGTGGATAACTATACCAACAGTAATATATACACTTCACACTGCACCACTGCCACAGTACACCAATCCATCACACACACCATCACCCCCACCCCCACCCACACTTACACATACACCCCCCTCGAAGTCCAGCAAAACAGCATAAAGGTACAAGAACAGATCTCGTCACTGAGAAAAGAAATCGCTTCCACAACCACACATACAAGCATTATTAGCACAACCACACATACAACCGACCCATTCAACCCGATGAAACACTTACACCAAATACTAAACACCTCGCCAGTCGTACTCTTCTTAAACTCCAAAAAGGGCTCCCCTGACGAACTGTACCAAAACAACCTACTGAAAAACTTCCTCACCGTCAATTACGAAATATCCCCGACGCTAGCCATTGTAGATTTGAATAAACACGAAAACGGCGGCCTCCTACAAGACTACATCAAACAATACAAACTCAACCGCAACGATAACACAAACTTGCCCTACCTGTTCATCAACTCAAGATCCGTGCTAGACACAGATTTGAAAGATCATCTGACACAGTACCATCATTCAGGTGAACTGTTGCAAAGATTCAAAAATTTCGCAGATGGAAAAGTTAGCTTCAATAAAATAGATTTGCCATCCAATAATTAATAATCAGATACAACAGCAAATATACAATAGCAAATATACAATAGCAAATATACAAATATATATTCTTGATAATATATTACTATACAAATATACAAATATACAAATACAAATATAAATATATTACTTTAATCACTTGATTCTTCAACATATACAAATACAAATACAAATAGTCTTTAATCATTTGATTCTTTAACATATACAAATACAAATACAAATACAAATATCGATTCTTTATATATTACTTTAATCATTTGATTCTTTAACATATACAATGTACAAATACAAATACAAATATCGATTCTTAAATATGTACACAAACGCATATAAACATCACTCCCAATCGTCTACGCGATGTTCTGGAAAATAACACTTGGATTACCTGGAACAGCATTGTCAATGACTCTTTGAGAGTTTTGTGGTAATTCAACCTCAGCACCAGTGAAAATATCTTTCCCAGTAGCACTACCGTTAGGGAAACTAACAGCAACAAACTCTTCAATCTTCAACACTTGACCAGCGGTCTTGATCTTATCCAAAGCAGACTTGACAGCGTCAATCTCATTGAATTGTAATTCCCTATGGAAAACAGTCTCCGGATCCTCATTAGCAAGACGATTCTTCAACAACGAAACAAATGGCATGGCTCTCTTCATCTCCTTTGGCTCAATCTTCTCCCTAATCTTCTTATTGTCATCCAGAGTCTGGTTAGCAAACATCTCAGAAACAATTTCAATAACCTTATCTTGCCATTCAGGGAAAGATTCAGATATTAATAATGTTAATCTAACAGGCTTGCTAGCATCAACATCAGCAGATTTACCCTTCTTCTTCTTCAAGGCTTGACCTTCAGCTTCTCTAATATTTCTTTGTAATGATTTAACATAATCTAAGGAGGCCAAAATTGATTTATCAATTGGCTTAGAAGCTCTTGGGAATGCAGCATTTTGAACAGATCCTTCCTTGTTCAACGCTTCACGATATATGTAATCAGCAAAATGTGGAGCAATTGGAGCCAATAATAAAACTTGAGTTTCAATATATCTCAACACAAGATCCTTATGCATACTAACAGAAGCATCTCTATAATAATCTCTAGCGGCTTGATAATCAAATAACCCATATTTCAAAGCACTCTTATAATTAGTCAATTCATATTGTTGGTAAGTCTTTTCAATCAAATTGTTCATTTCATGTTCATAAGCAACATCAAAGAATTCGGTAATTGGCCCAGTTCTTAATTTAGATGTATCCTTAACAATAGTTTCAGCCCATTCCTTCAATGTAAATAATCTTAAAATAGCAGCATTGGCATTTGATTCATCAAAATTAGCATCTTCAATGGTATCACCAGCATCAGCTAAAGCAATACGAGACGCATCAGCACCAAACTTTTCAACAGTTTGTTCTAAAGTCATGAAATTACCAGTGGATTTAGACATCTTGGCATTGTTTAACATCAAATGACCATTGGCTCTAATACCCTTTGGCCAGAATTTCTTTGGGAATAAAGCAACATGAGTATAGATGAAGAAAGTTAAATGGTTTGGAATTAAATCCTTACCAGAAATAGAAACATCTAATGGATAGAAATATTCAAATTCTCTTCTTAACATTTGTAAAGATCTTAATGGAATATCAATGTTATCAGTATTATCACTATGTTGGAAAATATAATCGAAGAACTCTAAAGTTAATTGTTCTGGCTTAATACCCAATGGACCAACTTCTTTACCGTAGACATCCTTGAATAATAAATGAGAAACAGTGTAAAATGCTTGGTAAATAGTAGAGTCAGATAGGGATTCAACCAAATACTTTGGATCCCATGGTAATTTAGTACCTAAACCATAAGTACGGGAAACAGCCCAGTTCTTTAACCAATCTAAAACACCTTCGAAAGCATTCTTAACTTCTGGAGCAAAAACTTGCATACCTTCAAGACATTCAACAGCTTGTTTCTTCCATTCTTCTTCACCGTAATTAATATACCATTGATCTTCTAATGAGACAATACATTCATCACCGGAACGGGAAATAACTTGAGATTCTGGTTCGTTGTAAACGAAGGCTTCACCGGCAGCAATCATTTCAGCCTTAACCTTGTTCTTAGCATCTTCAACCTTCATACCCTTGTGATCACCATAGATCATAGTACCAGAGTAGAAATCTTCTTTATAAGCTAATTTCTTGGCTTCACCTAATAAGTTGACATCCTTTGGAGATTGAATCTTCATATCTTCACATAGTTTCTTAGCGGTTAAATCACCGTATTTTTCAGTGTGAATAATTGGAATAACCTTCTCGATGTCAACAACCCATTCTGGCTTAATACCGTAGTATTCGGACTTGTTGATTAAATCCTTGGTGGTCATCCAATCATCTGGAGAGTTAGATGGAACACAAGTAACAACACCAGTACCCTTGGTGGCAATAACAGTTTCCATAGGTAAGATTCTTAATTCAGAAAATACGGATTTTGGAGCATGTATCTTGGAACCAATGAAATGTTTACCCAAGACCTTGGTAATTGGCTTGTAGTCACCTCTCTTTGGGGTCAACTTTTGGTAAGACATGTTCTTGAAAGCACGTTCAGTAGTAATATAGTAACAGTCACCAGCATTGAAGATACCATATTCAATTTTTGGAGAAACAAAACAACAGGTTTGACCGTACATGGTTTCTGGTCTTAAAGTGGCAGCAACAAAATAGAACTTCTTGGAGTGATCTAGTTCAGTGGTTTCTTCAAGAATCTTCTTAGCTTCTGGTGCAAATTCAGTAGCTTCAATCTTGATACCAACGTATTCTTGTGGAGTCACACCTTCACCAGAGGATCTATCATGATCCATACAAGCTTGACCATCTCTTTCAGAATAAATAGTATTACGTTCACCGAATTTAATTTTACCAGCTTCCTTCATTCTAATCATTTGCCATTTAATGAAAGCATCATAATATGGATTACCATCAGTGGTAATGAAAGAACGTCTCCAATCAATACGAGCACCAAAGCTGGTACAATCAGATTGACATAAAGGTGGGAAATAAGTTAACCAATGTTGAGCATCAGCGAAGTTGTAAACTTCTTCTCTTGGAATACCTAATTGTAACATGATTTCAAATTGATATTTACCACGACCCTTCTTTGCTTGAGCCTTGGATTTCTTGGCTTTGAATCTGGTGACATCATCAGATTCTTCCTTTTTAGCTTCTGGAGCTTCAGCTTCTTCTTCTTCCTTTGAAATATTGGTATAATCCTTACCGAACATTTCAGCTTCTCTCTTTAATTTATCAGCACAAGCTAAGATTGGCATACCAGTACAATGGAAACCTAATGGGAATAAAGCTCTCTTACCATTCATTCTTTCGAAACCAACAGAGAATTCCACTTTAGATAAAGTAAAACAATGACCAGCATGTAAAACACCATTCATATATGGGTAAGCCATAGAGGACATAAACTTTGGATATTTCTTTTGTAATTCTTCAGAGTCAATGGTAACTGGTTCATCATCGATAGATGGGGCATCTAATTCGAATTGATGTTCTTCAGCCCAAATCTTTTGATATTTCTTTTCGATGGCAATAAGAGCATCTCTACGAGCGGTATTTTCCAAGACTAAACCTGTAGACATCTTGTGAATGGGTAGGTAACTTGATTGAATGTTTTAAGAAAGATAAGAACACTCAGCAAGTAAACAATTAAGAAAACTAATAACTACTACAAAGCAAGCTCTTAATCTATTAAAGTCAAATGCGCTTACGATAAAATGTAAATATATATTTTCGATGTTATCGACATTTATCATTTTTCATATTTTTCATTACAAAAAAATAGCGTCTGAAAAATTTTCAGCCGGAAACGGCCAAATGAAATTTAAATGTGTCATAAATCGTGGTGACTACTGCTAAGAACTCTGTGACAAGTGGCCATTAGCATAGAGTTAGTGGAGTCAAAATAAGAGGATTGGTGTACTGTATTATGCTAAATTACAATGTTTTAAATTAATTAAGGAATGTACAATTCTATATATCGTACCCACGATCGTTCAGTTGATGCACCGTCCATATCCATGTCGTGGCGGCATCATCCAAATTATTGGCAATACTACTACTCTTGGATTCGACACCACCAGTGGTGAAATACTTACCGTTATCATCTTCAATGTTTAGTTCCGGGCTCATTACACATCTTAATGTACCAATGGCACCTTGTTCGTTGGTGACACCGAATAATTCGTTGATTACTTGGAAAAGTAACCAGAAGAAGATCCCAATTATGGGCAATCTAGTCCAATAACTGAACAAATTCGTGTTCATGACAAGTCCAGGGTGCAACGATACACATAACACTTCAGGTTTTTTTATGGCTAACATCTTTGTAAATTGAATCAAAGCGGTTTTCGATACTGCATATCTGAACCATGTATAGACCATATTTGGAAAATAGTTGAATTGCTCGCTGAGTTTCCAGTATTTATACTGTAAGAAATGGCCTAAAGATGATAACGATACCACACGGCCATGACATTTTTGTATCAATGGCAACAATTTCATTGTAAACAGGAAATGTGATATATAATTAACTTGCAACTGAATTTCAAAGTTATCTCTTGTTCTTTCAAATGGAATTGCCATAATGCCCGCATTATTAATCAAAACATCCACTTGGGTCTCCAATTTAGTCAATTTTAGTGCAGCACGTTCTACGCATTTCAAATCTTTCAAATCCAGATGAATATAATGCAATGAACCAAACTTGTTTACATCATACCTATACGAATTGTGCTTCTTTTCATGTCTTTTATTTGCTCGGGATAATGCTTCTTCTTCAATATCTTTTATAGTCTTGTTCACTCTCTGCGAGTTCTTCCCACACATATAAACAGTGTACCCATGAATAAAGAGATGCAAACATGTGTAATATCCAATTCCACCAGTACCGCCAGTGATAACAGCAACTTTCCTTTCACTAACAGGGTCAAAGTATGGCAAAGTATCTGGATCAAACATATACTTTTTTTTTTTAATTCTTGATTATTTTATCGTTAGCAATACTACTGTTCCTCTAACATTGAGCCCGGTATCCCAAATATTAACCAAATCACCCAATGGATAGATATCATCGATTGTCAAAGATTCTTCTTACTATGAATATTTGTTTCAATTTCTTGTTAATTTTTCAAAATTCGTGAATTTTTTTCTGGCAATGACAAAGAAAATCGATGCTTACCAAATGCAAAAAATAATAACTGCCATATACAATATCATATGTATCAAGATTATGTAATTCGATTAGAACCTATGCTCTCCTTTATAGAGTTTGTTTAAAGGAGTTAGATATATTTCAATGCTTTTTGACAAAGTATACATATAATATATAACCACACTGCATTTTTTTTTTTGTTTGAATTATCTGATATTCAAAATAACATAAGATCCATAACTGTGAGATGGATTACGAGGATATATTATTTGGATTACAACCAATTCTTAATGCTACATCTATTAAAGATGTTCCTATTCAGGATGTTTATCTACAAAGTTATATTACGGTAATGGACCAACTGGCTGTCTCTCTAAGAGCCCCACAGAATAGGGATCTGGTCAGAGAAACTGGTCTTTTGACTCAAATCTTAAGGGTTTTGGAAGATACTTTAGATGTCGCTATCCATGAACCTGAAAATATTGACAATTTGAAATACTGGCAATTAGCTTCTGAATTAATTAGATGTGTTGCAAATTGTCTCGTTGATAATAATACCAACAGGAGATTAATCTTAAAAATTTCTGAATCATTTCCCATTCCGACTAAAGTGAGTAAGAACCCATTAGTGGATTATTACATGACCAAGATCTTAACCTATATCAAGTACACAAATGAAAATGAAGAGATCATGAGAGCTGTTCAATTGAGGTCTATTGTCCTTTTAAGAAATTTAGTTCTGGAAAACAGTGAATATGCTATCAGAATTGCCAAAACTATTTTGGGTCCCTTATTAACATATCTAAAATATAGTGAACATACATTCCAGGAAGAACCTGATAATATGGTTTTAGCTTTGGATTTATTATTGGACGTTACTAAAGAAATTTCAACTGGTTATTCATTAGACACATTATTGTTTTTAACCAGATTTTGTAAGAGAATTGCAACAGTAGTCGAGAGTATCCCTCAAGAGAATGATAACGACAATGATGGTCCTACTGTCGGGGAAGAACCACCTGAAGAGGATCCATATTCTGAAATGTTGTTTTCTTTGTCTGAGTGTATTGAAGTCGTTGTATCACAACAAGATAATGGCATTAATTTCGCATCTAAGGAGATATCAACGATACAAAATGAATTATTAACAACGCTATCCGTTTTGAAGGATAAGTTTTTTGCTAATAAATTGATCATGATGAGAAGATTAGTATCTATTGCAGGTAATATTTCTGCAATCCCAACAAATTCAAACATTAATGACCGTCCAATATGTTATCAAGTGATCAGGGATTCCCAAGATGGATATACTATTGCTGCTGCTTTGATAATATTATCAAATTCTATTAACTCGAGGGATGACGTAAGTGCTGTTTTGAAGGAAATCACATTAGATGATGTTATAAACGTGGCTCAATATATCAAAGATCCATTAGGATTTCAAGGTTACTTGGACATATTACAAAAATTGATGAATCTATCTAATTCGATGTTCTTATCTCATGAGACTGTTGCCACTTTATTTTACATTGTATCAAAATGTTCGGAACAAGCACAGTTCTTCCCTAGTTTATCTGAACTTATAGATAAACTACTAAAGAAAGCCATTACTGTTTTACCAAGTAACTCTTTATTTGCTTTGATAGATCAACCAAATGAAAATAACGCCATGGTTAACTTTATTGCAAAGAGAGGAAGTTTTGTATCTTGTCTATTATTAGACAAACTATTAGTGGCTAAGAAAGAAACTTCACCTGATACTCTAATTCCATTATGGGATTCAATTTTCAAATTCAGTGATTCCGCAGATAATCTTGGCGGTCAAATCTCAGGTACTCAAAATATTTCAGTCCCACTTTTGTTTCAATTGACCAAGACTATCGGTATTTATTTGAAGAATTGTGTGAACACTCCGTTAGGTGGAAATGAACCGAACATCATATTTACAAAATATTTCGAACCAATGACAGAAATGATAAGAGTGATTATTCCATTAAGATCAAATACGGATAAAGGTAGTGAAAGCATTTATAACAATGGTAGATTTATCGCAGGCATGATACATAAACTTCTCTCCACAGTCGATGTCAAAACACCAGAAGAGCAAACGTTAAATGAGTTGGCAGACACTTTTTTCAATGATGATTAATAACAAATTCTTTGTCAACGAAGCATTTTTTATATAATTTTATTTAATAGAAAACACGAGTAATGTGCCTTTTAACAAATACCCTAAGTACCTTCATCAATAAATAAAATTGTCATTATATACTAGTTTCGTATATCTCTTCACAGGCCGCAGGACCTTAAACTGCCTGCCAGTGTATCTTTTCATTTTAACTATTGATGCAGGTTCAATTGTCTTTCATTCTTCAATAATAGATGAAAAGGCATTTCTTTCTTTAAGCCGGTTAATCTCGTTACCTCCTTACACCAAGCATGAAATATTCCAACCGATCTCTACGATCTGAAGAATTAAACGGTATGTGGGATTCTTTGTGTGGGTTGCAGTAATAATACATTTGTGACAGCTTAATAATTTTTCTATTACTGTCAAGATTTCCAGTCGCGAAAATGAACCCATACTAATTTCGATAAGTTTCGCGACTGAAAAATAAAGACAATACTAATTTGAACCTCATTTCAACCACCACTATAATTTTGACAATAAATATATTATTACAATTAGAGCATCACATATGCCAGATCACTTCGATGAGGCACCTCAGACGCGAAAGTTAGAATCAATTGGGCTCAATTTGTTATTTGAATTTGTTATTGGATCTTACGAGAGTTGTAAGAGATATTTTCTCTGAACTTAAGATCAACACATCAAACTGCATTTCATATATAATCGTGATAATTCTCCCCCCAGAGTAAATATTGAAACCCTTTTGGTTTCAACAACACTTTCTATTTCTCTTTGTATATTATAATTATTTTATTCAAGTAAACAAAACTTACACATCCCAACAATCATAACCGTATTACCTCAGGTTAATTAATTGATTAATTATTCGTTTTATTTTACAGCTTTCTTTCTCTTTTTTATTTTTATAACTAATATCCCCAAGTGTTATCACTTATTGAGCCACATAAGTCTCGTCCATTCCTTATTTTATAAATAACTATATCCCCAGTATAACCTTTTTTATTGTTGTTATACTTTTTTTACAAATCAATCGATTAACTTAACTAACCCAAGCCATTCCTTTAACTAAAATTAACCAACTATGCTTTTTAAGAATTCTGCTATTTTACTTACCTTAGGTGCTTCTGCCGTCAACGGTCTTTACTCAAACAATACTATTGCTCAGCCAGTTTCTACTTATGAAAAAACTAATGCCGCTGTCACCACTACTATTGCTCCAAATTACTCTGTTGAACCAGTGGAAAACGTAGCCACTTATGCTGATGACATTACTACTTTTTATGTCACCAACACTGTTTACTCCACTCATTGGTTAACTAACTCCCATTCCTCTTCTACTGAAGTAAAGAATGCTACTTATTCAGTCACCACCGCTTCTCCATCATCTCATTTAACTTCTGTAAAAAATCAAGTTACTACTTTGACTCAAAACAACCCATATTATGGTAACGTCTCAGCTTTACAGATCGACACCACCACCTCAACCAGTACTTCTACTTTATTGACCACTGTCACTAAGGGTACATCCAACAGAACTTTAGCTTGTGTTCCAAAGACTCAATATGTCACCGTCACCGCTTCTGCCAAGGTCCAATATGTTACCGTCACCGAAGAAGCTAAGACATCTTTTGTCACTGTTACCGCTCAACCACTTTCTCAAGCATTCTGGTCTAACAATACTAACACCAACTAAGTTTTATTAGTCTTTTGATAGTTGAATGAAAACAGTTATGAGAATTTACCATCGACGTCCTTTGTACTCCACATTTCTTATTTCTTTTTATCAGATCAATTCATTTTTTCTTTCTCTATCCTTTTACTCCTTTATAAACTATCCAGAATGGACTCTCTATTTAATATTTGTAACTTTTAAAGCATCCTGTATCTTCCATCGATATATATGTATATATTTGACTTTGTTTATATAGCCTTATATATCTGAATATACATGTTGTAACTGTTTTTACTAAAAAAAAACAGACTATGTTTTATTATATCTTTTATGTCATCATTAAAGATTCAGCTATACTAATGAAAAGATTGACAGCAACATTCTTGGTTTCGTTGAATTGTAATAGTAAATCCAGGTCCGTCCGCAATAATTTATAAACTTCCGTAGTTTTGTTCAACATCACCAATATTTGACATAATGCTAGAAGAGATTGCGCCGATTGTAAAGGATTTTGATTTTCCCGAGTTTCATTAATCAGCTTAGCCAATATAGGTAGTATTCTCTGTCCCATGCCAATATCAATAAACAACTGACAAGTTTGTAACATAAATTGAAATTTCCAATAGTTGTCTTGGCCAGGGTTTATGCATTGTTCTACTTGATGATTTAGCATTTCCAATGCTTCATCTAGCTCATTATTAGCAATTGAATTTTTAATCGATAACATATTTAGCTTCATCTCTTGATCATACTTTAGAGATGGTAAGTGTTTATTATTTATGATTCGGTCAATATTCTTTCCTTCTTTTAATAAATCAAACCCACACTCGATCTCTTCATCAAGAGAATTCTTGGTATGAAAAGTAGCGTATACATCACTGATATCTTTATAACCCAATGATTCCCATACTTTAGAGTAAAATGAGTAAACTGATTTTTCAGTCTCAGTTTCAATGAAAGAATATTGATCTTGTTGCAATGCTATGATTAAATATTGGAAATTAGTTTCTAACAGTTTGATTAGGTTTTTATTACTCTTCAAGGATAACAATGCATCAGCACGATATGCACCTTCAAATATCTGGGAATTGTTTTGACCATCAAATTTCTGAAAACTATTAATGATTTTATTAATCTGATCACGAATGGAGAAGATTTGGCTTGGATAATCTTCCATGTATTTCAATATAGCTAAATGAATGTAATTTAGGGTTTTAATGTCTCTATTCTCCCTGGCAATCTTAAATGCTTCTTCAAATGCGGCCATTGGGGACTTACTATCATTAAAAGTTAAATGAAACAACCCTAGATGTAATAGTGAAATATGAAAATTTTGATCTGCATTTCTGGCAAACATGTAATCATAATATGAATGTAATGCATTTAACGCATCTTGATATCTTTGCTCTTTTGTATATTTGAAATAATTAAATATGTGCATAGAGGGAAAATCAGTTGTATCGTTAAGGGACAATTTGTTTAAATGTTCATTAATCAATTTATACTGGTATTCATCCACCTTAGATTCATTAACCATTTGTATTTGATAATTAATTAGGTTTTGTAAATGAGTTTCTGATACAAAAATATCATTAGCAAGGTGATTTCGTGTTTCTACACTTGTGTTCTGTTTGATTAAGCATTTAAAAGTATCGATCATAGGATCAGTATTATCATCACCTGAATCTAAATATATATGGTGAAAGTCGTACTTTTTGTAATCTGACGTAATATTACTTATGAAATCATATTGGTATGTAGCAATTTCAACTGAATATCTACGTGCCCATTGCGATCTACCCAAATATATGTCTAGACTGTTTAGGAGTGTGATTCTATCATCAAATGTCGATATCTCAAACTTGGAAGAGCAAACATCCACGAAATTACCTAGATAGCTTGACTTATGTGATCTATAGTTTATATCCAGAAGAGATTGTAGTATCAGTAATTGGTCTATCGATTTGATTGATTTAAGTGATCGACACAGACCCAAACAAATATCATTGGTATCATCAGCACTACTTAAAATATACTGGAGAATGGAATCCAAGTCGGGAAACAATGGCTCCTCATCTGTGGTTTGAAATGTGATTTGTCTATTGATTGTGTTGAATTGAGTAGACTTCACCGCTGTAGATGAAATTAATCTTAAAAACAGTTTCAAAGGTACTGAATTTGGCACAGAAACATGGAAATATATTAATAGTAAGATACAGATATCATATGTGGTAGGAATAGAAGATGTAATGGCAAATTGGGTCCCGCTAGTATCCATATTCTTGTTGTTGTGTGGTCATTGCCTGTTCTTTTGGCTCTTAATCAATTCGTTTTGAAATTTCAATATTTCAATTAACTGAAATGCACTTGTATTATAGAGACCATCTATATAGAAACAAACCATACATAAAATCTATTCTAAATATCTGTAAGATGTTAAAACTAAAGCATTCTTTGGCAGATTACCTGGAACTGGTAATAAAAGTTTACATTTTTGTCTCTTTTCGTTGACCTCGGTGATCAAAGCAAACCCCATAATCGATGACTTAACAATCTCTTCGGGGTTGGCTCTCTTGGGACTATAACTTATCGCAACAATTGCATGTTGCAAGCTTGATTGGTCTATTGCCACAGGCAATAGTGATAATGGTGTTGGTGCTTTTCCTTGATCCAGAATAACAGGAAATCTCCAAATGATTAAATCTGTGAAATCACAACTAGTGACATAAGGACTTAATACTGTAGCAGAATCACCATAAAAGTAATCCCTAATAGCAAGACGTTGCAACAATCTTTTATAAGAGTCGTCATTTGGAATCACACCACTCAATGATGGTAACTTGATTGGGGTACATTTTGCTTTATCAATCAATTCGTTTATTTGTTCATTTTCTAAAGATAACTCTTCAGTTGAAGACGTTAGGATAACAATTACATCAACATCTAGTTTATTAATCACGATTTGTAAAATGCCTTTGTATTTATCATACTCTTCATAGAAGCAAGATGGGGTATCGATAATACAACCCGATCTTTGTACTAAAGAATCTTTGTTCAATCTTTGTACGACAGTATCCAGTAATTGTGTGGTGGATTCTTTATACCAGTCAATATTCTCCTCTATCTTTTCCAACCCAAAACATTTAAGGAAAGGTTGTCTACTATGCAATTTTGTGGCACCGCTTGTTAACGATTCGTTCCAAAATGGTGATTGGGAATCAATCAAATCGGATATTGGGGTGGCCATTAAACAACCAGGTGGAGATACAATTGGTTGACTTGGGTCTAGATTTATAAACATTGGTTGATATGTTTTATTTTTAATCGAATATGAAGAGAGTGTTCTTGCCAAAGAGGTTTTACCAGTGTTATGGTTACCCAATATTAACACTTTAGGGCCTGTAAAGGATGAATATCTTAGTTTCTCAATTGCAAAATGCAAATTATAAACGTATCTTGCTGTATCATTTGGAATTATCGAGGTTAAAAAGGGATCATTTAATGGAATAATTAAATTAGCCAACCTCCATTTTATTCTTGAATCTTCAATAGCCAATACACTGAAATTCCAATCTTGGAAACAATATTCTATGTCGTTAGCTAATTCTGTACCAAATATTTCACAAATACCTGATAATACTGTAATGTAAAGTTTAACATTTTGACCAACAAGATCTTGTTTGCCCAATTGTAGAGCCCATTGCATACCAATGGATAAGTTTAAGTATTGTGGATCTTCTTCGTTAGTCAATTTGACATCTGTGGAATATATGTTACCATTGATGTTATCAGCGGTGTCAACTGCTGTCTCTGTAATTTCAGTAGATAGTACATTAGATTCTGGATCTATAGACGACTCGCTAGCATTGTTACCGTCAGAACCTGACTTTAAACCTGGAATAGACATGTTGTGCTGTATGGCAATAATTAATAGTGGCTTCAGTACTTAATGAAGCTCCTATAATCGTATTCAGTTCTCTTTAAATGGTCAACTTCTCAAATGTTTCTAAGTTAACTTGAAATTCGACACTTTTAAGATTTTTTTTCAATTTCACTTCTTAATAAATTAGCAACTGGCTTTAAAAGAAGTAACATTAAGATAGACAAATAATCGATAGCATATGTCTATTCGAATATGATTCCAGATGATATTTATGGGTACTTATTAAAAAATCGAAACATTGATATATATGTAAAGAGAAATAGTATATATAAATATTTATTAGCGAATATTAGAAAATGATATTAAGTTGTTCATAAATCTTTAGCAATTAGTGGAGAATCATTACCATTTCTCAAAACCCATTCTGTCCAAGAACCATCATATAATTTGATGTTCTTGTAACCAGCATGTTCCAATGCTGTCTTGATAATTGCACCAGTAACACCGGTCCCACACATCGTATATATTTGATTTTCAGCCAAATCCTTAGCGACTTGGTCTTTAGTCTTACCATTATATTTACTTATAGTTTCAATGATTTTTTCCCTCATTGTAACTGGATCTTTGTAAAATTGCTTAGTAGTAGAATCTAATACATCAACAAATGGTAAAGATTGAGCACCTGGAATATGACCAGAGACTAAATCTGGTCTTGGTTCTGGATCAACACCCTTGAATCTACCATTGGCTCTAGCATCAAATAATTGAATCTTGCCTTTGGTAAAAGAGCCATCTTGAACCAATGAAGTAACATGTTTAAAGGAGACAATTTGATCTTTGGTTAAGTCCTTAGAAACTGAGTATTTGTCAGTAGGCTCGTATGGAGATAAGGTGTTTACTTTATTATGTTCAAGTGGACCACCGACTTCTTTGTAAACATTGAAACTATTTAATAAACGGACATCTGAATGTCCAAATAATACCAAAGTCCAAGCACAACGTGGTGCACTGAAGTTACCGATTCTATCATAAACCACTAATGTGTCATTCGGTAAGATACCGAATTCATTTAGAGCTTTAACAAAAGTTTCTTTGGTTGGCGCCATATGTGGGTATGAAGATTCAATGTCTTTAATTCCATCAATATCAAAAAAGATAGAACCTGGAATTCTTTCTTGAGTTAGGAACTCTTCTTTACCGTTGCGGCCTACGTTAGGTAAAAACCATGTGGCGTCAACTGGAATAACTCTGTTTGGACCAGTTTGTTTCAATAGCGGAATAAATTCCTGTGGGGTGATTAGCTTGTATAATAACGACATGTCTAATTGTAAGGTTATGGCGGTATAATCAGAATAATTGGTTGTGGTTTCACCAAGTTAAGGTTGCCTTGATCGTATCCTTTGATTATGTCAAAATGACTACATATATTTCAATTTCTTGCAAAGTGAAAAATTTTGGAAGCGATGAGTTTAACAAATATTGATATACTGTTTAATGAACAAAATACACACTGACACAGTTTACAGAGACACACACACACACACACACATATATATTAAATCATGCCGGTATCTAAGTCATTATCTAAAATCCATAAGAATTTAAGTAAAAAAAAGAGAGCTACTGGGAAAACTGTTACTCTTCATCCAAATGGTAGAAAATTCAAACAAATCAATAGAGCTACTTTAAGAGAAGCCAAGGTTATAGAAAGAAAAAGAGTATTCACTGAAAGAAAGTCTGGTGAATTATCTCGTATAAAATTTATGCAAGATTTAATCAATACCCTTGATCAGTATAAGGACCATACCAAGTTTAATACATCTGAAATTGCTGAATTTATTCAATTATTCATTAATAGAGATGATGAAGAAATTGATGACTTTAAAGCCAAGAGAAAACCAAATAGACCTCCACACGGGAAGCAATTGCTTTTGGAAAATAAGAGACAATCTGAGATGGAAGAGTTCCAAAAGGGTTTCCAAATTCCTGATTTAACATTAGAAGACAATGTTAAATTCTTAAGAAAATGGAACGGTTCCTTTGGTGCCATGTCCACTTTGAAGTTGATGAGAGTCAACTCTAAAGGTGAAACTGTCATTAACTAATCATAATATAAATTACATATATATATATGCAATTTTGTGTATAGTTTTCTTTTTATGTATACTAACTTACAACATTCAATATTAATTTGATATACTTCTCATTGAAAGTTTTCTTTTTTGGACCGTTGTGTTTCCTAATATTAGTTGTTGTCATATCCAAAATAAAGTAAAAGCTCGTATCATCACTGTATCGTTGCCCTATTATCAATGAACTGTAATCTGGACGATATCTTTACTACTCATGATGGGATTATTTCGAAGTTAAATGAAGTATACCCAATGGAACTACAAACGAAGGAGTATCCATTGAACAAAGATTATTCTAAACTGATATATATCAACAATGAAATCCCTGTTGGATACATAAATTGTGATCTAGTTACTACACGAAAGACAGACAATGGCGTTTTTATACATTTTATGACACTGCTACCAAGTTATATAAACATCGAGAAGATATTTAGGACTGTACTGGATTACATTGTAGAATTAGCCAAAAGCAATCACCAAAAATATATTACTTTTTACTTACCATGGGATTACGATAATACCGAAAATTCTAAAGTTAACGCTGCTGTTCGTTGGTTTATTGAGAACGGTCAATTTCAACCAGTCTTCGATGATTTATTAGAGATAAATGCGGATGAAGGACGCATTGGGATCAAGAGATTACCCTTGAAAAGGTATTTGTAGATTCATTTATAGAGTTACTAATATATATTTCTAGGTAGTATAACACAACAATCATTGATGTGCTTTTACTCTTGTCATATTTTTAAGATATGACTTGTCTTATCTCATCGATTTCTAAAAATTTTCAAGTTTAATGAAGAGATTTGAAAAATTTCAATTTCAATCCAAAGTACATTGATATTATGAAATATGTATATTTAATCATCTTAATAATGACACATTTAACAGTTTGAGATCGACACTGGTAACCTCGTAGAAATGTTTTCCCACAACGTGAATAATATCTCGAATGTGGCTCAGCAGCAAGTTCAACAGAACAGAGTTAAGGTCACCATCGCTAATTGGCAAAATGGTTCAATGCAAGATTTATTGAATTTCATTAGCAGACACACCCGTGTTTCATTGATGCAAGCTACTGTTCAAGGCCAACTGGTTGTTGGGTTTGTAAATAATAATCAACAAGCCCAAGAAGTGAAAAAATGGAATGGTGCTAAATTTGCTGGTAATAATTTAAAAATTGATATTGATTCAACTGGTGCCAATGGAACCGGTGCAAACAACGGTGGTACGTCAAGTACCGTTCAATTTTTGAAGAATATTCTTTTTAAGAGATATGACCGTCAAAATAAGATGTTGAATCTAGGGGACTTAGTCAATGATCCCGAATTAGTTAATAATAATATGTTTAGTGCCATGGCTAGACAATCTAAGGTCATCCCAGCTATCTTGAAAGTTGCATCTACTGAGGAGGAATTAAAATATATTGAAAGTTTGAATTTAGCTAACAACAACTTAAAAGATTTAGTTCCAATAGCCAATTTACCATTAACCTTTAAAAAATTAAAGAATCTTTGTTTAGCCAACAACAGTTTTACTAGATTCCAAACTTTCACTCAGTGGAAAAATAAATTTACCCAAATAAGAGAAATATTAATGGTTAATAACCCAATTTGTAATGACAGAATGTACCGTTCAGAAATGCTAAACATTTTCCCTAAGTTAGCAGTACTAGATAACAATATGATTAGAGATGAAGTTAAGTTAAAATCGGTTTTCTCCATCATGCCAATTTTAAATCCACAACAACCAAGTGCAGCTCCAAGCAAATTTCAACCATTCTTCTTTGAAAGCCAAGATATCTCTAATGTGTCCACCAATTTTATTTCAAATTTTTTGAATTTCTGGGATCTAGATAGAACTCAGTTGTTAAATCTATACACCCCACAATCCCAGTTTTCTGTTTCCATGGACTCTTCTATTCCAAGTTCTACTGTGAAAGAATCCGACCAAACCCCTTCATTTGGTTACTATATATCTTCATCTAGAAATTTTACTAAGATTTCTACTCCAAAACTGTTACAAGAAAGGTTAGCAACGGGACAAGAACAAATCAATAATCTTTTCAATTCTATCCCAAAAACAAAACACTTTTTAATGGAAAATCCAAATGACTACTCTGTCGAAGCTGTCACGTATCAAAATGTTAATGGATTCTTAGTCACTTTACATGGTTATTTTGAAGAAGTCGAGAAGCCCTTAAACGATTCCAATAGTAATAATGGCAACAAGAAGACTTCTATGAGAAATAAAAGATATAACAATAACAATAATACCAGCAATAAACGATTATCCAAAAAGTCCTTTGATAGAACTTGGGTTATAATAAATAATACTGCAACAAATAGTATTGTTATTGCTTCTGACCTATTAACCGTCAGAGCCTACTGTCAACCTTCATGGCATGTGGAACAACCTCCAACCCCTATGCAAGCACCTACTCCAAATATTTCTGGAACTGTGACACCAACAGGGTCAGTTGGCGTTACTCCTGTTCCAGGTATGATGCCAGTAGTTGGTACTCCAGTAGGTACTCCAGTCGTATCTCCTAATTTACAATTACCTCCTGAGATTCAAGCCAAATTAAACCCGATTCAATTAGAATTACTAAATAAACTACAATTACAAACTAAACTGAATTCAGAATATACTTATATGTTGGCTGAACAGAGTGGTTGGAATTTCGATACTGCAGCTGCTGCATTCCAAAGTAGTGTATCTAACTTACCACCAAATGCATTTATACAAGGGTAGATATTAAATCGTTGTATTGATAGATAAACAAAATGCATATTAGGTTTCAAAATATACTTATGACATTCACTAAATTCGTTATAGTCTCTGTACATCAAAAAAAAAAAAATTAATAATGATATCATAAAATATATATTACTGTATATGAAAAAAAAGATTTATATGTATGCTAATAACAGAATAATTAGTAATTTATTCCAGTTGTGTTTGGTTTCCTTACAAATAATGAATGTGTTTTTTGTTAATAGTTAAGGTTGTTGATTGATTCTCTTGATATTGAGTGCCCTGCTTCGTTTAAGATTTTGGAAATGATTGTAAGTTGCTCTTGAGCACCTGCCCAATTACCCTTCCAGATAGCATCATGTAGACTTGGGAATAACCATAAATTTTCTTCAATATCATTGATTTCTAAATCTTCTGAAGATTTGGAGTCATCTTCATCGTCAATATTACGGGTACCATAACTACTCCAAAATGGCGGGCCCACAATAACATTTTTATAAAAATTTCTCATGGGGAGACCATAGTCATATATTGTCTTTTTGGCTATATGACTCAATTTCAAATTCCATTCCCATCTTTCTTTCGAAACGTGTAGGGGTTCTTCTACTTTAATAGAGTGATCTTTCACATTATAATGAATATTCCATTTTGATTCCCATTGAATCCATTGTTGGCTTAATTTTTTCCATTGAGACAAACTTCGAATTAGACGATTAAAATTTAAATGCTTATCATATCTCTTTCTCAAGTCATAAATCTTTTCATCCAAAATTCTACTGAAGTGTAATAGATCAAACGGAATAATTGGGGCGTCAATGAGTCTCAATATAATTCCCATTGTGTAGTTAATGGTGGCCTTAATTTGTTGTTGACACTTTTGATTGTGCAATTTTTCTTGAGCTACTTCAAAAGTATCGAGTGCTGTATCAATAGGTATTCTCCTTTCTTTGACAATTCTTGAAGTCAAAACACCAGTAGGTATGCCATTAGCTAAGAATGGTGTCCAGTCGCCATAATTTGCCATCATACTAACATTTCTTGGTATTGTGGTGAAATTATTATTAAAATTTGAAAGTAAGGAATTTAATAAAGGATGTGACATGATGTCCATATGTTCATCTAATGATAATTGACTGATGTCAATATATGCATAAATTTCCTTTCTCAGCCGTAATGATTCCCTCTGGATAAACTCAGTAGAGCCAATATAATTATATTCAGTACCCCCAAATGAAATAAAATATATACTTCTCATAGGAGTCCAATTATATTTGTATTTCAATTCTTGCAGAAGATCCATTAAAGTCAACAAATATGTAGTACCAAAGTTTGGATATAGGGCACCTGGATGCAAAGAGTTTCTAGCGGCACCAATAATAATAGCCTTTTCATTTTGTTCGCTACCTTCAATCTTACCCATTACATTATAAATTGGCTGTCTTTTTTTTATCACGGATGTAACATTTAACCACGCTTGAACATCATTAGCATTACCACTGTACCAGCCATTCTCAAACTTAACTGAGCCATGTGGATTCAATTTAGATTGTATTATTTTCCCTTGGTTGGCAGAGAGAGATAAAACAGAAACATAAGATAATAGCTCGGTTCGTTTTTGTGAAAGTAAATCAAGATAACCATGAGAGGAACCGTCTACAGACAGAACATCACCACATCCATATTGGAGTAGACCAGTAGATCTTTGCTGTATAACGTCATTGTGATCATCTTGATATTCCCTAGTAATAAATATAATAGCTTGTGCATTATATCTTTGTGCTAGCATAATCTGTTCACTGATAGGAATTGTATTATTGGGAGCATAATGCAGCATAATGATAAATGGATCGTCTAATAAAAACCCTTTGGTTAATTTTAAGTAGTCACTTTCGGAGCCATGATGACCATATATTATATTTGTTTTGTTCAATTGGTCATTAATTGTTAATGGCATGAAGTTTAAATCATTCAAATCGACTTCCAAAACCTCATTGTCATTATGGTATATTTTCAAAACTGAATTATTGATTGAGTCTGGATAGTTAACATACCCTTGGTAACCCATTTCATCTATTTTATCTAAATGAACCTTTTCCATACTTTGCCTTATATATTTTTTAGTAATACTATCACCTTTAGTACCAGACCTATGTGGCATGGACGTTAAATATTCCAGATCAGTTTCAAACTTGTTTAAATCAATATGATTATTCACATATTGTAACATCTCATCGTGATTAGAGAAGGTTGTACCATTAGAATACTCAAATATAAATCCAGATCTCCAGATAATCCATACAATGATAGATATAAATATCATATATATGAATTTCCTCAGTATTAATGGATTACCAAACTCATTCAAATATTTATCTAATCTCCTAGTGAACAGAACTTCCAACTCAGAAATTGGTTCTATAATTTTACTTTTGATGGGTTGAAACACATAAACATTAATGTTTGTATATATTTTATGAAATGTCCTAGTGGTAATGTTATTATGTATATCAAAGGTTGGAAGATGGTGTCTTGGTGATGAATTGGGCATTGGATCTTCCAATTCGAAGGATTCCAGAATTTCTTGGTCATCATTCGGTATTCCTTCATTATCAAGATCCAACGAGTGTAAGTCATCAAATGAGTCTCTGATAGGTGTCAGTTCATTGGATTCTCCCTCATGATGGCTTAGCCCTATTTCAGTGTCTTCTTGTAGTTCCTCCAGTGGAGTATCCTGCACTCTGGAGTATCTGGTTGGCATTTACTTTATAAGACTATCTATCAACTTTTTATCAAATATCTATTGGCAATCACAGATGGTTCTAAGACAATATTTACCAGGCTAACTCATCTAATATTAGACTTGACTATCTGTCTTATTCAATTTGAAACTGCTCTCTTATTTTTTTTTTTTTGATCTTTGAAATTTCATCAAGATACAAAATCTGAGATTTGTTTAATATTTGACGAGAAGCACACTAGATTTGATATTAAAAGATATCGAAGACAGAGAAAGGAATTGTCATTACTAGATATAATTGATAATCATTGCGTAGACAAGATGAACAATATAAGAGGCAGGGTTTCTAATGCGGGGAACAATAATAATATCAATGAGAGCTCCAGAATTAATGTTAATATGAATCAGGAATTGTTGGCCGAACAAAAACAGGAGATATATGAAGCCTTCAATCTTTTCGATATGAATAATGATGGGATGCTAGACTATCATGAATTGAAAGTTGCACTAAGGGCTCTTGGATTCACATTGGATAACAAATCCGTTATTGATATCATTGATAAATATGATACTACAGGGAACAGATTGATATCGTATGATGATTTCTTTATTGTTGCTGGAGGTATGATTGTGGATCGTGATCCAATGGATGAAATTAAAAGAGCATTTAAACTATTTGACGAGGATGGAACAGGCAAGATTTCAATGAAGAATTTAAAGAAAGTGGCACAAGAATTAGGTGAAAACTTAACAGATCAAGAGTTAAGAGCCATGATTGACGAATTTGACCTTGATGGTGATGGAGAGATTGATGAAGATGAATTTATTCGTATTTGCACCGATAATTAAGAAAAGACACTCTACACTATTCATAAGAATAGACATACTACTAATAATAAAAGGATTCTAATATATAAACAAAATAACATTCAATCGTATTGCTAGGTGATCACAGTATCCGTTCCTTGCTGATTTCATATATATATATATTTTTCTTTAAACAGCTAAATATGTATACTATTTGAATCATATTGCTATCTAATAATAAAATAATTAATATAACTGTATAAGTACATTTTAATCGAATGTTTTGCAGATTCAAGTAGAATGAAGCCACGGTGAGAAGAGAAAGAGAAGAGAGCATGTCCTGGTCTCAAGCACTTTCACCCTTCATAATACATCCAGAAAAATATGAGAATGACCTTGTTGTTTACTATGACGATGTCGTAACAATCATTCTCGATGGATTTGCCAAATCCACAAATCATCTGCTAATTCTCCCTAGAGATCCTAAACTAACCAAGAAACATCCTACCACAGGTGTCACTGAACATTTGAAAAATGTGTTACAAATATATGTAGATTGGTGTACTAATTATATATATGATAATTTTACAAAGCAATATGAGATCTTGTCATCCAATGTCAATCTATCCATATCGAAGAAAAGCGATTTCATCAAAGAGTTTATTCAAGTTGGAGTTCATAGTGTTCCTTCTATGAGCAATTTGCATATACATATATTGACAAGAGACTTTCATTCTCCTAAGTTGAAGAACAAGAAACATTACAATTCCTTTAACACAACTTTTTTTGTACTATGGGATCAATTGCCATTGCATTCTATCCCTGACAAGCATGAAATGGAGAACATCGTTATTAAAAAGTCCGATTTGATTTGTTGTTATTGCAAAAGGAACTTCAGTAATAAGTTCAGTCAATTGAAGAAGCACCTTGATGATGAGTTCAAAGCTCATTTTAAATTAATCGATTAAATCACTCTACAAATTCATCATAAGAGACACACACACAACATGTATATATATTTACGATAGTCTGGTATACATTAAAGAAGTAAAATATATATAAATAATATCTGATGTTATATTTCACCTATAGCTTTTTATATTCTAGAGAGCCTTCTAGTTTCTTGACTTCAGCAACCTTTCTGACAGCCTTCATTAAATCTTCAGGCAAGATATGATCACGGTCGTCTCTAATGGCAAAGAAACCGGCTTCAGTAACACAGTTACGAATATCGGCACCGTTAAAACCATCAGACATCTTCACACCAGCTTCAAAATCAAATTCACCATGTTTCTTAACATTAGCAGTATGAATCTTGAAAATTTCCAATCTACCTGCTTCATTTGGTAAAGGAATTTCGATCTTTCTATCTAATCTACCTGGTCTCAATAAAGCTGGATCTAAAGTATCAGGTCTATTTGTAGCCATAATAATTTTTGTTTGTCCCAAATTATCGAAACCATCCATTTGTGTTAATAGTTCCATCAAAGTTCTTTGAATTTCTCTATCAGCAGAGGTACCTTCACTAAATCTTCTACCACCGATGGCATCCACTTCATCCATAAAGATAATACAAGGTTCATGTTCCTTAGCATAAGCGAACATTTCCCTAATAATTCTAGCAGATTCACCAATATATTTATCAACAATACCAGAAGCTGGAGAGAAAATGAAATTAGCACCAATTGTCGCAGCCACAGCTTTAGCCAAAAGAGTCTTACCTGTACCTGGTGGACCATATAATAAAACACCCTTTGGTGGTTTAATACCGACTCTTTGGAAGATTTCAGGATTTTTTAATGGTAATTCGATAACTTCTCTTAATTCTCTGATTTGATCAGTTAGCCCACCAATACCATTGAATGTGATTTCACCTTGTTCAAAACTGGTCATATTATAAACCAATGGATCGGTTTCTCTTGGTAAGATTCTCATAATGGTCAAAGTAGTAATATCTAAAGTTACTCTAACACCCTTTTTCAATTTAGTTCTATCGACAGAATTTCTCACACCAACAATATAACGTGGACCAGAAGAGGCCTTAACGATATATTTCTCAGTGGATAGTTCTTTCATGATTTCACCGATCAATTGACCGATGGATTGTAATGCTTTAATATCGGTTTCAGTCTTATCGAATTGTGTTTCAAGGTCTCGTATGTTTTGTCTACGTGACTTCAATTGATCATCAAATCTACGATGTTCCATTAATTTCTTCTTAAATTGTGTTAACGCTCTGTTATAAGCTTCTTGTTCTGGATCCACTGGAGCTGGCTCAGGGACAGTCTCCATTTCAGAAGTAACACCTTCATTGTTATTGTTGCTTTCGTTTAATTGTTCATTGGATTGCTCGTCGCCGTTTAAGGCAGCTAGTAGAGGGTCTTGTTCTTCACTCATTGTTTGATTATTATGTTATTTCCTGTCAATATACCAGTCCTGTCTTCCTCCTTAGATAGTTCCCTTTCAGTGGCAATACTCTTAAAGCTTCAAATTATTTCAATCAAATATTTTATATTTTTTTCCTCTTCCAAAATCTTGACCGGGCGACGCTTTCTAAGAACTGAAAAATTTGAGATGCCATTGAAATTTGATATTAACTACAAAACAACACCAATCGTATTGGCATTTACATAGCAGACCACACATCGACAAGCCGTATCAAGGATGCAATTGCAAGCGTTTATTTTCTGTGGTGGCGGACACAATTTGTCCCCCTTTTCAAGCTCCACGTTGGGTGGTTTCAGTGACGGGAAAGATCAAGATAACGGTGATTCCACTAATAGTAATAATGACAATAATAATAATAATAATACTAATAATAACGATACAAAAACTATTAACGATGTTAAATCCAACCCAAAGGGTGGTGCTGCATCTGCCAATGAATTCAATATAAATGAATCTGTGATCACAGGTACAGGTCACTTACCAAAGGCTCTTCTACCGGTGGCTAATAGAGCTATGATTGAATATGTCATCGATTGGTGTGATCAAGCTGATTTCAATGAAATTAATATTGTTGCCCACAAAGATGAGACTGATATCATTAAATATGGTCTTTCTGAATTTTTAAAATTAAGAGATGAACAATTCAAAATGATTGAAGCTGGATTACATCAAAATATCCATTCTCATCACATTCAAACAGTTAAAAAGATCAACTTCATTACTACCACAGCTCCATCTATGGGTGAGACTTTGATTGGTGATATATTACCGCTAGTAAAGATGGATTTCGTTCTTTTACCATGTGATTTTATTACCGATATCCCACCACAAATCTTTATTGATCAATATCACAACAGGGATGATGACAATTTGGCTATTTCTGTATTCTATAAGAACTCTGTGGAAACCTCTTTGGACAAAAAGAAATTGAAGCAAGACCAGGTATTCACTGTTTATAATGATGATTACATTCAAGAATCACAAAGACAGCCTGTGTTATTAGACTTCTATTCTCAAGAAAATGTAACAAAGACTAAATATCTACAAATTAGATCCCATCTATTATGGAAATACCCAAACACTACTGTTTCCACTAAATTGTTTAATTCCTCCATTTATTTATGTTCTTATGAACTATGTCAATTCTTAACCAAATCAAGACAACAATCTACTGACAATACAAATGATAATTCAATGACTACTTCCACCAATAATAATGAAGACGCCGATAATGATGACGAAAATATCAATAACAATGATATCCAACCATCCTATTTCAAACATAACGATAACTTATTAATTCCAGATCAAATCGATACCAAGACTACATTATCTAAATTATTTAGAGGTTTGGCAAGAAGATCATGGAGACATGTACAAGAAAAGAGAGAAACCATCGGTATTTTTATTCTTCCAGATCCAACATTAGCTACTTTTATTCGTGCTAATAATTTAGCTACTTTAATTGATGCTAACAGATTCATCTTAAGAATCAAATCTACCACTTCCACATTGATGGCCTCATCTTCGGCAATTGGTGCTGATGCTTTAGTGGATCCATCTACTATCTTAGGTGAAAAATCTTCTGTTAAACTGACTACCATTAGAAATAATTGTCAAATTGGTAATAAATGTCGTATTAGTGGGTCTATTATATTGGATGGCGCTATTATTGAAGATGAATGTATCCTTGAAAATGTCATTGTTGGTCCAAATGCTCGCATTGGTAAGAAGAGTAAATTGACTAACTCATATGTGGAGGGGAACTATGTTGTAGAACCAAAATCAATGGTTAAAGGTGAAACTTTAATGAAAATTATTGAAGAAGATAAATTCGATGAAGATGGCTATGCAATTTACAGTGGATCAGATGATGGCGTTGAACATTTGAGCAGTGATGCTGTGTACTCCTCTGGTGATGAATCTGGTTCCTCGGATGATTACCAATACAGTGGTGACGAACAATTGGATAGTGACGACGATCGAGACTTCTTCGCCCGTTAAGAGGCTACACAGATACTACAAACTTATACACAAATTACATAAAGATCATATAAAAGTATACAAAGAACTACAATATTAATAATAATAATAATAATAGTAATGTACACCTAACAGCCATGTTTTCTAACATTATTCGTTGATTTTTGTTCTTGATTGATTTACGTTAGTTTTATGCTTTGTAAGAATTTAGAAAATTATTCCTAAAGCTTTTAAAGTGGGAAGAACTACATTTAATACACCTTTAGTAAGAACTAACGGTATATATCCAAGCCAATATATATATAGATAGATAGAAGATCAATAGGATATAATGTCTTTTGCTCAAATTGTTATTGGACCACCGGGTTCAGGAAAATCCACATACTGTAATGGTTGTTCTCAATTTTTCAATGCCATTGGTAGACATTCCCAAGTCATCAATATGGATCCAGCTAACGATAGATTACCATATCCATGTGCTGTTGATATCAGAGATTTTATCACTGTTGAAGAAATTATGGCTGAACAACAGTTGGGTCCTAATGGTGGATTAATGTATGCAATGGAATCATTAAACCAATCCATCGATTTATTCGTTTTACAAATTAAAACATTGATTGAAGATGAGAAAGCATATTTGGTATTTGATTGTCCAGGTCAAGTTGAATTGTTCACGCATCATTCTTCTTTGTTCCATATCTTTAAAAGATTAGAGAAACAACTAGATATGAGATTTTGTGTGGTAAATTTAATTGATTGCTTCTATATGACGACCCCCTCACAATATGTTTCTATTCTATTATTAGCTTTGAGATCTATGCTAATGATGGATTTACCACATATTAATGTGTTTTCGAAGATAGATATGTTGAAATCGTATGGTGAATTGCCCTTCAAATTAGATTATTACACTCAAGTTCAAGATTTAGATTATTTGCTTCCATTTATTGAAAAGGAAACCAAGGGGAGTCCATTGGGTAAACGGTATAGTAAGTTGACTGAAACTATCAGTGAAATGGTGAGTGATTTTGGCCTTGTAACGTTTGAAGTGCTAGCTATTGATGACAAAGAAAGCATGATTAATTTACAGAGTGTAGTTGATAAAGCTAATGGTTATATATTTGGTTCCTCTGAAGTTGGTGGTGATACAGTGTGGGCAGAGGCCACAAGGGAAGGTGCTATGGTACAACATTATGATATCCAAGATAGATGGATCGACCACAAGGAAGACTATGATAAGGCTGAAATGGAAAGAGCCCAACAATTATTGAAAGAAAAGGAAATGGAAGAGAAGGAAATTGATGTGGATAATGAAGACGAGTGGGATAAAGCATTGAAGGATTGGGAATCCAAGCAAGGCACGGACTATTATCGCTAGATCATATTATAAGTAGCATAGACACATATATCTTTATAGAAGTAATACTGAAGGCATCTCTAACTATTTTGAGGTCATTGTGAATATAAAACAATAAAAGAATATCTTGCCTTCAGCCACACACACACACACACACTGCAATATATATGCAATTACTTCAATTAACTGTACTAATCATCATCAACATGGCTTCAGATGTTGGGTTCATTTGATCTGGCATGGTCTCTGGTTTCCTCTTTCGGCCACTGCGACATAAAAAGCACAGCGCAAAATAATAATTAATTAATGGAAAAGAATAAAAAGACCAGCAAAGTGACAGCTTAGATAAATGGCCATGTAAAGGCCAAACACCTGATGGTGTGGAGGTTTATATTGTATGTAACCACTTGTAACATGTTTGGGGAAGTGTGCTCAGTTATAAAAATGAACTCAGAAGTACGTAAATCTATATGATCTTTATTTTCTTGGGGAAACAAATTCCTGAATATTATATAGAGATGAGCTTTCAACTATAATCTGCTTTTGTATATTGAATACACTTTACAGCTATTGACTAAGAAGCTAGCCAAATTTAATTTCATATATACACAACAATGCCTAGAAAATTTTTGGGGGAAAGAATCGACCCCTCTACCGATGCAATAAGGCCTGCGTCGATGACTTTAACTGCAGAAGATTTAATACATATCCCTGCATTCCATTTTGATGATGAAAGTTTATCAAGTAAAGATGATTTGACCATCAGTAATCCAAAACGAGGTAAGAGGTTATCAAGGAAGTTTGGAGGGACAATAAATTTGAGAAAACGACTAGAATCGGTTCCAGAAATATTTATGCATGATTTTAAAAGAAAATCACAAATGAATAAAGAAAGGGTACCAGCATCACCACCAACCTTACAAAGAAATTATTCACATGTTCCATTTGTTAATAATGGTAAAAACTCAGCAACCAGCGGCAGAGTAACAAGTGAAACTAGACCAAGAAATTTGCAAGAAAGAAGAGTCTTACAAAGAAGAATATCTGCTAAGAATTTGCCTAATCTATCTGAGGTGAATGAGGGTCAAGAAGGAGTTAAACTACCATACCCACCTACCCAAAATAATTCTTTTGTAGAACCAGTGATGACAAATGTAGGTAAAAGTAACAGTGAAATACTGTTTGATGAAATTATTGCTTGTTATGGGTTGAATAATAATAGTACTTTGGGTGTGTCGACTAATGCTGCATTTAACCAAGAATTAGAAAGAGTGTTGGGCCATGTCACCAAGATTGACAATATGAATAAAATGAATAATGAGTTCTTACCGAGACAGTATCGTCATTTAGCATTACCAGCCAAAAAGATTATTCCAACAACTCCAACCTTAAATTCTATTGATGCTCAATTGGCTACACCAAAATACAATGAAGATAATCTCTCTAGTCCTTGTAGTTCACTGGGTGATAACTTATCTATAAGTTCGTCTAATCCATCAACTACAACAGACACAAATTATTCATATACTACTGCCAGAGAGGAGTTATCTTCTTTAGCAGATTTGTCCATCACAAAGATACCGTCTAGCATTAGTAATAGTAGTAGTACTAAAGAAATGAAATTGCCAACTATTCCAGATTTACCTGCCTTCTATTCAAAGGATATCTGCTTAACCAAAAAACAAAACCACATTCAATCAGTAAGTCTGAAAATGATTAATATAATACCATGTATTGCTACGATTGATTATTCAGATCAAGAAGAGGAAGAAAATGATGATGATGATGATTATATTATATCTCCACAAATGGAAGCTAAACCTGTAATAAAGTTGCACAGAGAGTTGCAATCAAAGATAAATCGGATGTCACTAGTCAAAAAGAATACCATTTTATCAACTTCCAGCAGTGTTTATTCGGTTCGTTAAGTTTTTTCGTTCCATGCATTTTATCAATATCCACCTTCATTTCTACTTAGTTAACTTACATTCCTTAATCATACATTCATATTGTAGTTAGAGTACATATACATCATAACATATACCTATTAGCTTAATCATTTATCTAATGTCTCTATAAATAGTTTGCTTTCATCACTTGTTATTAACCGATTTCAAAATTCATTTAATTTAAATTGTTTCACACATCAAACTTTTAAAGAGATCTGTAAAGTTTTGCCACAAAAAGAGCTTACCATAGAACACAATTGGATTGCAGATTATCAACAGAAATATAATTAGATATGGCTCCAACTCAATTAGAAATTAAAGTTAAATCTTTGCAAAGATTAATGAAAGAGGAGAGTTACTACATTCAAGAAAAGAAAGATCAAAAGGAACTTCTTTCAAAATTAGAAGCTGATAAAGACGTTGATCCATATGAATTGAAGAAGCAAAAAGAGATCCTTGAAGATACTGAAAGATTATTGCCTACTCTATACACCAAGATTCAACAATTTAAAGAAAATCTTGAAGAGTACGTTAAATCTTACGAAGGGGAAGAAAGCACTGATTTAGCCAAAGAAGTTGCCGCTAAGGCTGACGATATGTTAGCTTCAAATATATGATCGTCGATATCTTATCTATATTTGTTCTTTATTTTAGATATAAATGTATTTCGCTAGATTTTATATAATCTTATATTTGCACTTCAATAAAAGATTCGTTTTATAAGAAACCTTTGAATGATTTATGAGAAAGTTATTAATTTTAATATAACAATAAAGTCAATAGAGTAGTGTGATGGTTCTATTGCACCCGTTGCTCAGTAAACAGCTGATCCGCCGTTACAGTTCACATAATGTTGCCACCATACTAAAACAGCCATTCATTTTATCCTCGAAGGATGTTTTTAAAGACTCCATCAAAGATAATGCTATTTACCAATATTTAAATCAACTGATACAGTCGGAAAGAATACAGTTTGTACCAGATCCAATCAAAGTTGGTAAGAAAGTAGTGCCACTACACAACTATGATACATATTTAAGTTCACCTGAGACATTACCTTTGACTATTAGATTGAAAAATCAAGAAGATATGTCCAAGGTACCACGCTGGAGGAGATTGCCTACGTTAGGTTATAGGGTTGGTAAGAAGTTGTTAACCATGTATCGTGAATCTATTCAAACCACATGGAGAGTTTGGAGACAGTATAAAAGTATAGACACTAAAGAAGTTCTT
Source organism: Monosporozyma servazzii (assembly GCA_033807795.1). Lineage (NCBI taxonomy): Eukaryota > Fungi > Ascomycota > Saccharomycetes > Saccharomycetales > Saccharomycetaceae > Monosporozyma > Monosporozyma servazzii. The sequence continues at coordinate 200,205 of CP138599.1, read as the reverse complement.
CGTGAGTTGGAATTAGGTAACCTAGAAAATAAATTCCCAGAACTCTCAAGGAAACAATTTGTTCAAAATGTGATAAGGGTATCTGAGATTAGGAAATTACCTAAATTTATCTTGTGTTTGTTTATATTTGAAGAATTGACATTTTTATTGATATATTTGAGGCCACAATTTGGTTTGTATCGTTGTTTGGGTAATGGTGCGTTTAATAAATTATCAAAGAAATATTCAAGAAATGAGACATTATTGATGAGCCTCTTGAAAGATAACTCCAAAAATGAGCAAGAACTGTATAAGACAGTTTATTCATTGTCTACAAATGCTAAGGTTGACTTACTTCGAAACTTAATTATTAACAAGCAACCTCATTGGAAATTAAAATTATGGAAATGGTTTCATCAAGATGACAAGCTTTCCAATGAAGTGAACAAATTGTTACAATATTTGATCATTGACGATTGGTTGATATTAAAACGTGTAATTGGACACACCATGACTAAGACCACCCCGATAATAATACCATATAATGAATTGGTTAATTGTATCTTGGAAAGACAACTTTACAAATCAGGTGAAGATCTTAACCATATGGTTAATAACCCTGAAGATAGACAAGTGTTGATCCAACGACTATTGTGCTATTGGTCTTTCAAATTTAATGGTATAAATATTGAAGATGGTTCAATTGATTTCACTAATAAGTGGGGTGTTAATAATATTATGTTACTAAATTATACTGGGACTGTAAAGCATGAAAGCGACATTTCTCCCGGTCTAATAAATAGAGAGCATTTAGGTTATTTTAAACAGTAAATTCATTGTAAATAGTAGTAAAATTTCATATTATTAAACTGATCAAATAAAATATAATATTGTATAATGTATTATATTAAATTATATCATCTAGGGTTTAGTTATAAAAAAAAGTATGTAATTTAAAATGTGTGAAAATGATAATTAGATCTTATAGGTCTTCCCATCTTTCACAATTGTATGATGATGGCCTGGAGCTCTAATAGTAACATTTTTATTATCAATAGTACAACATGGAATGTCATCAAACCATTCATCATCAAATATATCAATCATTGAAGCTCTCTTTGATACATCAACTTCTAGAATTCTAGATAAAATTGGTCTTGAGGCATGTGGTAATAAACGTAATAATCTATATGGACCGTGGATGACCTTCTTACCGTGAGTTGGCTTTTGACCTGGTGCTGCTGGACCATTTGTTGTCTTTTGTGTCTTTGCAGAGGCTGTAGATTTTACATCATGATTATCTTGAGTATGGTTCGGTATGGAATTTTGTTCATCCTTGTTATGTTCATGATGTTCTTGTGGTGTGTTATTGATTTCATCTAAAGTAGTTTCATTATTTTGTTGTTCTGGTTGTTCATTATTTTTTTGTTCAGGTTCATTATTAAGTTGTTGTTCTTCCTCTTCCTTAGGTGGAGTAGGTAATTGTTTGATATTCTCTTGTTGTTGATGTTCTTCTTCTTGTTTTGAAGTTGGTATACTATTGTGAAGATGAGATGGTTGTTGTTCATGGTCATGATCTTGATCATGTTCATTAACTTGTTCACGTTTTTCACGTCTTTCCTTTAGCAAATGTTCATGATGTTTAGCTGATTGACTATAATCATGTGGGAAATCATCAGGCATGGAATATAATCTAAAATTATCATCAGAAGTTTTTGGAGCCTTCCATGGGAATCTTTTTAGCATCATACAACAGAATATAATCCCCATAGACCAAATATCTACGTATTGTGGATCATACGATTTTGTGGAAGTAATAACTTCTGGAGCTAAATATGGATCACTACCAACAATGCCATGAGCCATAGTAATATTATCTTCGAATGGATATCTAAATACTACAGAACTCCCGAAATCAATAAGTTTCAAAATACCATTTGAATTCATTACACAGTTATCTAATTTCAGATCACGATGTGCTAACCCCATAGAATGTAAATATCTTACACCTTCACCAATTTGTTTAAAACAACAATTTATTTCACCACGAGACATTAAACCTGTCATCACCACGGCAAAGAAATCAACAGGTAAGAATTCCATGACTTGAAAATATTTACTTTGATGAAAATCTGAAAAGATATCAATAGTTTGTACAACGTTAGGATGATGTAATGAGGATCCAATACAGAATTCTGCAGTACATTTCTTAGCATATTGTTTTATTGGTTCATTAGATTTACGTGGTCTGAATTCTTTGACAGCAAAAGTAGCACCATCGGTGGGGCGTACAAGAATCTTGACAGACCCACCTGCACCACTACCTAAAGTTTTACCTAGTTTCCCATATTTTTGTGCTAAGATAGTATCATCATGATAAATGTTTATTGTGTTGGATAAAGATAGTACAGAATCGGAACTTGGTGGTATAGCGGAGTTTGTATGAGATTTATGATCATTTGGACCTAAGAAATGAGAATTCAGGTTCAAAGTAGTGGTAGAATAAGGATGATGGTTTGATGGAGATTGTAAATTATGTAATGGACTTTCTTTGGAGACGTTGTTGGCTCCTGTTGCTGCTGCTGCTGATGAAGATGATGAGGTGTGTGTTGGAGCCAAATGGTTTAAATTAACAAATGATTTTTTGGAAGATCTGAAAAATCTTTTCAATTCTGCCATAGAATGTGTTGGTTTGGGTGATATTGTGGGTCCACCACCATTTAAATCTGAATTTGAGCCATGATTTGATTGGTATGGATGATGTTTTTGGCCTGTGTGAGGGGATGTAAAATGATGAGCATTGTGGTGTAGATTGGCGGGTGATCCGGTATGGTTATGGTTATGGTTATGGTTATGGTTATGATGTGAATGATGGTTTGTTCTTGGTGAAGAAGTGATATCGTGGTTTGGTGGAGTGTTGTTTCCTGAATTTATGACATAGTTTGATTCGTTTGACTTGTCACTTCTAATCGAATCCATACTTGGTTTCCTACTCAAAAAACTTAAAAAGGATTTAGAACTTCTCTTTAATAGTGGTGGTGGGTTGTTGTTTGTATTACTCGTAGTGGTGTTATTATCATTATTATTACTATTTGATTGTGGTGTATGTGTTGAATGATTTATACTCGAATGATTCGATTGCTCATATTTTTCGTTTAAATGAGTGGAAGAGGACGAATGTCCATGGTTGAATGGATTTCTTGATAAAATAGCCATATCTAGCCTCTATGTGTGTGTGTGTGTGTTTGGTAGTTTATAATATTTCAAAGTATGGTAAACAGAATGGTTTCAGTATTTATAAGCTTATTACTTATGTTTCACGAAAGATGGTATCAGTAAGGGAAGATTGTTATTCCTCTTTATGAAGCGTTCTAGAATGAATGACAAATAAAAAAGATAAAAAAGCTTTATGACAAAAGTTTAAAACTGCGAGCGGGGGGGGGGGAGTAAGTAGTTATGTTGGTGGAAGGGATGGGTGGCTGACTAAGTTGCAACGTTACAGATCAGAGTGTTGCTTGCTGAAGGGGAAACCGAGATTTGTAACTGGGGCAACGATTTTAATTGATTAGATCTAAAGTACAAATATATACAATTTGTGTATTGATTGACGTCTATTTATTCTACAGGTTTCTGGTAACAAACACGTCGTTCTGGTGTCAGTGATACTTTTGCCCACTGAATAATTGTGATCCAATCCACATAACAATACAACTTCATGCAAATTTCTCTAAATTTTTCATTGAAAACTTGAAAAATATTGGAAAAAGCTGAAAAATTAAAAAAAAAAAAACCGCTCGGATGTTTTCCCAAAAATTGAATTGTTTCCGTTCCGCATATTTAAATATTGGCAATATTCTATGTTTTATTATAATACACTCATTTTATTGTATGATCTGTCAGGATATTGCCTAGACATGAGTGTGTTAATCAGATGGGGGAGCAGTATCTGAGCTGTGAAGGTTTAAATATATGTTACAATTACTGGAAGGGAATCTGTAGAGGCTTAAATATAGACTGGGTATGAGTTATATGATGGTGCGTCCATTGCATTTTTGAGAGTTGTGTTTCCCATCTTTTTAAGCTCCGTGTACCGTTAACTAGAGTCGTATGGCACTCCGACATACTCAGTATAATATATTTCCTCTATTCATACTTTGCATCAACATACATACATATATATATATATATTCTTGATTATCAAAATAACCAAGACGAAGTGGAAATACAAATGTGCAACTATGTCTCTGCCCTCAAAAAAAAACACGACTGGAACAGTGACAGGTAAGGGATTTCAGCTGTGGTTTCAAGAGTCACAGATGCAATGATTTCACCCAACTGTACGAGTCTGGCTGTAATGTGCTGCTACTAGTTGTCTATCTATCTGTATGTGTCTAATCATGTCTGTATATATTTACATGATTATTCTGTATACTGCTGAGAAATCGGTCGAGACTGGGGAAATAACAATGGAGAATACAGATAACAAAAGAATTAACAATACATATATCAAATAACAATGGCTTTTTGAACCTAAATCCAAGATTGCATTGTTTTTAGATGCAGTCTATTGTGCTCCTTTGTTACACAGCCATACCAGCCGGGTTTTAGGGCTTGGAGTTTGGATCAATTAGGGTTTGTCCCGATCGGGATATCATCGCTAATTTCCAACAAAAGATGTAAACACAAACTTAAGCTACAACAAGAACTTGGCAAGATTAAATGGGTTTTGACGGTATAGATATAACACCCAGGAGGCCAAGATGAACTCAACTAACAGTAAATGGAAGGTTCCATTGTCTAAAGCTCAAAAATTGGATTTGGATAAATCGATACTCGAATACATCGATTGGCATTTAACGAGCAATGAGAGCAATAATAATAGAAACAATGAATTGATCCAATCTTTAAATGAGTTGTTCCAAATATCATCACATGAAGATAATGCTGATCATCAGGAACAAGCTGAAATTAATAAAGGCCAACTATTACTCCCTAGGAAATGGAATTCAATAGTACAATTACAAAGAAAAATTATGTTATTAGAAGATAATATAAATCAATTAAATATTCAACTAGAAACTTTAAAAGAAGGTAGTAGTAGTAGTAGTAGTAGTAATAATAATAATAATAATAACCTTACATATCCAATTGAAGATCACAACAACAATAGTAATGATTCACAACTATGGGTGCCTAGATCTTCTTCATTCAATTCATTTGTAGTGGAATCCCCCATTACAGCAATCAAATTGCATCCAATCTTACCAATTGTCATATTAGGTACAAATCATGGGAAATTATATCTCTATGATATCATGAATACATCATTACCAATCGCCTCAACGTATGCACATACAAAGGCCATCACTTCGATTGAAATTGCACAACTAGATGATGAGCACAAAATTAATATCGTCACTGCATCAAAGGATTTATTCATTAGATCTTGGATATGGAATTCAATAGAGCCAGAAAAATTCGAATTGAATAAAACTTTACAAGATCACGACCATATCATATCACAAATCGTTACATTCCCTCATCATATCAATAATTCAACAATGCTTGCATCGTGTTCAAGAGATTCCACAATCAAAATATGGAATCTACACGAAGGTTGGTGTGTGAAAACAATCAAAAACGCTCATACAGAATGGATTAGATCCATTGACGTCTTGGGTCAATATATATTATCAGGTGGTCATGATACAAGTGTAAGGTTATCACATTGGCCCACAGGGAATGGGTTATCCATCGGGGTAGGGCATGGCTTCCCCATTGAAAAGGTTTTAATATTACCATTACCTCAAATTGATAATATAGAAGAACTTGATTTTAATGAGAAAATGTATCAAAAGATGGGATTCAAATATTGTTTCACTGCAGGTAGAGATAATTTAATCAAAATGTGGCAAATACCAATTCCAAGGTTTACCACTAATGATATACCAATACCTAATATAAATCCGCAATCACAACAATTCATATTACATAAAGAATTCAAAGGCCATACTTCATGGGTGCGTGATATGAAATTATCCCATTTGGGTCCATTTTTATTCTCTTGTAGTGATGATAATAGCCTTAAGATGTGGAATATAGATACAGGAGAATGTATTAAAACTTGGGCAAATTTTCATTCGGGTTTCATTAATTGTATCGATACAGATATTAAATCGGATGACAGAAAGACAAGAAAAGTGTTGGTTTCTGGTGGTATTGACTGTAAATGTAATATTCTAATGAATTAGTATAATATATATATATATATATAAGTTTTTGTCTATAAATAAATTATCCTCGGTATTAACTAGTAGTAATAAAATAATAAAGGCATATAGAGTATTCTAATCTATATGTTGTATATAATTATGACGGAGTTTAAATATAATAAGGAAAAAAGATTAATGTTAATAAATGAACAATGCCTAATTGCTGGTCTTAGTACTAGTGGCAGCCACGGCTAATTGTAGATCTTGATAAAGAAATTCAAAAGGTAGATATTCAATACCGTCACCAACAAAGAATTTCGACATGGATTCAACCCAATGTAAACGTAAGGAATGTAACATAGCAGAAGTACCTTCCATAACAACTAAAATACAGACAGTTAAAACAAACCACATAGCAAATAAGAATACAGTCATAAGCACACCACCCAAACCATGAACACCGAAGGAAATACCAATAGTCATAGACCATAAAACACTAGATAATTGAGCATGAGCTAAAGATAAAGCCCATAAACGTAAATAAGAAGCAGTGTGGGAAACACAATTTAAGCAGAATTCAATGGTATGAATCACTTGATGAATGATAACATCACCAAATTCTTCGGCATGACCTGCTCCGGCTTCATCATCATCAGCTTCTTCATCATAGATTTCATCAATATCATTGTTACTTTGTAATATTTCATTTTCAGTTGAACCAGCACCCATATGTTCAATATCGTCATGAGCAGGTAGAGCAATATTGTTCTTTTGAGATAATTTGAAATGTAATGGTTTTAAGATTAACAACCAAGGAACACAAATTAAGGCTAAGACTAATAGCACCACTTGAACCTTAGCTTGATGTGGATACAACTCTTCCTCAACAACACCTGGAGATAAGAACATGTTAATTAGCATATTTAATAAGGCTGGAGCAGGTCTTTCATCCTTGACCCAATCAATACTCCATTTGTAAACGATACAAATGGACAGGTAGCCAAAGATACCTTGCATAAAAATCAAACCTGGAATGAAATTAGCAACAATATCAATAACTGAATTGAAATATAAATGATTTACCAAAGAAAACATATAAGAATAAGTCATGTGAATAAACCCCATTAAGACAGAAAGCTTCATCTTATATGAATTGGAGAAAAGTAAAGCGTTTTCAGTACCGTGCCATGCAGAATCTAACCCCATTGGATAAACACCAACTTGAGTGGCGGCAATTGGATCCCCTTCATTCCAAGATTCAGGCCATTTCCAACCAGATTTAAACAGAGTCATAGTCATTGAGAAGATATCATTGTAAAGGAAACCAGTATACATGGAGAAAACACCCATTAATAAGACGATGTATCTACCAATATAAGCCATATCAAAGATTTCACCACGCTTCATAGTACCAATTTTCTTTTCATTTAAAACAAGTAATAACCCAGCTAAAGTCAATAAGAAACCGTGGCCAATATCACCGAACATGATAGCAAACATAAATGGGAAAGTGACAATAGTTGGTAAACCAGCATTAACTTCTCTGTATTGGGCAATACCATAAGAATCACAAATGTTTTGGAATGCGATAGTGAATTTGTTAGTTCTGTGGAAAGTTGGAGGAACTTTATTAGTTTCCAAAACTTGAATAATTGATGGAGCATCTAGACCTAGGTTAGAAGTCATTTGGTTTAAACAATCTTGTAAGTTGTTGATTTCATCCTTTGGAACCCAACCTTCAGCAATTAATGTCTTTCTGTTGGTATCAAAATTGAATTTGTTTAATGTTTCAAAGACATGTTTTTCTTTGCAAATGATTTGAAACCAGTGGTTTAATTCACCGGAAATGGCAATTAATTCACTTTCTAAAGTGGTGGTAGTGGTTTCCAAGACAGTGTATAAATCATTTAAACTTCTGTTGATGTCGATTAATTGATGAGATCTTCTTTGTGTGGATTTGTCAACATCGTATAGTTTAGCGTCCAAAGATTCAGCAATCTTTCTGATTCTATCCAAGATTAAATCACCATGAGAGAAGATAATAAAAGCGTTCTTGGCAATGTACTTTTTGGAATTAGAATCATAAACAGGTTCATTAATTTCAATGTGACTGAATAATAAATTACCTCTAAGTACTCTCCACAAGATTTGTTCCAGACTAGCAATTTTGTCTCTTGGAATCACACCAGTAACGTAACTAACACTACGTTGGCCAGCAGTGGCAGCTTCGAAATCAATACTGTCTCTTCTACCCAAAGAATGATTGTCACCAGAAGGCATGGCATCAATCTTGGCATTGAAAAACTGGTCACCAGCTTGTAAAACGTATCTAAATTGTTCCAGATCGGTCTTTTGTAATTTGATCTGTTCCATAGCATCTTCCATTTGGATCAATCTTTTTTCTAAGATTTCAGCATTTTCCGCATGATCATCCACAGTCGAAGTAGTTGGTGTTTCAAGATTGTTAACATCTAGAAGATCTTCAGTTTCTAATAAATTAATATTATGGTTTTCTAAAAGAGTGTAAAAATAACGATATTGTCTTTGAACATTATCCAATTTTCTAATTTCATTGACATAAGAACGTTGGAAAGAACGAACTTTTGAGTTTAAATCACGGAATTGAACATTACCTTCTTTACCCATGGTGTAGACAGCTTCTCTTGAAATTTCTTGCGGAATATAAAACTGAAGCAGCGACATTTCCGCAGAACGGAAGATGGCTTCCTCTTTGTGGTCACTCATCTTGATCTGTTGTTTTTTTGTTGATCTTTATCTAGTGTAATGAACTCAAATGCAACCGAATGTCAAAGGAAACCAAAAAAAAGAAGTTATACGCACTAAAACTGAATCCAATTAAACAAATACAAACAAAAAGCTCAGTGTTAGTAGACTAAGATGTCAGTATCAATTGGTTGTTGTTTGACTTGTTCTGATCTAAAAACTGTAAAACAAACCAAATGTCGACTAATCTCATCTTGAGTCAAAAATAACTGACAATAAATATATTTCAAATTGTTTTTGTCCTTTTTTTTGTTGTTTTTTTTTTGCTTCCAACTGACAGCGACATCGTCCCAGACGGCCGGAGATTTCCCTGCCAATACAGATAATACAATAGAGATGGCAGCCAGTATTGCAGTAGATCTTGCCAATTGCAAGCACTGGTGGGCTGTTGCAGGACTGCTTAAGAGCCAGGTGCTATAAATATGAAAGGTCACGTATATGTATTTGGGTTGCAATCAGTAGCAGCTGTTTTTTCTTTTTCTTTAGACCATTATGACACTTTTCGAAACATGCTATTTGATTGAGGAATGCTCAATTCCATCGATCTTGTATGAGTGTTGTGAAGTATATTGTAGTTTTGTGTGATGCAATATTTTTATTTAAATTATTACCAAGCTGTTGTTAATTTTTATTATTTATGGCCAAAACATGACATCGTGAGGTATGAACTCACAATGAAATGCATTATTTTTGAAGGTAAATTGTTCAATAAATTCAAAGTCTCAACGGTGAGCACTCTCCCAATTAAGAAAGCTATAAACTCTCCACCATAGACTTGTTTTAGATTTGCTCTTTCCAATTGATTGATTCTTTGTTTTAAAATATATAGCATAACGGCAGCATTCATACACGCCAGTATTGTATATATTATGGTTAAATCCAAAACTTCCAAATTCTTTACAGTCACAAATTGACTATAAGCCATTTCTCAAATATTTAAGATTTATTTCTATTCTTTTATATAGAGGATATACTACAAAATTGTGGTTCTATAAATGAAACTTGATCTAAATACCTCTATTAAAGTAAACAGTCTCGATATTTTTCCCATTCTTATCTTGTTTGTTATGGAAAGTAGTTTCTAACCTTTTAATATTGATGGGTTGTCTTTGTGGGAAAACACCAAGGGCAAAGGGTAAGACAGCAAACGATGTGATAGTGATCAAACCTAAATTGACAAGAGTTTGGACCCCACCAGATTTACCCTTCAAGAAACCCTTTTGTAATTTAACCAGGATCAATGGTGGGATGACCATGATGGGAGTAGCGTTTGTGACTCTGCTCAAAGCGGTTTCACCAACAGCAATGAAAGCAGCTCTCTTAGATTCGCCAACAGATTCACCATGTTCATCGAAGACAGTAATACCTTTTCTGATTTCATTACCTCTCATCAAAAACACATTGACAATCCCAGCAGTGAACACTGCGGCAAATGGAACCAATCTACCCAAGATCAATCTCGAATTGGAAGAAATGTTTTTCAATTTGGGGACTATACTGTTTAAACCTAAAGCTACCCCACATGATGCAGTGACTGCGGCAGTATAATTGGTCAATAATTGAGCAGTGCTCATCTTTGTAGATTTGTTGGCATTGGCAGAGTTAATGGCCACATTTAAAGATTGGTTGGCCCATTGCCAAAATAGAGTACCAGCAGTACCTAACCCGGGCGTAAGCATACCAAGAGTGACCATGGTGTTAGAAATAACGCAGCAAGACATACGGAACGGTAATAAAACAGTTTCACCAGTATCGGGGTGAACAGTAGAATCCAATTGTTTCTTTGCATACCAAAATGCTGGGGTTGGCTTCTCGATATCACCATTACGATATGATTTAATAATCTCACGAGCATTGTCTAAATCCTTTTCAGTGGTGAGTAGCATAGATGGATCAGAAATGTCAGCACAATGTCTAACTCTGCCCCAGTATGTGGACAGATCATAACGAGATTCTGGTAAGGGTCTTGGGCCTTGAACTGAAGAAGCCATAATTGAAAAGTGTATACGTTCGGGTGTTTTTTGATAATAATATCTTCTCTGTGGACAGTAATCACGAGGTAGAGGCGCCAAAGTTCAGTGACTATATATATCGATTTGGCTCGATGAGTTGTTTGAATAATTCTCGTTGTTTTTTTTTTGCAGAGCGTTACCGGTCAAAACGCTGAAAGAGTCATCACTCAAGAGCTGGCAGATGCTATGAGCCTAGTTATATCCCAAGATCTGATATAAATGTTTTATTTTGATAGAGTGCGGGGGCGGCCAGATTTCTCTTGGTCGTTAGGAGGATTCAACACTCATTGCAAAGGATAGCATTATTAGTCATAATGTTTACGTAAACAAAGAGGAAGAAACGACACTAAATACATGGTCTCTCCGTCTACAAACTACACTACTTAGATATATATTTATCCAACAGATTGTAAAATATTTCTACATGTTTAACCGTTCAGGTTTCTCCCATCATCTTAGCCTCATTTCAAACCTCTTTTAATCTCACTCACTATTTACTTTTGTGACATCTGAAATATTTCAGTTTTCTTGAAGGACGAAAAGTTGTGAAAAATTTTTGAGTGGAAAAAAAAAAAATATTCAAAGTCTATTAAAATCAAAAACTCATCTCGAAGTTAAGCTCATCGCCTATATTAAACATACAAAACAGTGTTAAAGGTCCCACTTATCCATACCAAAACACACCAAATAAACTAAAAAATGTCTGCTGAAGATAAGTCTCAAGTCAAGATTAGACTTTTCACTCGTGAAAAGGACGAATCCCTTCATGTCCAGGATACTCCAATGTATGCACCAATTTCTTTGAAAAGATACGGTTTATCTGAAATTGTCAACCATTTATTAGAATCTGAAAAGCCAATTCCATTCGATTTCTTGATTGATGGTGAATTATTACGTACCTCGTTACAAGATTATTTGGTTAAGAAAGGTTTATCCAGTGAAGCCTCATTAACTGTTGAATATACCAGAGCTATCTTACCACCATCATATTTATCCTCTTTCAACAATGAAGATTGGATCAGTTCTCTTGATGTTGATAATGAATCAAAATACATTGTTTCTGGTTCTTATGATGGTATTGTGAGAACTTGGGATATGTCTGGTAAAGTTCAAAAACAATACAGTGGTCATTCGGGCCCTATTAGAGCTATTAAAGTTATTTCTTCTACCAGAATAGTCTCTTCAGGTAATGATCGTACCCTACGTCTTTGGAAGACCAAGAATGATGATTTGAAAGCCATTCCACAAGATATTGATGATGAAGATGATGAAGCTAATATTGAAGATGGTAAGACTTTAGCTATCTTGGAAGGTCATAAAGCACCAGTTGTTTCTATTGATGTTTCCAACAACTCTAGAATCTTATCCGCCTCGTATGATAACTCTATTGGGTTTTGGTCCACCATATATAAGGAAATGAACGTTGTTGATCCAATGGAAGAATTAAATAACAGTAATAACAAGATTTCTACTGCCGCTAAGAAGAGAAGAAGATTGACATTAAAGGACGGTACCATTAGAAGACGTGCTCCATTAGCTTTGTTAGAATCGCATAATGCACCAGTGGAAGCCACTGCGTTCGATTTTAATGACAACACTGTTGGTTATTCTGTTTCTCAAGATCATACTATTAAGACATGGGATTTAGTTACATCTCGTTGTGTTGATACCAAGACCACTTCATATTCATTATTGTCATTAGCACAAATGCCAACTTTAAACCTTTTAGCTTGTGGTTCTTCTGCTAGACATATCACATTACATGATCCTCGTGTGGATTCAACTTCCAAGATCACTCAACAACAATTGATTGGTCATAAGAATTTTGTCGTTTCTCTTGATACATGTCCAGAAAATGAATATATATTATGTTCCGGTTCTCATGATGGTACTGTTAAAGTATGGGATGTCAGATCCTCTACTGCTATGTACACTATAACAAGAGAAGATCCATCTGTTGAAAAGGGTGTTAATGATAAAGTCTTTGCTGTTAAATGGGCTGAAACTGTTGGTATTATCAGTGGTGGTCAAGATAAGAAGATTCAATTCAATAAAGGTGATAACATCTTCAAAAATTAATCTGTATCAAAAAAAAAAATTTGAAATCATCAATATATATAGATAAAAAGATCATAAACATATATCAAAACGTATATAACCATTACTGTAAAATAAAAATTTAAAAACCATTTCATCAATCAAAAAGAATAAAGCTGTATTAATGTATAATATATATTTTTGTTAGAAAATAAAGATCTATAAGATAGTGGGGAGGGGACTAAACTTATTTATATAAGTATAAATGCATAAGGGAGGTATGTTTGTAAGAATAGAAAATTTAGTAACGCAAAAACGGTATGTATTAAAAATGCTGCGATGATTAAACTAATTGGGAAGAGTTGTTACTTGATTCTTCGAAAGAAATGACATCATGTTCTGGATTGGTGAAAAGTTTAGTATAATCTGTTGTCCCTTCTTGTTGTTTCATCATACTATTTTTATCATCATCGTCATTGTGGATATGAGATACGTTTGAATGCATGTGTGAATAACGGTCACTAGCCTGACCAAAAGATGTATTAGATTTGTGAGATCTTAGTTTGTGTAATGATACATTACTATCATTGATGGGTTCATCGATATGAGAGATATTAGTTTCGATAGAACGTAGAGTATCCATTTTGGCTAAAGTCAATTCACCATTGTGAGAGAAAGATTGAGAATGATCATCTGATTTTTCGTCTACTTCATCAGCGACATCTTGTTGTTGCATCATAGCGGCAAACCCGAATTGTGATTTTTGTCTTAATGTTGGTCCGTATCTTTCAAAGATCCATGGAGTGGGGACTAAGATGATACAAATGAATGCGAAAAACGTTGAAGCCCATTTAATCTTCATTGTTGACTCGTACATTTGAATAGTAAACAGTGGGAAGACACTACTCATTGTATATCTTAGCATGTTATTTGCCGCCATGGCGGATGCAACGACTAGTGGTGGGTAGCAAGTGGAGAAATACATGATGACACTGAAGAAGATTAGGATCAAGCCGAACCCGAAGGGCACCCCGGCGGCCACTGGAGCCATCCAATGTACATCCGGTCTTGCCGTCCACGCCTGCCAGAATAAAGCGATTGGTAATGAGATGGAACCAATTTTGCAAGCCAATAAGAGATCTTCTGGATGGATTGGTAATAGTTCGTTTGTCACTGGATCTCTTTTGCCTCTATATGGTGAGACACGTAGTGAAGTTGGATTCGATAAATTTGGAGTTCCCGGTGGTGCCTTTGGGAACAAAATTTTACGATCGATGTAGACATAAAATATGGATGCTAGATATAGCCCAATACCGATCCCAAGGAATGGTAGACCAGAGACACCTGGATCCATCTTATAGACGCCTTGGTAAATGACCGGGTATGCTTCGAAGAAAGCGAAAAGGACGGCGAAGATGAAAGCGACATAGATGGAGAATACGAGAACGATTGGTTCTACGATCAACATTTTCAATGGACGGAATACAGTGATTGTAAGAGTAACTTTCAAGAATTCTCTTTGAGCCCTTTTATTGAATTGAATCAATTTAATATTTCTCTTAAGGGCCCTTTTTCTCAATATGATACCTTTATGTGTTTCTGGCATGATTAGTATGAATGGGAAGATTAGCCCTGAAGCGAAAAGAAGGATCCATTGAGACCAACGCCAATTTTGGTATTGGCAGGCGAAACCGGACATGATTGGTGATATGACGGGCCCCATGAATGGAGCTAGACAGAAAAAGGTCATTGCTACGGAGACTTCGTCTACATCGAAGATATCCATGATAGTTCCGGATGCGATTGACATTGCTGGGGATGCGAATGCGCCTGCGAGGAATCTGCATGGTAAAATGATTCTCATGTGTCCCTGACTCAACCCTACTGCCATGGTGAAAAGACACGAGAGTGGTAACGAGACGAGATATATTGGTTTTCTGCCAAAGACTTCACTCAATGGAGCGCCGATGACTGTAGAGAGTCCCAACAGATAGAATGTCAGTCCAGATATAGCCAAAGTTTGATTGATATGGTATCTTGCTACCAGTTCTGGGACAGACGAGACGTATAGGGAAGACCCCATGGATACTACTAGACATAAGATAGCGGCTGTCATTGTTGTGGACCATTTTTTCCAAGCTGGCCAGTTATGTGGGTTATCCATATCGCCTGGCCCATCCCAGTCGAGACTCTTTGGATCGATGGGTTCGTCACCATTCTCACCTTCTTGATTGATACGGTTCTCTTCAGTGGACGAGATACTGTGGTTGATACGATCTTTTTCAGTGAATGACGCTATACTGTTATCATTATCTTCTTCGTGGTTGATATGATTCTTTTCAGTGGAGGATGATATACTGTTATCATTGTCATCTTCTTGATCAATATGGTCCTTTTCAGTGAAGGATGATATACTGTTATCGTCATTATTCAGTACAGAGGTATGAGACTGACTCTTTTCCATTGTATTGTTTGTCTGTACACTGTGCGTCATTACAAAGATGCGTATCTATATATGATTCTACCATACTGCAAACACGATTAGAAGGAAGCGAAACCTTTGGAGGATGGCCAGTTTATATACTCATGGAAGAGACCCCTCGCAATCATCAATGTCTCGAAGGATTCCTTTCTTGAAGGACTGTATCGTTGTCGCATTGTATCACGGTATGTATATATACTGCTTAACTCCCCGAGCGCAGGGCCCACTCCTGACAGGCGTCCGTCGCGGAAATAAGAAGGACGTCCACTGGAATCATCGCAATATATAATATAATTTGATATAATAATATATAATATGTAATGTAAAACAGCCCGGCGATAAACAGTCGGCCGCCGAGCCACGGACGCACTGCAGCGGAGAACGCGGATTTACAGTAATGTGCCATTTATCTCCGTACCTCTGATCTCATTGACACATATTATATAGAAGAGGTGGTGATAAATAGTATACGCTTTGATAGTCTGGGATACATACCCTTTGATAGTGTGGATACATACGCGTTATAGTTTCAATCTGGAATATTTACTGTACTTTTCAATGTGAATCTTTAAAAATGTAGTTTATTGTTTTGTTCGAAATGTCACGATATCCAAAATATTAAATAGTTTAAAAGGATGATAAGTTAAATAAATATTAAAATATATTAAAATATACTAAAATATTTATTGAAGTATATTTACAAGCTGTATAATTGTATCTAATACATCTCTGTATCCATCTTTGCCCACACGTCTCCCTCGGCCCATTGCACCCAGGCTTGCAGGGCTACTTCTCTATTATATATGTTTATATTCTTACAGTGCTTTTTTTTCAATTCTCGAACAGTGAAAAAATATCAGAGTGATGAGATGAAAAATATTACTACATTGACATAGTGATAACATTAAATACAAATGCTTAAGACACTCTCTAAATTATTCATTCCGCAAAATAAAATATCAACTATGATTCAACAACAGAAAAAGAAAATCATAGTCATCGTAGGCACCACAGGTGTAGGCAAATCTGACCTATCCATCGAAATCGCCAAAAGATTCAACGGTGAATGCATCAATGCTGACTCCATGCAAGTCTATAAAGACGCCCCAATCATCACCAATAAACATCCCGTGCCAGAAAGAATGGGCATCCCGCATCATGTCATGAACCACGTCCCCTGGAACGAAGAATACTTCATTCATAGATTCGAAAACGAATGTATCGACACCATCGATGACATCCACAACAGAGGGAAATTACCCATTATCGTCGGTGGGACACACTACTACTTACAAGTCCTGTTCGATAAAATCACATCCTCAATAGAAAAGAATAGCACCACAAGCACAATAAATGACGAACAACAATTCAATCAACTTTGTCAAACGCACCCAGTCCTCGTTGGCGAAGAAAATAAACAAGCCAGATACGATCTGTTGACACAATTGGACCCAGAAATCGCACAGAAGTATCATCCCAACGACGATAGAAGAGTGTTGAGAATGCTCGAAATCTTCTACACATCAAACATCAAACCAAGTGATATCTTCAAACAACAGAAATTATCACTAAAATATGATACTCTGTTTTTATGGCTTTATAGTGAACCAGACGCATTAAATCAAAGATTAGACACTCGTGTGGATAAAATGTTGGATATTGGTGGTATGGATGAAATCAAACAACTGTATAAATATTTTAATGACCACCATTTGACACCACAACAATGTGAAAATGGGATATGGCAAGTCATCGGTTATAAAGAATTTTTACCTTGGTTACAAGACCCACAACATAACACATTGGAAGACGGGATCGAGCGGATGAAAATTAGAACAAGACAATATGCAAAGAGACAAGTTAAATGGATCAAAAAAATGTTGATACCAGATATTAATGGTGAAGGCATATATCTATTGAATGCCACTGATTTGACTCAATGGCAACAATTAGTATGTAACAGAGCCATAGATATTTCAAAAGAATTCTTGGAAAATAACCAAATTACATACGACCAAGCACCAACTGAATTAACACAATTGATCTCCACTGAAGAAACAGTCGCCAGAAAGAAAGATTTAGATTGGAAACATTACGAATGTGAAATTTGTCGTGATTCAGATAATAAGAAACTTGTAGCCATTGGTGAGAAAGATTGGCAAATTCATTTAAAGGGTAGAAGACATAAGAGCAATTCATCAAGAGGTAGTAAGAAAGCTCAATACGAAAAATGGAAATTAGAACAACAGTCAAAGGGAGATTTATAGAAAAGAAAACAACAACAACAACACTCAGACCGTATGCATTTTTTTTTTAAAGAATAAATCAATATATAGATATAAAAAAATTGTAAAATATTCTAACTTAATAATTGACTATTTAAACTTTGTTGTTGTAATTTCCTGGAATGAACAAATTCATTAACCTCATTACTAAAACTGTTCACTGAAATGATTAAATCTTGATAAAATTTTGATGCATCCAATATATTTGATTTCACATCTTCTAATAATTTTAGTGAATATTTGAAATCCTCAATATAGATATCACGGGCATCTAATCTTTTCATAGGTGTACCTTCTGTGCTTTGCAAACCTTCCTGTTGTCTCAATTCCATCTTTGAAATCAATTCTTTGTTTATCTTCTTTTCTTGTTCTACAAATTGGACATCATCTTTAAATGTATTATTAACATTTTCAAGATATATTGCTTCAAAATTACTGGAATTACCATGTAATCTATAATCATCAATTAATTTTGGTAAGATTGAATTATCCCAATTTTTTTTTTCCAATTGTAAAATGTAAACATCTCTTTTCTCTATAATATCAACCATCTCTTTTAATAAAGGATCATTACTTTTTGGTAATTTGATATCTGCCACTATCAAATCTTTATCAATTGATTCATAGGCTTCAAAAGTACGTGTATCCATTTCAATACCTTGCTCTAAATATTTTTTCAACATGTTCAATTTATCCCAATAAGGTTGATTTACGATATGCGATTCCGGTAAATTCCAACGTAATGAACCATGTTTGTTTCTAAAATCTTTATCTGTTTTGATCTCATCGTTTAACATATTCTCAATAATGTTCAATTGATTTTGAACATTAGATTTATTTTGCTTTAAATCTGCTAATGCTAATTGATATTTAGTTAATGCATCGGGGGATATGGAATGTAATTTGGCTAATTTAATGGCAGATGTGTCCTTCCCTAATGAATCAATATTCACATTATTTAATAGTTTGCACAATGCAGACAATGGTGATATAATTCTTTCTTCAATATATTTTGTTTGTCTTTCTTTAAAAACAGATGCAGACTCCATAACTTCCACAGGCAATAATTTATTAAACAAGTTATCGAGTTTATTGAAATCAATGGAAACGTTTTTGAAAAGTGTTTCTTCCATAGGAACATCAATATTCAACATATTCATTGGTTCGATTAATGTGATGGGTGTCTTAGGAACCATTTGATGATAAATAAAATCATTATCTCTTTCAACATCAGTTAAACATTCTTTTACTGTAGATTGAAATGAATGCGACACATCTTGACAATTTTGTAAACACTGTTCTACAGTTTGATAACATGCAACCTCAAGACCATATTTTTCTTGTAAATGATAATCCTTCCCCATTCTGAAAAGTGTCTTTGCCTGAAAATTCCAACATTTATCTCTGAAATTATCAATCCAGTCTGTTCTAATCAAAACACTCTTATTACTATATGTTATGGCATTTTGATAGAATGTAACTACTTGAGACGATAATTTGGAAATGATCTTATCTTTCATCCCATCATTGATAGCTTTCCCCCAATAACATTCCATAGCTTGTGCCATCATTAAATATTTCAAACCCATAAGCGTAGAGTTATCTGCCACAGCAGCTCGAGAAGAAGTTAAATTTTCATTTTGTTCTTTGGTTAAGTTTGATGTATAATTCAATATGATGTGATTTATAATCATTGCACTCATCTGGAAGTATTTACATTGTAAAGTTAAATTTGTTGTCTCCCCCATTGAATTTAGATCAATAGCCATCAGACTATATAATGAGGCAATGTTATATAATACATTCAGTTGTTCCCAATTCCATGAATATTGACTGGAAGACATTGAATTTGTAGATAATGTTTGAAACCAAGTGAAATTGATCTGATCTGGTGGAAACTTCTTGGATAAAACGTTCAGTGCATAATAATATGCAACATGGTCGTTTAATGATTGCTCGGACAAATCAGAATCCAATATTTTATCTCTTAATTGAGTTATTTCATTTAGATCATCTTTGAATATTGATGCATTTTGGTACGAGGTTTTGTTGATTAAATCCCCCAGTTGCTTATCAAAATCGACATACAAAGTTCTTTTCAGCGGAATAGCCAATAGGTCAACCATTTTCTCTTCTTCCTTGTTCTTCCTTGTTGCTCTTATATCTTCATTTACAATGTGATCTGGTGAAGTTGCTTGTAAGTAAACCCTAAATTCCGAGATGTTCTTGTGGAAAAGTTTCAATTTTCCAATTCAAAGAAACGCAAAAATTCAAATAAAAATAAATAAATAAATAAATGAAAAAAAACCTCGACGACAACGATTACAAAATTGCCAGCCAGCCAGCTAGGACAACTATTCAACCACCCACACAACTCGATAAACAAGATGCCAAAATACACTATTGAAGAATTATACCAATTGAAACCAGAAGAAGTTCAACCAGTCAATTTCGATGCTGTTGAGTTCAAAGCTTTAATTGAAAAAGTTAAGCAATTGCAAGCTTTAAGAGAAGAAGAATACAACAATGGCCATGGTCATTTTGGCAGAAGAAGATCCTCTCACCACCACACCAGACCAAAGGTTAACAAGCACAAGCCAAAGGTTGTTGTTGACGATGAAGGTTGGGCCACTTTTGAAACCAAGACTGCCACTGAAGAAGGTCAAGAAGGTTCCAATGATGAAGGTTCTGCTATTGAATCCACTCATGGTGAAAACAAAAAGACCAGATCTTCTGATTCTCTAGTACAAGAAACCGTCAGAGTGAGACCAAATAATAAGAACATTTCTTCCTCTAGACCTGCTGATAACAGAGATATTATTATGGATAAAAAAATCAATGGGTTCAATGCCTTTGCTGCTCTAGGTAGTGATGATGAGGATGAAGATGAAGACGACGAATAGTTGTAGTTCATCACAACCATATATACAAACTCTTCGTATCAAATATATAGCAGAATATCATATTATATTAAACATATATATTTTTGTTTTATTTTCAATTTGGATTACGTGTTAAAATATTCGTGTTTGATTTTAAATGTCAGTCTTAAAGACACTTTGTCTCTTTAGATGACATCTGGTCTACTCTGTTACGAAAGAGAGAGTATATCAACCTCTAGAGAGTATTAACACAAATATAAAATGAACTTAATAATTGCTCTGGTGTTTTTATATTTACCATTATTGATATGGGCGCAAGATTATTATAAGATACTTGGTGTGAAGAAGAATGCCAATGACAAAGAAATTAAATCTGCATATAGACAACTATCTAAAAAATGGCATCCAGATAAGAATCCTAATGATGAAGAAGCTCATCATGAATTTATTGAAATCGGTGAGGCATATGAAGTATTAAGTGACAATGAGAAAAGAAATATATACGATAAGTATGGTGCCGATGCATTAAAGAATGGTGGACAAGGTCAAGGTGGGCATCCCGGGGGTAATATGTTCCATGATCCGTTCGATATCTTCGAGCAAATGTTCGGTGGTGGTGGTGGTCATGGTAGACAACAACGTAGACGCGGTGGTGATATAATTGCACAACATGAAATCACATTAAAGGACTTTTATCTAGGTTTGGAAACAGATGTTACACTAAAATTGAACGATATATGTGATCATTGTCATGGTAGTGGTTCAGAAGATGGGAAAGTGGATGTTTGCCCTGATTGTCAAGGGCGTGGTGTTGTGATCCAAGTGATTCAAATGGGGATTATGACGCAACAGATCCAAACGATGTGTGGTAGATGTGGTGGTAAGGGACAAATAATCAAGAATGCTTGTAAAAGTTGTAAAGGTGCCAAAGTGACTAAGAAGGATAAACAATTCCATATTGATATTCCAGGTGGAGTTGCAAGAAGTCATAAGATAAGATTAGCAGGTGAAGCTGAGAAACAACCTGATATGGAAGCAGGAGATTTATATTTTGAATTTTTGGAAAGTAATGCTAATAATCTGGGATATAGAAGACGTGGTAATGATCTATATCGATCTGAAGTGATTACATTGAATGAATCGATATATGGTGGCTGGGAAAGATCCATTGAATTTTTGGATCCAAATAAAAATGTCACCTTACAACGTGAAAGAAATAAGATCACATTGAATGGTGAAATTGAAAGAATACCGAATTATGGTATGCCAAAGGATGGATCAAAAGGGTTTGGTGATCTTTTCGTAGAATACATGGTGATTGCCCCAGAATATTCTTCCACAGGTGACGGTACTAGAATCAAGGACGAGTTGTGAATATACAAGAATGCCATTATATACAGATAGATAGATAGATGTAGAAAGAAACATGACCAAGTGTATCAGATTTTTCATTTAAAAATGATCTAATTACAATGACAGAGAAGAGAAAAGCTCCCCCGTCCAGAATTAGATATCAACATCTGGAGATACATCTTTCTAATTTAATAAAAAATTTCAATCTACCATGTGTCATAACGACGTTGTTCTTGCGAACATTGCCCTTACGAACATCGAATCCGATAAATGGAGGAAAGATTATCAGATGACGTTCCAAGAACACATGGCAAAAGTATGTTTAGTACTTGGTCTGTTTGGAAAGTGATGTATTGTGCTTGTAAAGAATCGCACGCCTGTTATATAATTATTGCATTATTGCAATATTGGGGCGATCGTGGAAAACTTTGCAAGAAGAAAGAGACGAAAGACGAAACGGACCCACGTACACTGTGACACCGACGATATTTCTTTAGGTCTAGCGACGCTGGAAGCATCGAAGTATTGGAATAATTGTATTGGAAAACTATATAAAGAGCCGATGTTTCGGTGAGGGAATGAAATAATGCTACGAGTTAAATGTTTCTTTTCAAGTTCCATTTACAAAGAAACCAAAACTGAACCCTTCTGGATTACCATGCTTAGACATAAAACGCCTCCATATGTCATGTAAAGCGCAAATGGCCGGAAGTAGAATAACATTACCTAGCTTCGATACACGCAAGTGTATTGATACTAATCTAGATTATTGATAGTTTTTCGTTTTGAATTCTCGCAAGAGAGTATCAGAGTGTTAATACATCTTTTCTGGTTCGCTCTGGGCTGACATGTTTTGTATAACTCTTCTGTATTATTTTCTCGTTGTATTCTTGCTTAGTTGCTATATTTATCGCCAATTGATCTAATTATTGCCAATTAATATATTTATTGCAGTGACCTCTCCTGCCAGTAACAATAACAGCAGCCACAGCATCACCACTGGTGCTGACCCTGGCTTGCAAGGGCCAATATGTATTGTCCATTGCAAATGTTGATAGTGCCCAGCAGGAATATCACTCCATACGCCATACTTAAGCCGTGTTTCCTCGAGGAAATTTTCGTTCGAACAAAAGAAAATTTTCATTGAAAAATTTATTGAAAAATTTCACTGAAAAATTCTTTGAAAAATTTCATATCTGAACAGAATTAATACAAAATTATAATATATATATATATATCTTTGTACATTCTCAAATCCGATGGGCATCTCAAAACTTTTTACTTTAACTCATCGGTACTCTTCTTGAACTGAACTCTTATTATATACTTTTGATTAGTTAGATATAACCAACTACACAAACACAAACATTAAATATGTCTAAACAAGTGTCTAACGTTTTCGATACCATTTTAGTCTTGGATTTCGGTTCCCAATATTCTCATTTAATCACTAGAAGATTAAGAGAATTTAACATCTATGCTGAAATGTTACCATGTACCCAAAAGATCTCCGAATTGGGCTGGAAACCTGCCGGTGTCATCTTATCTGGTGGTCCATACTCCGTCTACGCCGAAGACGCTCCTCATGTCGATCATGATGTCTTCAAATTAAACGTCCCAATCTTAGGTATCTGTTACGGTATGCAAGAGTTAGCCTGGATTAACGGTAAGCAAGTTCATCGTGGTGAAAAGAGAGAATACGGTCCAGCTACTCTTCAAGTTGAAGATAAAGATAACGATCTATTCAAGGGTATTGACCACTCCACTGTTTGGATGTCTCACGGTGATAAACTAAATGGGTTACCAACTGGGTTCAAAATCATCGCCACCTCTGAAAACTCTCCTTACTGTGGTATCAAACATGAAACTGAACAAATTTATGGTATTCAATTTCATCCAGAAGTTACTCATTCTACTATGGGTAAGCAATTATTAAGAAATTTCGCTATTGATATCTGTCAAGCTGAAACTAATTGGACTATGGAAAATTTCATCGAAACTGAAGTGCAAAGAATTAGAGATTTAGTCGGTCCAACCGCTGAAGTCATCGGTGCCGTTTCTGGTGGTGTCGATTCCACTGTCGCTTCTAAATTAATGACTGAAGCCATTGGTGATAGATTCCATGCCATCTTAGTCGATAACGGTGTCTTGAGACAAGATGAAGCCGCCAACGCCAAGAAGGCCCTTGTTGATGGGTTAGGTATCAACTTATCTGTCATTGACGCTTCTGACGAATTCTTAGACAACTTAAAGGGTGTCACTGATCCAGAAAAGAAAAGAAAGATCATCGGTCACACTTTTATTCATGTCTTCGAAAGAGAAGCTGAAAAGATTAAACCAAAGGATGGTTCCAAGATTGAATTCTTGCTTCAAGGTACTTTATACCCTGATGTTATCGAATCCATCTCTTTCAAAGGTCCTTCTCAAACCATCAAGACCCATCATAACGTCGGTGGTCTTTTAGATGACATGAAATTGAAATTAATCGAACCATTAAGAGAATTATTCAAAGATGAAGTTAGACATCTTGGTGAATTATTAGGTATCAACCACGATTTAGTTTGGAGACATCCATTCCCAGGTCCAGGTATTGCCATTCGTGTTCTTGGTGAAGTCACTAGAGAACAAGTCGCCATCGCAAGAAAGGCTGATTTCATCTACATTGAAGAAATCAGAAAAGCTGGTCTATATAACCAAATTGCTCAAGCCTTTGCTTGTTTATTACCTGTCAAATCTGTCGGTGTCATGGGTGATCAAAGAACTTACGACCAAGTCATTGCATTAAGAGCCATTGAAACCACCGATTTCATGACTGCTGACTGGTTCCCATTCGAACACAGCTTCTTAAAGAAAGTTGCTGCCAGAATCGTCAATGAAGTCGATGGTGTCGCTAGAGTCACTTATGATATCACTTCAAAACCACCAGCTACCGTTGAATGGGAATAGATAACAACAGTTGTTTTTATTATTGTTGCTTCCATTCCATTCCGTTCGTATTTACATTCCTTTCCCTTGAAAAAAAATAATAGAATACTCACAGACACACACACTCATTCACACATATAGCATTATATATCAAACTATGTACAATTATATCTTATCACTACGTATATTAACCCATTAATATATTAACTAATCGTTTTTTTCATTTGCTCGTTTGTTAGTAGTATTTTAGAATAAATCAAAATAATTGACATCTTTATAAACTCTTTAAGAACCTTTAAGAAACAGAACTGACATAGAAATAATGACCAGAACAATGGATGGTCAGATTATCTTTCTGAAGAATAAAACGATACCGATAGATAAATATGAATGCTTGTCCAGAAACTACCATTTTGATAAAATCAAATTTATCCCATTGATCAAGCATTCAAATCATTCCAATGAGATCTTGAAATTATTTCAAGATAACAAATACTTGCACACATTGAAACATATCATTGTCACATCACAACGTACCGTCGAGTGTTTGTATCTCGAGGTATTGCCAAACTTGACTCTCAAAGAAAGAGAGCTCTTGTTTAATAAAAGGGTTTATACAGTGGGACCTGCCACAGGGGAATTCCTTAGACATTGTGGGTTTAAAGATGTGATAGGGGATGATACCGGGAATGGCGCAAACCTATCAGATATGATTATTGATACATTACCGTTGGAAGAAGCAGGTGAGATTTTGTTTTTGGTTGGGATGATTAGAACTGATATTATTAAAAATAAATTGATTGATGCAGGTTATCAAGTAAATGAAATTATTGCATATGAAACCGAACCATTAAAAGGGAATTTGCAGAAATTACAACATGAAATTGATACTAATATAGAAAACTGGGTCGTCGTATTCAGTCCCCAAGGTATTGATGGTATCATTGAATATTTAAAAGAGCATAAATCCTTGAGTATTAAAATTGCATCAATTGGCCCAACAACGGAAACATTCTTATGGAAGAATGGTATAAGGCCACATGTAAGTAGTCCTAAGCCCACCCCAGAATCGTTATTACAAGTCATTTCATCTTATCAATAAGCAAGCCATATAAATGCCTATATAATTAATGATAATATGTTTATTTATTTATTTTATGTTACTCTAACTTTTCAGTAGTTAGTTGGCGGTGTAGTACTTGCACGATTTGTATTGAATGTCTTTCTAATACCTGCCACACCACCCTCAAAATGGGATAATATTTTGGCAATTCTATCTGTATCGATTAGTTCATGAACTTTAATTGAATCTACGACCACTTTTGTACGAATGGGTTTCTCTGGTTGATATTTTAATCTTGGTGGTAATACCCAGTCTGACCTTCTACTCGGGGTTTTAATTTTGGGTACCAATGACTCGTAAAGATCCTTGATATCAGTTCGTTCATCGGCATTACCATCAATATTACTATCGTATTGTATAGTTTGATCCATTTCGGAATCTTGATGAAGCATCTCGTTTTGTCGTTTCGCTCCCTCCAGTTTCTTTTGTTCTTGTTGCTTCGATATTCTTGTCGATCGTCTTCTATAATCATTTCTATCATCATTATGTTGTTGTTCTTCTTCAACATCTTGAGACAGTTCAACTTCTTCTGATGCTTTTGCAATTGGCTCATATTCTAATTCATTGTCATAAATATCCTCTATATCATCTGCATTAACACCATCCCAATTTGAATCCGTTAGTCCCTGAATGCCCTCTTTCGAATTACCTATGCCTGTTTGGGCACTTGATCTGGTCATTCTAATCTTTTTATTTTTGAACTCGCTTTCTACATCATCCAATTTATGTAAATAATCTAATGATGAAGAAGTGGATTGTGGCGGCGTTACTCTAGCTTGAGTTGAATTTGTACCATTTCTGGAAACTTGTTGTATGCATTGATCATTTGAATTATTGGATGAACCAGTATTTTTCGTGGTTGATCTCTTAATCTTTTGATAATATTTGGGAGTATCTCTACGTAATAAAGTAAACATATCAATCTTCCCACTTTCTGATCTGCCGCGTTTGAATGTGTTGATAATAAAGTAATCCGTGTATGATTCGAACTCTAATGGTTCTATATCTTTCATTACATTTGAAATTTCTATATTAAGTTGTTGGGATTCCTTTAATAATGACTTTATGTCTTGTAATGAGCCGTTTGTAATTGATTCTTTCTTTATAGTTGACATTATTAGAAGGTGATAGATTGCACTATTATGAGGTATTTTTGATAGATAAGTAGCTTGCTTCAATCTGCTCACTATTTTGTGTTAATAGGCTGTAATAAAAGGTATTTTGCGACTTCAAATTTTCTTGCTTCCTGCTTTAAGATAATATGGTTGTGTATGGTGTGAATGCTTTTCAACGGTTGATATAATTATTTACTTGCAATTATAATCTAGTTATATACTATAATCTTACGTACATTGGAATGAGTTAACCTTTGAATAAACCAACATGTTTTCCATAGAAGTTTGTCTTTATTTAGTTTTTGATTAATTTCGATTTCTTTTACTGTCATCGCTATTTGACATTTTTCTTTGCTTGTAACAAATATTCGAGATGATTCCAATAAGATAGTAGCATGGTAGTTAGAAGATTCAATACGAATTGTTCGGTTATTAACACACTTGCAGTTACAAGGAGAAAAAAATTGCTTGCTTTATAATGTAAAGTTGTATAGTCTTGTAATTAACAAGTATATAAAATAATTCTATAAAAAAAAAATATTACTCGCTTATCGAGACCACTATCAAATACATCTATAGCTTACCCATACTGTCCATCATAGCCAACAGATCATCATCTATTATTGCTTCGCTAGATTTGGAGTTTTCGGTGCTCGCTTCATCCTGTGTAGTGTTGTTCTCTGTTTGTTCCACATGATGTAACCAATTACAAACTTGTGACACAAATGGTTTTGAATTTGGAACAAAATGACTCCCTGGGTGTTTCAATAAGGTCCTCTTCGATTCAGGATAGGATTCGTAAAGCTTCATTACTCTAGCTTCAGAAACCACAGCGTCCAATTCACCTTGGATATGTAATGATTTTGGTGTTTCATCGTTATCAATATCATAGGCAAATTGGTATTGAGGAGGTTCAAGTTTGAACCCACTGAACGATATAAAAAACTTGAGAGGTTGTTGCTGCGTGGGTGTCAAATCTAAGATTCGATTAATATCTCTAGCAAGATACCCACCTAAACCG
This sequence comes from Monosporozyma servazzii, assembly GCA_033807795.1. NCBI lineage: Eukaryota > Fungi > Ascomycota > Saccharomycetes > Saccharomycetales > Saccharomycetaceae > Monosporozyma > Monosporozyma servazzii. The sequence goes on along the minus strand of CP138599.1, from coordinate 171,995 downwards.
GCACCTTGGCTGAACCCAATAATCCCTTCAAATGGACCATTTTCCACTATATAGTTGTGTAAGAAATCCAACGTTGATTGAGGGATGGTATATTCTAAGGTCCCCTTTTCTCCAGATGCAGTCCTTACCCACCAACCATAAAGATCGGAACTTTCATCATCTAATGTGGTATTAAATTGTTTTTGTATATCTTTCTTATCCGTTTCTTTGTCAACATTACCATGAGATAACGTACTCTTATCTACCTTTTCAGGACCACATGGGTAAAATAGTTCATAACCCATCTTTTGTAGACTCTTTCTTAACCCGCCAGTCTTTTGACGGAAGATCCTGTCGGATTGAACAAACCCGTGTAACATTAATATTTTTTTGGCGGTAGTCATTGTAATAGCTATTATGTATTTAGTTTGATTGTATTCCACTTCCAAGAGATCAATGGTAAATCAAACCTCTTAGCTTTTACTACTGTGTCTTAATAGTAACGATGAGATATTCTCAAATAATTTTGGAAAGATTTGAAATTTTAAACTAAGAGGTTTTCATGAAATTAATATATCTGACAACTGGGAAACAAACCCAGGTAAAACCCGACTGTGACGTTAGTTGAAACCATTTGGCTGGACTGAATTGTTATTCCTGATCAAGCTGCTTCAATTTGGTACTAATATTGGTATTTACTACCATTGAGATCAAAAGATAGACGCATTAATAAACTGTAACGTTTCATTTCATTATAGATACATTTAAATAAAATATTTTATTTGAATCAATCATTTAAGACTATATCATTATCGTTTCCATTCAATTGAGCATTTAATATACATATATATTAAGATGACACATTGTCCGCATTTTAGCTTATTATTATCTTCTGATAAAAGATTACTCAAAAATTATGACTTGATCAAGAGAACAATAATTTTCAATGAATCCATACCTTATAAGGATAAGATGCTATATACCATGAAATGTCATATATGCCATGAATTCAATGCTGGGACAAACTTTTTATGTTTACATTGTTCCTTCAGTGGATGTTGGGGAAGCAAGCATTTCGAATCGCATTCAAGGGAACATTCGCATCCATTTGGTATTAATGCCATGAATGGTTTATTATTTTGCATCTCCTGTGAAGATTACATTATAGATGATGAGATTATGGCATTTGATGGTACATTAACTGAAGAATGGCCAACTATATTGGACAAATCACATCCCCCAGATCAAATAAGAAGGGAAGGTTTGTATGGTTTAGTAAACATGGGATCAACATGTTTCATGAGTAGTGTTTTACAAACTTTAGTCCATGATAAATATATTGTACGGGATTTTATTGGCCAAGACCATGTAACTCATTGTTCCATCAAAGACCCCAAGATGTGCATGTCATGTGCGTTGGATAGAATAATATCAGAATGTTATGGATCTGTGTCAAAGACAAATGATCATGGCGGGTTTTTATCACTTTTAACCTGTGTTTGGTCAATTAATAAGAATTATGCTGGGTATTCACAACAAGATGCCCATGAATTTTTACAATTTATACTAAATCAATTGCATAACGATTATATGAGAATTCACCCAAAGGAAGATCAACAACAATTATCATTTGCCAATGGCAACGGTCATGGCGGGAAAAGTTTACCAGGTGATAATAATAACTCCATATATAAGAAATGTTCCTGCATTGTTCATTCGACATTTAGAGGAACGTTAAAGAGTTCTATTGTATGTTCTGAATGTAACGATAATTCTAAGAGCATAATAGAACCATATATGGATCTTTCCCTGGATATCAAAGGTAAAAAAACATTGTACGATTGTTTGGATAGTTTCCATAAGAAAGAACAGTTACGTGATTTTGATTATCATTGTCCACATTGTCAAACCACGAAGGATCCAATAAAACAATTGACCATTGATAGATTATCTCCCATTTTAATCTTCCAATTGAAAAGATTTGAACATTTAATGAATGGGAATAACATCAAATTGAACGATTTTGTGGAGTTTCCTTTGTATTTAAAGATGAACAATTATTGCGATGATAATTCAAACTCAAAGGATACCATTGACGCAACTACCCCAGATATTTTTTATGAATTAGTTGGAATCATATCGCATCAGGGGACGGTCAATGAAGGACATTACACTGCTACTTTAAAACTCCCTTCGGGACAATGGTTTAAATTTAATGATTCAATGATATCTTTACTAAAAGAGGAACAAGTATTAAAAGAGCAGGCATATCTGTTATTTTTCACTGTTAAACAAATTAATACAATTTAGATATAAACATTTTTTCTATAAAAACAATCATATAATGCATTATTCTTGATTGTATTAAACTTTCTATCTAACATATACAAAGAAATATATAAGGATTCATCTTAACTGAAAAAATCTTCATCTTCAGATTCATCATCACTATGATTGCCTACACCAAAATTGAATTTCGATTGAATCCCAGACCTTATACCTTTATTGTTTGCAAATTTCAATTTTCTTTCATCACGACTTTCGTCATCATCTTGATTAATTATTAATCTATCATCACTTTCTTTTAAAGCACCCACTCTGACCATTAAAGCTTCAAATTCTTTCATAGTGGTGTTATTCCCACCTAATTCTAATAAAGTGATCATATTTTTCAAGACATCACCATTATGGTAAATCAATAAAGTTGGACAATTATCATCTGGATAGTTTTCAATGGCTCTATTCCCTGTAATTTCCACGAATTTGATTTCAGAATATTTTGGGGCCATTTTTTGAAAGATATGATCTAAGATTCTACTTTGTAATTTCCCTTGAGAAGATAAATGAACAAACACGTAGATTGCATCGGCATTGTCCTTTTCCACAATCGTCGTTTCAGTGGCAGTTGTTTGACCTTTACTTGCCAAGGTGACTTCTTTATTATATTCTGGTTTACTAATATGAATAACATCACCGAATTTTGATTTAGCTTGTAATTTAGCAATTTCAGCCATCCGTTTCAATTTATATTGTTGTAAGAAATCTTCATCTTCATCATCTTCTAGTTCTTCTAGATCAGAAAGAGCCTTCCCTTCTAATCTATTTTCATGTTGTCTTGCTAGAGCTTCCTCCAACGCTTCTTCTAATTGTTGTGTTGGTGAAGGTGGTCTTTCGGGAATAACACCTTTGGCTCTTAGGATATCATTCCATTCTGTGTCTTCAGATTCGTCCACCTGGACTTGAAACATAGGTTCGTTCTGCATAGTGTCGTTTGTGGATATGAGTCAATTGGGTACTATTATATATGTTCAATTCCCACCCATTACCATAGTTAATAATTTTCAATTAAAGATTAATACTTTTAATCTTTAATAATATTAAAACTAAAACTTGAAAAACTTTTCTTGGGAACGATCTCAAAGGCATATATATTTATGTTGCTATAGTTTTAGAACCAAGGTGTAAGTATAAATAAAAACTGATACGGGCCATGACTCAGTCTTCTCCATTTTACACAGATAATAACGATACCAATATAGTACGTATTTTCCTTATTAGACATGGCCAAACGGATCATAATGTGAAAAAGATTTTACAAGGTCATAAAGATATTTCATTAAATTTAACAGGTATTAAACAAGGACAACAATTGGGTGAATATTTACAGAATGTTGGGGTGAAATTTGATAAAATTTATTCAAGTGATTTAAAACGTTGTCAAGAGACAACACAAGAGATTCTTAAATTGTCGAATCAAGAAGATTTGCCAGTGGTATTAAACTCTGATTTAAGAGAAAGATTCATGGGTCCTATTGAAGGGATGCATATCAATGATGCTGAGAAGTATGCTGATAAACATGGGCATGGTTCATTCAAAGATTTTGGTGAAGATGCAGTGTCATTTTTGGAAAGATTGCAAAGAGGTGTCAATGCATCTGTTGAGGATGCTGTTTTGAACAAAGTACAAAATGTAGCATTAGTAAGTCACGGTGGTGCCATTCGAGGTATTCTAGGCTGGTTGCAACAACAAGACGGTGCTGAAGCATCGAAGATTATTGTGTTCAACACCTCTGTCACAGTGATAGATTATGTGGTGTCAGAGAAGAAATATTATGTTAGATCTGTGGGGGATACTAGACATTTAGGTGAGGGCAATTTCATGGTCAGTGACTTGAGATTGCGTTGATCAAGACATTGCTTTGTAAGTAATTAATAGATATGAGTTTGTGTAAATGGATCTTAAAGCCACTTAAACTTTTATAGACAGTCCCAAAGATACAGGCTTATACAGACAGCCTCAAAGATATATGAGTTTATATAAACGATTATAGAGAGTTTTAATACGATGGTTTGAAGATTACAAAGAACAGATTCAAGAATACGACGCTTAACTCAAAGAGATGTGATGGAATGATAACCTGAAGCCACCCGATATTGGTATCTACGTGTTCTGCTTGACACGTAGAGCAGCATGCCCCCATCCATATGCATTGCTATTGAAGTATGGTGGCAGGAGACAGACTTGCATTGCGCTCGGTTACTCTTAGTAATCATTCCCCGGAGAGATTATTTCAATTTGTTTCAATTTATTTCAAAAACCTTTAAAGGTTGCTCTTGGAAAGATATAAAAGGCCCAGGGGCCCTCATGGGTTGTTTGTGATATTTCCAAGTGTTGCTGTCACTAGACGGTAGACTATAATATAAGTGTATTAACTAGATTATTATATCAACACAAAGAAAACTACTTATAAATACAACATGTGGAAAGCTATAGTCAATGCCTGGAATGGGGTGGAAGAACCCACCGATGCCGATTCTCGTTCCAAGAGAGCCCCAGTGACCACTTTGAAGTTCCAACAAGTGGTGCAAGAAGTCAAGAACAACGATCCAAACACTGTTATCGTTGATGTGAGAGAACCCTCAGAGTACGAAGTGGTCAGTATCCCAGGCTCCATTAACGTTCCTTACAGATCTCATCCAAACGGGTTTGCGTTGGATGATGCTCAATTCAAGCAAACTTTCAACGTCAATAAGCCTTCAAAGGGTAAACGTTTAATATTCCTTTGTGCTTCAGGTAAAAGAGCTTCAGGTGCCGAAGAGGTCGCTAGTAACGATGGGTATTTGAACACTGCTGTCTACACCGGTTCAATGAATGATTGGGTTGAGAATGGTGGTGATAAACTTAAATTTTAAAACTTAGCAGTTCTATTCCTCTCTCTTTCATATATATCTCATATATATATTCGACTATTTGTTATTATTCAAATGAAATATTTTCTTTATTAAAATAAATAAATAACATCACTAACATATTTAAACCTCAATGAGTAAACCCTTGCACGTTTACTCCCCCGATATATAACAACCACACACACCACATATATACTTATATAAGCAATGTTTAAGTTAGCTGTTACTAGACCAAACGTTATGGCTAGAAGCCTTGTCGGCGGAAGACTTTCTCTCGCTGCTTCTACTTTTCTAATGAGATCAATGTCTTCTAAAGTGGCCAAGATTTATAAATTTGAGGATATAAAGCAGTTGGTAGAAACACCAGACAAGAAGAAATTGTTGATTGATGTTAGAGAACCAACGGAAATTGATGAATATAAATTACCTAATTCTATAAATATACCATTGAAAACTGCCCCCGGAGCCCTTGGATTGAATGCAGAAGAATTTAGAGAAGTCTTCCATTTCAAGAAACCTTCCCTAGAAGATGAACTGATCTTTTTATGTGCTAAAGGTGCAAGAGCACAAACTGCTGAAGAATTAGCTAGATCTTTTGGCTATGAAAATACGGGGATTTATCCTGGCTCCATCGAGGAATGGATTAGTAAAGGTGGGAAAGATGTAGTACCAAATAAGAAAGATTAATAAAAGTTAACTGTAAAATGGAAGTGGAGAACAAAAACACATCACATCATCTCATGTAAATAAGAAAATATATATATTTTGTTGATAATCATATTAATTAAGGAATTTGACTCATTCATTTAATATATATATATATGCGTGCATCTATTTATCTCTATTGTGGAATTCAAATTGTTTGAATTCTTTACCTAATCTCTTCTTTCTCTTTCTTTCCATAACCTTTTCACGTTGTTTAGCCTTCATATGATCGAATTTCCATTTTTGAATAACCTTACGTTTCTCAGATTCTTTCAAATGATATCTTGATTTACTACTTTCATTTAATTGTGCTTCATAATCTTTTACAATCTTAGTCTCCAATTCTTTGTTTTTAATACTTTGTAATCTAGATTTCATTGATTTTAATTTACCTTCCATTTTAAATTTCTCATCTTCACTAACTTTACTCAATAATTTACGATCATGTAATAATCTTTCCATATCAGAAATTTCCTTCTCTCTATATTCATCCAAAAAGGCATAACGTCGTCTAATAACAGATGGATCCGTATCTATAGCACCCATTGCTTTATCGAATCTAATATCACCATATAATCTAGAATTACGTATCGACGGTTGTTCTAAACCTGGAATTTCTCTTATTCTCGATACACGTTTCTTAGATGATGCTTCCGCTGGAGCATGCTTATGTCTTTTATTACTTTTCTTTCTATTATTATTATGAGTTAATCTTCTATTTTCATTTTCTTCTTCCTCTTCCTCTTCAAAAAATGCACCATCTGAATCTGAACCTGAATCTGAGCCTGAATCTGATTCATCAAACGCTTCTTCCTTATACACTTTTTTATGCTCCTTTCTTTCTCTGTTTTCAATTGGTTTTGTCACAGTTGTTTTCTTAAGATGTTGTTTGGATTGTCTTTCTTCTTTGGCTAACAATGTTTCTGCCTTTTTCAATGAACCAAAGGATAATGTTTGCATTTCATCTTCTTGTTCACTATCTTCGTTCTCGTCATGATGATTCTGATTCTTTCTCTTGATCACTTTCTTCAATGTTTCACCTAAATCCAATTCATTCACTTCTTCATCTTCATCAGATTCATAATTCGGCTGTAAATTTTTAAAATAGTATGACATTATATGTATAGATATGTATATTACTACTTTTTTTTTTCCCACTTGATAGCGTATCTATTTCCAATGGGTCCAGTGTTATTTATTTATAGTTGAATATAGTATATACACCAGTGCATATAACAACTTTTTGGAACAGTTATCAATGAGATGAGATGAGATTAAGCTCTAATTTTTAAAATTTTTCCAAATATTTGAAATTTGTCCAAGTATTTTCTCTGTTGGAAAAAAAAAATACAAAATGACACAAATTATTTTGAAAGGATGAGTCTTTACAGAGATCACAACTCATCATGAGTGGTGGATTGTTGCTTACCAGCCTTCTTGGAGTTATCGTTCTTTGGAACTCTTTGCCAATTGCCACTTCCTGGAGGTTTATTATTATTACTCCTTTTTTTATTATTATTTTTCACTGACTTCTTTCCAGATTTCAAACGATTTAAATATTCACCACGATCACTAAACGGACCTTCCCTTGGTTTTAGTTCGAATTCACTAGTGAAAAACTCATTGACCCCCTCTTTATTGATAGACTTACCTTTGTATTCTATAATTTTATCGTTGGTAAAATCAAATGCAATCATGTGTGATTTAGATGGATCCTTCTTTATTGATTCAATAATTTTATTTAGTTGTTTGACAATTTGTGGATATTTATTGTAAAACTCACTCTCTTCTGAGATCAATGTAACCTTCTTGTTATAAATTGAAAAGAATTGCACTGTATCTAACCAATCCAAACCCATCGATTTTAAAACCGGTGAAATACGATCATTCTTGCTGAAAACAACTACTGGTATACGATTTAAGGGTAAATTGTCTAATTTATGGAACTTATTAACATTACCAACTTTCTTCATATGATTTTTAATTCTCGATAAACAATAATCTACAATGGTAGACATTTTTCTTTCACCAATATAAGTTTCAAAGACATGTCGAGTTAAAGTACCTTTCACTTTCTTAACCTTTTTAGTAGAGTTACCATTCAATAAATCGATTTTTTGTGGTTTAAACACTTTCAACGTAGGGAATCCCTCAACACCATATTCGCCACATAAGGGTTTATTTGAATCCACATCACAATTGACAGTAACGACTTGAACTAATCCATCTAATTTCTTAGCAACTTTTTTCATAGTTGGAGCCAAATTTTTGCAATGACCACACCAGGGGGCATAGAACTCGACTAATGAGGTATAATTACTACGATGTACGATTCTGTCAAAGGATCTTGAAGTGGCCTCAATGATATTTTTGTCATCATTATAGAAATTGTCTGGAGATGCAGCAAAAATGAAGTTTGCACAACAGAATAATAAACTCAGCCACAACGATCTGACCATCATAGTTATTTTATAATTAATTTGATAAGCTTGCTTGTCCTCTTAAGGCTTCTAAAGATAATCTATTACGTGGTGGTTTTAATGAAAAATATTCTGAAATTTCACTTAAATTTTCAATATTAAAAGTTCGAATGCCAAGTGATGATAAGGATCAATGAGTTAATCATTCCACATTGCTGTTTTGTTGAACTCATGGAAGACCACATCGATACGGTGATAGTTAATTATATTTAATTATGTCTGATACTGAAGAGGGAACCATTTCGCCATATGCATTTTTTGCTTTTTACTCTCTATACAAGCATTTCCACCCTTATACAAAGAAGTTGATCGATTTTGATTCAACTTTGAATCATACAAGCAAGAAGTTATTTCCTGATGAAGATGTTGACTATAATGAAAAGCATTCCTTGTTTATAACGTGGAAGAAGCAATCTAAACAACTTGGCAACTATGCTGACGAGGAGGAAGATGGGTATCAATTAAGAGGTTGTATTGGCACGTTTTCCGCATCACCATTATATTATGGGCTAGAAAAGTATTCTTTGATTGCTGCATTAGAAGATACAAGATTCTCGCCTATCTCAAAGAAAGAATTACCCTTGTTGAGTTGCGGGTGTAACATTTTGAGTGATTCCTCGCCAATATATACAGCAACCACTGGTGGTGACATTTTCGATTGGGAAATTGGTAAGCACGGTGTTGAAGTGAGGTTTAGATATCCCAAACGAAACGGTAAGCTTCTCAGTGCAACATTTTTACCAGATGTCATGGTTGAACAGAAATGGGATAAACTTGACACATTTATGAATTTAATTCAGAAAGCCGGAGTTTACGACAGTATGGAAGAAATACTGGAGAACTACGAAAAGTATTTCATACAGGTGACAAGATATGAAGGGCATAAGAGTGTGATCACCTACTATCAATTTAAATCAAAATTTAAGGAAATTGATGATATATCAGAGTGATACAATACAAAAATAAATTATTGTCTTTGACAGCCTCTGAAAGGTAGACACTTGATACCAAATCTTACATAAATATATATTCCATATCTATTTTCAATATATTCTAAATTAATGAGAGCAATGAACGATTCATGGTCGTTTGTTGATAAATATTCACTTGTGTGTGTCTTTTACATAGTAGTCATTTGTATTTAAGAAAGATGAAAAAATATAATAAATTTATCATAGTAGGTATTTTTTGTCAGGTTTAATGAACAAGGATAACAATTACAGAAGAGGTCATTAGAAGCCCTCTATACCTTGGCATATCTATATAAATACACTACAAGGGAATATGCCAATATCTGACCATGATCCGTCATTTCATTCTTCAAATGGGCATACAAGTAGATCAAGATCTCGGAGACAATCACTCTCTTCGAATTGGACTAGTTCTACATCGGCCACGTTAACCTCTGGCTTAACTTTAGATCAAGATAACGGAGAAACGTTTGCTGGTACAGGTGCTGAAGCAGTACCCAGTTCCATTGTGTCTTTCCATCATCCACATTCAATCCAGTCTAGTAATTTTCTTTCATCTTCCTTAAATTCAGAATTTACTCAAAGGCAACAACAAAGAAGGCGATCATCTGCTAGAGATACACAGCCGTTAATGGAACAGCCAGGTCCAGAACGATTTCCAAGTGATTTGTCGAGAAGGCCAAGCTTTAGATTTTTTACTGAAGAAGAAATTAATAACGCTGAAGGAACTGCTACTTTAGAAAATACGGATTATGACATTCGATGGGATCCTAAACCCTCATATGAACAACAAAGAATATATGGTTCTGATATTCCATCCCGTAGGTCTTCAGTAAACAGTATTTCAAGAAGATCATCTTTATCAAGAGGTAATTCGTATGGGACAACAGGAAGTTATTTGGGCCACCCATTAGCAAGATCGGATTCTTTGGCAAGACAAAGTCATGCCCAAGATTTATCTGAAGCATATCGCACAAACTCCACTGACTCGTCAGCTAGCTTATCTCGATATAGTGTTACTGAGAGAATACCGATAGAATTAGAGGAACAAGAAGATGACATATTAGATAATTCCTCGTCGATTCATTCTATGTCTTTATCTGCTTCCAGTTCTAACTCTCAAGAAAATGATGAGGGAAACAATAATGGTAATGATGAGGTACATAGTCATCATAAGAAGAATTCTTATCAAAATGAATTTTTAAAGCCCATATATCACGAGAAATTTTATCCATTGTATTCACCGGAGCAATCAATTCAAAGATTTTATATCACTGAAGAAGATATTGTGATTGGTATTGCTGGTTACCGCACTTCAACACGCAAGAAAATCATCTATAATATTCTCTGTATATTAACTCTAGGATTGTTATCTTTATTAATGAGATGGTTGCCAGCAAAAAAAGTGAACTTCATTGGTGAGAAATGCCCCTTGGGGAAAGCTGAATGGGTCGCAATTGAAAATGAATTTGGTGAGTTTGTTGTTGAGACTGTCAAAAGAGAATGGTATAATAGACCTCTTAGTACGGTATTGCACATAGATAAAGAATCGTTTATGAATAGTGGAAATAATTCTAATACTGGAACACATCATCATCACACGACAGAAACAAACCCTAATATCCCAATTTTGATCACTTTTCAATACCGATACATTACATTTATTTTCTCCCCATTGGAAGATATTTTTAAAACAAATACCAATTGGGTGGATCCAGATTGGTTACATTTACCCTCTGTGCTGAAGGGTTTACCAAGTATTGTACAAGAAGATAGAATATTGGCTTTTGAAAGAAATCATATCAATCTGAAAATGAAGACAACTTCAGAGATTTTATTTGATGAAGTCTTGCATCCGTTCTATATCTTCCAAATTTTCTCTATTATATTATGGAGTTTAGATGAATATTATTATTATGCTTCCTGTATTTTCCTTATATCTGTTATGTCTATTGGTGAAACACTGATCGAGACTAAGAAAACATCTCGAAACTTAGCAGAAATGTCGAATTTTTCTTGTGATGTACGTGTACTAAGAGATGAATTTTGGACCTCTGTAAATTCAAGTGAGTTGGTTCCAGGTGATATTTACGAAATATCTGATCCTAGTCTGAAGATATTACCATGTGACTCGATTCTAGCTACTGGTGACTGTATTGTTAATGAATCAATGTTGACAGGGGAGTCAGTTCCAGTTTCGAAGACTCCAGCTAATGAAGATACTATGTATCAATTGATGGAGGATTTTGAAAATACACAAATATCTAGTTTTGTTTCTAAATCATTTCTTTTCAGCGGTACTAATATTATTAGAGCTAAAGTTCCACCTGGGCAATCCGCTGCTCTGGCAATGGTTGTGAGAACGGGGTTTTCTACAACCAAAGGTTCTTTAGTTCGTTCGATGGTTTTCCCTAAGCCAATGGGTTTCAAATTCTATAGTGATTCATTCAAATATATTGGTGTTATGACAATCATTGCTATGCTAGGTTTTTCCATAAGTTGTATTCAGTTTGTCAAGCTTGGATTAGATAAGTCTGTTATGATACTAAGAGCATTAGATATTATTACTATTGTGGTTCCTCCTGCCTTGCCTGCTACATTAACTATTGGTACGAGTTTCTCTTTAAGTAGACTTAAGAAAAAAGGTATATTCTGTATCTCTCCAACAAGGGTCAATGTTGGTGGGAAGGTAGATTTGATGTGTTTTGATAAGACTGGTACTTTAACTGAGGACGGCTTAGATGTCCTTGGTGTGCAGATTTCTGAACCTAGTGGGCATAACTCGTTCAAATTTGGTGAATTGAAAGAAAATGTTAATGATGTGTTTAATAAATCCTCCTTGAATGAATGCAAAACACCATTAGATGTTAAATGTAAAAATTTATTGATGTCGATACTGACATGTCACTCATTGAGAGTTGTTGATGATGAACTGATTGGTGATCCATTAGATTATAAAATGTTTGAGTTTACTGGCTGGTCATACAATGAGGACCTCCCAACTCAAAATTTAAATGGTTCACATGCTATTAGTCAAATTGAATCTATGTTTCCAGAAACCGTTGATATGATACCTGCTGTAGTACATCCGTCTGATAAGGACAAGGAAAGTAAATTTGTGGAAAATGATTCTCGTAATTACCTGGGTATAGTAAGAAGTTTTGAATTTTTATCAGAACTAAGAAGAATGAGTGTTATTGTAAAACCAAACGGCGATGAGCTCTATTGGGCTTTCACCAAAGGGGCTCCAGAAGTAATTGCTGATATTTGTAATAAGACAACGTTACCTTCCAACTATGAGGAAATTTTACATTATTACACCCATTCTGGGCATAGAATCATTGCTTGTGCTGGTAAAATCTTACCTAAGCACACATGGCTATACTCACAAAAAGTAGCCAGAGATGAGGTAGAGAATAATATGGAATTTCTTGGGTTCATTATTTTTGAAAACAAATTAAAAGCGCCAACTGCACCAACATTAAAGGTGTTACAAGAGGCAAACATTAGAACTGTAATGTGCACCGGTGACAACGTCTTAACTGCTATTTCAGTGGGGAGAGAATCGGGATTGATTACATCAAGCAATGTCTATGTTCCATATTTGAATGATCCAAATGATGATTTCCTTGTATGGAGAGATGTTGATGATTATGATAAGACTTTGGATACTGTGACGTTGCAACCTTTGGATCATGATCAAGACTATACTATTGCGGTAACAGGTGAAGTTTTCAGAATGTTGTTCTCGAATGAAAATGAAATTCCTGAGGACTACATTAATGAGATCTTATTAAACACCTCTGTGTACGCAAGAATGTCACCAGATGAAAAGCATGAACTAATGGAACGTTTACAGAAATTAGATTATACTGTCGGGTTTTGTGGTGATGGTGCGAATGATTGTGGTGCTTTAAAAGCTGCTGATATAGGTATTTCATTATCTGAAGCCGAAGCATCTGTGGCTGCGCCTTTTACCTCTAAGGTTTTTGACATTAGTTGTGTATTGGATGTTATAAAAGAAGGGAGGGCCTCTTTAGTCACCTCATTTTCATGTTTCCAGTATATGAGTCTTTATTCTGCTATACAATTTATTTCAATCTCCATATTGTATAGCAGAGGTTCCAATTTAGGTGATTTCCAATTTCTTTACATCGATCTATTCTTAATTATTCCAATTGCAATTTTCATGTCATGGTCCAAACCATACGATAAATTATCGTCAAAGAGGCCATCTGCAAATTTGGTGTCCTTGAAGATATTAATTCCATTATTTTTAAGTTTTGTGATCATTTTATTTTTCCAAATGATACCTTGGATATTTGTTCAGACTAGAGATTGGTATATTAAGCCAACTGTTGGTGGGGATGATGCAGTACAATCTTCTGATAATACTATATTATTTTACATTTCAAATTTTCAATATATCTTAACCGCTGTGATTCTTTCTGTGGGACCACCATATAGAGAACCGATGAGTCAAAATCGTGGGTTTATTATCGATATTCTCTTATCGATCGTTGTTAGTGTGGTGCTCATGTTTGTGAACGTTGATTCTATGATTGGTGATTTATTCCAATTGACTGAGATTACTTGGAGTTTCAAAATGTTTATTTGTCTTTGGGTGATGTTAAATTATTTTATTCAACTATATTTCCCTAATGCTATTAAACCATTTTTCAAGAAGAAGCAAAGTAGTAAGAAGTATAAGAATATAATAAAATGTTATAAAGATATGTATAATGTATAATTAAAAGAATGCAATGCTTTTTATATATATATGTATGATTGTGAAATCATAATGAATTAGATGAGTTTCTCATTGAAAGGAAACAATTCCAAAGAACACCTACAGATGAACTAAATGGAACTTGTAGATGTTTTGGCATAACAGCAAAATTGATAATTTGAGCCAATGGCCAAACAATCAGATTACAACCTAATGTAGAAAGATAAATTTTTTGTATCTTAATACGTAAAGTATCGCCATCACCCCCTTCCATGATAAAATTTGAATAGGTAAAGAAGAAAAATAAAAACAGTGGAGAATATAATAACTGATCACAAAGTACTCTTTCAAAGACTTGAATCATTGATGGATCTTGAGTGAAAAAAAAGTTCAAAATCTTGTACCATGGTACCTGAAAATTTGAAATAAAAGCACCCCATCCCATAAAGCATAACCATCTCCAAAAATTGAATATGACATATATTTCTTTAGAAGCTAATGGATCATCATAATCGAAGGGCGACCCTTCGTCTAATGATATATTGCTTTCATGAGATGTTACCGGTGTAATACCATATTCATTAAATATAGAATAATTGTCACTTTCATTATCATTTATATGATTATTTGTATGAGACAATACATTTTGAACAATTTGTGAATTTGCATCCTCAATAAATTGTGGGATTGGATCGATTGAAGTCATGAAAAAGCATGAAATACTTTGGGCTATGATATCAGAAACACCAAATAATAGGATATTTGTGCACATTGTTGCCAATAAGTTTGTCTTTACATAAAATTTCCTGTAAACTGATGTAAATTTAATTAGAATAGAAACCCAAATGAAAAATAATGTCCAATGTAGTAATGTAATTTTAAAGATTCTATAATTCAACAAATTGATTTGAAATTTCTTTATTCTGAGCCTGATGTCATTCATTCTATGTGTCATTCTGTCATGAAAGGAATGCCCCCTATCATTTGTAATAGTATCATTATAGAAACTCATATTGTCATCGCTCTCGTCAATGGCATGAAAGCCATTCGATACTGTATCGAATGGGTTGGTTGACTGATTCATCTTGGCCTCTTTCCAACTACCTCTCTCTTTTGTGTAAAGATGTATTATAAAATCAATTCAAACCTAGGAACCCTGGTCACTTCTCTACCTTATTCACTTCATTATTTCTCTATATCTTATTAGTTGCTGTTGTTGTTTTTTCACACTTTAAATTAGCCACTTTAGATATTTCCGTTTTGGGATAAATGTGTCAGAGAAAGACTAGATCGGTTGAAGGACTGTTAGCTGCTTCGAACCCACACACCCTGGCATTCAATTTTTGTTTTTCAAATGCGCTTATGCTGAAATTACCTAATGGGGAATATGCTACTGGCCCACGCAACTTTTTGAAACATTCAAAAAAAAAACTCGAAACCATTTGTGCGTCGTGCGTCTGTTTTCTTGACATTTGGGCCCCAGGCCGCGGGGGGGGAGAGCCATACTGGAGAGGGCTCGAAGAGTTCCGAGTTTAGGAAGGACGAGCAGGTGGCCTGGAGCCTGAGGGCTGGAAGCATGGGGACGGTGAGTCCAGTGCTAGGCAGAGGCGGATTGGGCAGCTTCCCTTCTAGAGCGGAGTCGTGCCCTGTTACCCACAGGGCACTGTGGATCCTCTCAGTAATGCCATGTTCCAGTATGGGAATCTTGCAGTGAGAGAGCCTGAATTCATATACATAAAATTAGTGTAAATTATGAACGTATATAGTGGTGAATACCACCAAATTTCAGTAATAAAGGATCCAATCAGTACCAGTAAAACCAACGAATTCAAGATGTTGATGCCAAAGGAAGACAGAACCAAGATCCACAGATACTTGTTCCAAGGTATGTACCATTATTAGCTATTTAATTGAGATTATTTGAGATTGTATGAGGTTATATCAGATGGATGGGATGAATTACAGAAAAATACAAATTTGAACTAAAATAATATAGTCATTACTATTGTTAAGAACCGAATGAAAGCAACGATTTTGATTGTGTAAAATGATGGATGCAAGAATTTAAAGCAGACATTTGACCGAAATAAACAAAAAATTAACCCATGATTCCACTACGTTCAAGCACATTTTCAATACACACATTGTATCAATGATCTCAAAACTCCATGATTCACTAAAAAAAGAAAAAAGTACGATTTACTAACAAAACATAATTTATGCTATATCTTATAATCTCATCATGATATTATGAAATATAGCAATCAACTTATTTTTAAAACAGAAGGTGTTGTTGTTGCCAAGAAGGATTTCAACCAACCAAAGCACGAAGAAATTGACACCAAGAACTTATATGTCATCAAGGCTTTACAATCTTTAACTTCTAAAGGTTACGTCAAGACTCAATTCTCATGGCAATACTATTACTACACCTTAACTGAAGAAGGTGTAGAATTCTTAAGAGACTACTTACATTTACCAGAACACATTGTTCCAGGTACTTACATTCAAGATAGATCTCAAAACCAAAGACCACAAAGAAGATACTAGATTCTTTAATCAATTCAAAATCAAAGCCTCTTATCTTTATTTAAATAATCTTTATTTAATTTAATATTAAATCATATATAGTCCTCAATTTTGTTTTGTTTTTCATATATTAATCTAGTCTATCATTCTTAAGAAAGATATATACATCTATATCTTATTTGTTTGGTGTAAAAAAGATATCATTAATTTCTTTACTCTGGTTTGTTTTTTTCAGCGGTTAACTTGACAATGGAGGAAGTAATCCTACTGCTGATATGTTGCTGTGTTTATAACTATTTATGACACTTTACATACAAATTTGTTTAAAGATCAAAAAAATCAAAAAGCTGCAAATTTGAAAAGTTCGAAGAAAGGTAAACAAAGAAAATATATCGAATTTTATCAAATAAACGCCAAATGCTATAGTATATCTACAAAGAGGTGGTGAAGCACGCAACAACCATAATAAACACACGGATATACCAAAAAAATAAAATATGGGTATTCTCCAAGATGATAACTACGAAGAATTGGTACCGATGGTGGATTCAGTGTTTAAAGTGATGAATCCAGATTTGAATGAACCGATAGATTGTAGAAAAGTGCTGGATCGTCTTAATGAAATCTTCTGTTTGGATTTAGATAGAGAAAGACAAAAAATGTATAAATTCATACGGTTTAGGTGGGGGCAATTCAAGTCACATCCAATTGTAAGAATTGAAAGAAAACATATGAATATGAGAGAACGAAATTTAATACGAAATTTGAAAGGTCTTTATGTTGATGAAAAGGATGGTGTGGAGTTTGTAGTGGAAGATTCAATACCGGATAATCATAGTAGTGACCTACAAAAAGGAATTGATGGTGAAACAAGCTCTCGATTAGAATCCCCATCTCTTTCGAGTAGTGTCGAGACTAATAAGATGGATAATAATAAAATTGAAAAACTTCAACAAACGACTACAAAAGAAAGTACTCGTGCCAAGGGTTATGTTCACAAAGGTCTTATTAAAGGTAGTGAAAAGAATATTCGTTTCAATAAATTGGTATATAAAACCAATTCTTTGATCTATGATATAACTGGATTGGAACAAGGGACCAGATTTGAAATTATTAAAGCAATTAGAGATTATATCGATGAACACGATTTGAAATCAAAGGATCCAAACTCTTCAGATCAATTCAACTGTGATGAGAAATTATCCGCGGTGTTTGGGAACTACTTCACTTTCTCGAGACTAAGAAAAATCCCAGCCGATAGATTGTTAAAATATCGTAACGGTTCTACTCAAACTAATATCAACGTAATAACAGTTAATCAAGACCCTGATGAAGAGGTTGATACAGAAGCTGTTAATAAAGAAGAAAATGAGGACAGTCAGCAAAAAAGAGAATATACTGAAAAGTGACTCTACGATACACACAAAACATTGAATAAAAAAAATAGGTCATAATAATTGGGATTTTTTAGTCCTAATTACATAGCAGAACCATATTTTAGCTGGAAGATGAAATATGTAGGATATGCTGTCAGATAATGTCTGATACCAAATCTGGACTTCAGCTTGCCTTTCCTTGTAAAGACGCGATATTCCATCTTATCAAATGCATGCAGATGGATCAGGAAAATTGCAGTGAATTAATCATTGAGTAATGAACGGAAACATATAGTCATATAGCACATACATAAATAAACCATTCAATAATTAAATGTGCCCTGGCATACATACTTCTCTATTGTGACGTTTCTTACAATTTTAAATCTTTAAAACTGAAAATTCAAAAATGACACTTTAAAAGATTTCATAATGATTGAAGAAATTATTGATGACATAAGAATATCTAAACATAGAGGCAAGATTGTTAATGATCTAATTTGGTTGTTGGAATCAAAAATTGTGGAATAATAATGGATAGCGGCCGATCGAGTTCCAATGTCTCGACTGATACGGTTAACTTAAGTAATCGTTCAGATCAACAATCATCGGAAGTTGATGCTAATGAGTTATATCAATATGTTTTGAAGATATTAGTCCTAGAGTACATCAACCAACCTAAATTTCAGCAAAGTGCAGCTTATTCTTCTACCTACAAAAGAGAAAGGCCTCAAGCTAGAAACTCATTGATGCTGTTGAATGCTGGCAACGGTACATTTGATAGCAGTGAGGAATTGAGGTTAGTGGAATTATTGAAAAAGCACTTGCAGGACTATCTTTATGATGTAACGATTGGTGTGAAAAAAGTGGATAATCCAATCTTTAGAAGATGTCTTCTAAAATTGAATAATGATTTGTTCATGAATGCAGATATGGATATCATTTTGGCTAATATGAACAAGGCAGAAGATTTGATTGTGTATTTTACTAAAGCAGCAAATAATGAATTAAAGAAGTTGTCAATAGATAATATGCAGGGCGAATTGTATAAGCAAATTTCTGATTTTGTGTCGATGCTTATTAGATTATTACCATCTGGGACATCAACAGATTATATTAATAAATTGCAAGATTATAAGAATAACATGGGTATTTCTAATTTACAAATGAAAAGAAGAAGTATGATCCCTCAACAGAATAGAATTAGCTCCTCACCTGCATCTTTACAGTCTAACAATGACTCTAGAAATATAGGGCACGATACTACAAAGCCATCGTTCAAGCTTGAAGAAATCCCTCATAGTGAATATTTTGCAAAACTTTTTGAAAAGGATAAGTTACTTGTTCAACAAGACATTATTAAGGTGATTGATGAAGCTACAAATTTTAATATTTGCAGAGATTATTCAAATATTCAACTTACGTTGAGAAATGATTCAGGACTTTTTTCTAAACAAGATTTTTTACATGATGATGGCTATATTAAATGGAAGTTACATCAGCTTGATACTATTAACGAATTTTTGATGAGATTCAAAACCTTTGGGAGGGCACCAAACTCAAATGATAATAAACACACAATAATACCTGCAAATCCAAGAAGCCTCCTGCAATTGCTATTAACTCAAGTACTGAAATTAGAATCTACCAATAATAATAATTCTATAAGTCTGTCACAATCTGGAACCTTCTTCTTTTTTAAGATAGCCAAATATTGGTTACAAGATTATCCCTGTGTTTTATCTTCAATACTTTATTCAGCAGCCAATCGCACTATTTTGAAAGATGAGGAGGTGAACATACCTTTAATGGAAAACTTGTTCAGTATTATTACTAATTCAATCTTGAAAAATGCAGGGGATGTCATTGACATGGGAATGTGGGATAAATTAGATATTGACCTATGGAGGTATAATTGTAAAATTACTGCCAAAAAATGTTTTAAAACATTAGATAATCTATTATCAGGATTATATTCAAAGACTAAACCCAAATTTTCTGGTGTTTTGACCTTTTACTATACATACATTGAAGATGAAAATAATCCATATATTGACTCTAAAGCTGTCAGAACTTTTAAGAGGACAATTTTTAAAGCGAGTGAGGAATTCTATCGTAGTCTTTTGGGAACCTTACCAAAGAACGGTACTTTAACAACGAAGGATTTTCAAAACATATGTGAGCTACTAATTAAAGAGATTGAAACTATTCAAAAGAAATATACTAAGCCATTATTGGATAGAGTGAATATTTCTGTGGAATGTGCCAAAATGTTAACTGCAGCAATTTCAGTGGATGCACCATTGATAATAGAGAAAATTCAGGAAACAGCTAAATTAGAAAAAGTTGATATTCCACCAGTAGATGCTCTAGAATTATATTCCATATTAAAGGAAATAAGGAATATTTTTCAACAAGTTGAGGCAAAGGAGAAATTTTCCTTTAGTTTGGAATCTTTGTTCAGTAAATATCTGATTTCGTTTGCCAAGAGTATATCCTCAAAGGTGGATAAAGCATTTATCAATGCTCTGAAATTAGAAAAATGGGAATCTTTGAGCGATCATGTTTTTTACAGTTCTTCTGTTTTGGATATTTTTAAAATGGCCAATGAGTCTATCGCTGTGTTTAATAATTTTGATTGGGACCATGATTACACCTATGCATATAGTATCTCCTTGGTTCTGAAAGTATTTTCTGATGGGATACAGCATTATTGTAACTACATTACTGACATGGTTCAAAAACGTTTAAGGGAAGGGGCAGAAGATGCTGCTCAAACTCAGCAATCGATTGAAACTGTAGTTTCAACTGAAGATAACACTAGTAGATGGAATTTTCATGAGTTAAAAAAGGCACTTGGATCCTCTTCGCAGGTTCACATTCCAAAAGCATATAAATTTGAGAAGATTGTTTGTACAATGTTGAACAATGTGGATATGATGATAACTTTGTTAGAAAAATTAGAATCCAGTATAGAACCAACCCAATTATCATCAATTCTCAACAAGCAGCCAGATTCTCGTAAGCATAAGAATAAATCATTACAAAAGGACCGTCATATTTACACGATTAGAGTTAAAAGTGCTCGTGATATCAAAGGTTACAGTAGCAATGGTCTGTCAAATAGTTCTGTTTCAGTAATCTATACTGAAGGTCACAGATGTATCGGGGAGACAATTGTTTATCCTAACTCAAATGATCCTATATGGGATCAAGAATTTGATTTAGCGATAGATGGCGGCACGCAAGCATCACTGGTGTTTAAGATATTCCATTCTCCAGGTAGGTTTAAACTGGTACGAAAGAATGAATTATGCGGTTCTGCCACTTTGGTCTTATCTTCCAAACAATTTGTTGATGATGGGCTTCCGACATCCAAAACATTATCGTTAGATACCCGAGGGGAGATTGATATTGAAGTGACGCTTGAAAATGAAAAATTAGACCCATTGTTTAGTATGGGTAAAGCTTATAGAACATTATCAAGAACAAGAGATAGAATCTTAGAATTGATGGTAAACAAATTTCTGCCTTTTATAGATTATGCATTCTCAAAAGAAGTGTTGAAGACTATTTGTGGCTCTAATGGTGTCATTGAACCCACAGATGATTCTGTTTACGATGCGATTATTCCACTATTTGATTATTTGAATGCAAATTTAAACGTCCTTGCCCAAAGTTTGTCCGAGGAATTACTTTTCTTGGTTATATTGAAAGTATGGGATGTTTTATTGAGGACAGCTGACACATTATTGTTACCGCAGTTAGATATTGCTAAACATAAGTTGGCACATGCTAAAAAGGCCCTATGGAATATTGGGAGTAAATCTAGTGTTCTGGGATATGGAAGGCCATTAACATACATTGAAATATGTGTTGTCTTTAAATGGCTTGATGCCCTTTGTGTTGACTTCTTTTATAATAATGGTGAAGGACCTCCCTTGGAATCACTGAAGAATACAGAATATCAAAATCTTCTGTTAATACCGACTTTCTATGATAAATCATGGATGGAATTGAAGAAGGAAGTTAAAACTTTATCTCCGTTATATTATAAGCATATCAGTAATCTTACAGAATCATCTAAAATTGAAGTTAGTCGTCAATTGACTACTGTACAACGTAGAAAAACCATTATGGCAAACTCTTCTAAAGCCAAGAGATTACAATACGAGAAAGAATTGCATCTTACAGAGGCAAGCAGTCAAGAGAGAGCTCTTGCGACTCTTAATATTATATTGAGAATATTGATATCAAAAGGAGAAATCGAATATGTCTACAAAGAATTACATGAAAGGAAACGAAACCTCAAACAGATCAATGTTGCCAATTTGGTTAATCAGGTTTCTCAAGGTAAAAGGATTCATTATAAAGGAACTAGCTAGATCTATAGTAAATAGTATACATAAAAAAAACAATTAAAATAGACAGTAGTATGAAGAAGTGCACATTGTGTCATTAGTGGATCTGTAAAGAGCATATGTTAAATGTATTTCTCACTGAAAGTAAAAAAATAAAATCTCCGCGACGGGGAATTGAACCCCGATCTGGCACGCGACAAGCGCCCATTCTGACCATTAAACTATCACGGATTTTTGAATAAAAAATTTTAAAGTCCGTTTCTTTTATCAGAGACTATAGCCTTACAAGAAAAACTCTTTAAGGCTTCGTTTTAAACAGAGAATAACCAATTCTTGAATAAAAATTGTTGAAAATGACTGAAAATGAGGTTTAAGTAATTGTAAAACAGTTCAAACAAGTATTTTACGCTTTTTTATAAACCAGTATTCAGTAGATTTATATCTCCAGGGCATCAGTTTATTGAAGGCAGAATCAACTTAAAACCTCAAATGAATTAAATTAACTTAAACTTGTATATTTGAAAACGTTTTAAGTTAAAACATCACTTTTTGACTTTTGTTACATTAAAGACACTTCAATATTTAATGTTTTTATTTAAACTGCTCTCTTTGGTAAGCAAGAAAATAAAAAATATAAAAAAAAAAGAATAAACAAAACATAAACATAAAAATATAAAATATATATATCAATTATTTGCAAGGGCTTTGGTAGCTGAACTTTCCCAAATCAAGTTCCCTTTTGTTTTTGGCGTTGAAGCAAAGTGGAAAGTTTTGATAATTCTGTTTATTTTTAAAACGAAGAACCGAGACATAAAAATTGAAAACATCACATCTATAAATTATTTTACTGCTGTCAATACAACACTAGCCAAATACACTAACTTCTTTAACAAAATTCTGTTAGAATGGTACTCATAGTCATATGCTATCTTCCTAATTGAGGTTATTTTTTGATCTATAATTTTCAATGGTTTGAAAATGGATTCAACAAAAAAAATCAGCTCTTTGGAACACCACTCTAAAAACAGTAACTACATACCAACTAAGACCCCGCAATCAGCCAATCAAAGATATGGCAAAGAAATATTATTACGCTGTACAGAATGGTAGAAGCACCGGTGTATACAATGACTGGAGCTCTTGCAAAGGTCAAGTTTCAGGATATAATGGAGCTGTCTACAAGAAATTCGATTCTTTAGCTGCTGCTCAAAACTTTGCTGGAAGTGATTCAGGGTACAATGCAAGTAGCAGTTCCAGTTATTCCTCTCCTTCCCCCAGTTATAGTTCCATTCCTGCTTCATCTTATGCGCCATCAAGATCATCCAACTCTGTACAAAAACCCACAATATCTGCTCCAACCAACAGAGGTTCAAAAGCTTTTTATGCCGTTAAGAGTTCCAATGCAGCTTTACCAAGTGAAGTTTTCGATACCTGGAAAGAATGCCAAGCTTATGTACATCGTCAAAAGGGTATGTCATTTAAGAAATTTGACAGTTTAGAAGCTGCCAAAAATTTCACAACAGGTACCGTTTCTGCTACTGTCGATTATAACTTGATTGGTCAGGACAAAACTGATTTTGAACAAAGCTATAAAGTACCTGAACATAAAACTTTTGTTAAACATTGTAATGTGTATTGTGATGGTTCATCACTGGGCAATGGTACTGCTGGAGCTCGAGCTGGTTATGGTGCATATTTCGAAAATGAACCAGAAAATAATATCTCCGAAAGATTGAAAGTTGGTGCTCAAACCAACAATAGAGGTGAGATTGAAGCTGTTTCTAGTGCATTAGACAAGATTTGGAACAATTTGACAGAACAAAAAGACAAGACAAACTATAAAATTAAGACCGATTCTGAATATGTTGCTAAATTACTTAATGACAGATATGGTAGCTACTCTGAGGAGGACTTACGTACATTACCAAATGCTGATTTAGCTGTCCCTATGGTCAAAAAATACGCTAAAGTGAAGAAGTACTATGAAATTAACAAAGACAGCTTCAGTAATAATGGTGACTTTTCTATTGAATGGGTTAAAGGCCATTCAGGCCATGAAGGTAATGATATGGCAGATGAGTTAGCTAGAGGAGGTGCTGCCAAACCATAAGCAATGTTAATAAAACATAACCCCATTTATCAAAATATTTCTTTATTACTTAATATACGCATGCATTAACGCTGCAATTTATATACTAGCTACATTACAATTAATCAGTCCAAGGAATTCTGAGTCAAGCCAAAAAAAGCGTGATCCTATAATATAGTCACAATATATATATTCAACTGTGAAATAGTGCTTCCACTGGAGTTATACGATAACAATAGTGCCATTTTAATCATACTTCTTTTCAGAATAATTTGAGTACATTTTGAAGATATAAAAAATAAGATCTCTAAATATCTAATATTAATATCTAATTAATATCTAATATTAATAACTTCAGAAATAATATCAACAAGAAGCCTGATACAAGCGAGCTTTATCCGAGGCACAGTGGCTGATCCTTAATCTTGATCTTTGCAATCTCTATGATTTTGGAATGATATCATTGAAATGTGGAATTCCACAAGTTAACCGTTTCCCTAATTACTTTAGAATAGTTTCGTCCGACCAATTCACGACTAAACTGTTTATTCAAGTTACCAAAAATACACCTAAAAAATATTACCGTTCCACTCAATACGGCAGAAGTACTAATGGTGATTACAATGAGTGGAGTTCTTGTTGGAATCATATACTGGATTGCAGTATAGGTGTTTATAGTAAATTTGATTTATTAGGGAATGCTAGAAGTGCCATTTTATCCAGATCCTTCCTCATTGGATCATATGGAAGCTTATACAAAAGTGGTTTTACAAGATCTTCATATAAAGATAATCCATCATATAGCCTTTTCTGTGGAGGGACAAGCAGCCCTAGAAAGAGCACCTTTTCTTACGTTAACCCATCCTACGACAACTACTTTAAAAGGCCATATTGTGTTTCAACTATAGAACTCGTTTCAAATAATTCCAATCCCTCATCGAAATCTGTCAGATCCACAATACCTAAAGCTGACTCGAATAACTATTATGCCGTTAAGAGCTCAAATCCTGCTCGACCTAGTAAAGTTTTTAACACTTGGAAAGAATGCAGATCATATGCTTATCGTCAGAAGGGTATATCATACAAGAAATTTGACAGTTTGGAAGCCGCCAACATCTTTACATCAGGTAATGTACCTTCTTCTGTCGATTATAACTTAATCGGAATGGACAAGGCTACTTTCGAACAAAAGTATAAATTAACAATCGATATAAAATTCACCAAATGTTGTAATGTCTATTGTGATGGTTCAGCACTAGAACATGATACTGATAGAGCTAGAGCTGGTTATGGCGCATATTTCGAGAATGAACCAGAAAATAATATCTCCGAGAGGTTGAAAATTGGTGCTCAAACTAACAGCAGAGGCGAAATTGAAGCTGTTTCTAGTGCATTAGACAAGATTTGGAACAATTTGACAGAACAAAAAGACAAGACAAACTATAGAATTAAGACCGATTCTGAATATGTTGCTAAATTACTTAATGACAGATATGGTAGCTACTCTGAGAAGGATTTACGTAAGTTAGCAAATATTGATTTAGTTCTTCCAATGATAAGAAAATATGCTACAGTGAAAAAATACTATGAGATTAACAAGGACAGCTTCAGTAACAATGGTGACTTTTCTATAGAATGGGTTAAAGGCCATTCAGGCCATGAAGGAAATGATATGGCAGATGAATTAGCCAGAGGAGGTGCTGCCAAACCATAAACAACGTAAATAAAAGATAACCTTATTTTGCAAGATATTTGTTCGTATTAGATTTTAATAGTTCACTTTATTACTTAATGAAAGCATTAAAACCGAACTTCTTGTACCAAAATTACATGAAAATCATAGAACCAAAAGAGTTGCGAGACAGACCTAAAATTGTTCATTTTCTGATAGAAAAAATACATGTTCAACCTCGAAATTGTAAATCCAGTCGTGCTGTACAAGAATAAAACTGCCACATTGATTGCTCTTCTTGGTAGACGATTCTAAGAGCATTTTAATGAAGCAAAATCTAAAATCTTTGAATTTTTATTTTATTTTAGAGGATAGTAATACTGATAAGAAGTCCAATACAGTTGAAGAAGCGACCCTTGTTTTAACTACTGGCTCAGTCCTAGTCTAGGCACTTGTAATTTCTATAATTTTTTAATTACTTCATTTCAAAGGGGGCAATTCAAATATTTACTTTTAGACTTTAAACTAGGAATGTTGGACAAATTCAATAGGAGATTTCTTACTCAATTTAGCAAAGATTGAACCAAAAAATATTGCTATGCAGCTCAATGCAAAAGAAGTATTGGTAGTGATTACTATAATTGGAACCGTTGTAAATGTCAAGTGTCTGGTTACATTGTAGATGTTGATAGTAACTTTGCTTTTTTAGGTGTTGCTCATAGTACTACTTTCACAGGAGTGCATGGTGCAGGCAATAGTCTTTCCTTTTATTTATATCCTCCTTTACTGGATCAAATAATAGGTTACTCAATAGTGGCTTTACTAGATCATCATATAATAATACCTTATTATACAGCAGGTCGTACCGAAGACTAAACAAATCTGGAAACAACAATTAGTCTTACAATAGATCTTCATTTGACAATTTTTTTAGAAGGGTTTATTCTGTTACACACATACAGATGGCACCGAAAACTTCCAATTCTACACCACAACCGAGTGGTGTCTCCCAAACCTATTATGCCGTTAAGAGTTCAAATCCTACTAGGCGTAGTAAAGTGTTTAACAATTGGATACAAAGCAAATCATATGTTAAAGGACAAAAGGGTATGTCAGTTAAGAAATTTGCTGCTTCAGATGATGCTATAAATTTCATCACGGGTCTCGTTCCTTCTTCTCTCGACTATAAATTAATTGAAATGGACAAAACTGATTTTGAACAAAAGTATAAAGTAACCATCGATAATTTTTTCACTAAACGTTGTAATGTCTATTGTGATGGTTCAACATTAGGAAATGGTACTGGAGTAGCTCGAACTGGTTATGGTGTATATTTTGAGACTGAACCAGAAAATAATATTTCTAAAAGGTTGAAAGTTGGTATTCAAACTAGCAGCAGAGGTGAAATTGAAGCTGTTTCGAGTGCATTAGATAAGATTTGGAACAATTTGACAGAACAAAAAGACAAGACAAACTATAAAATCAAGACTGATTCTGAAAATGTTTCTACGTGGCTTAATGATATATATGGTTGCTACTCTGAAGCGTACCTACAAACCTTACCGAATGCTGATTTAGCTGTCCCTATGGTAAAAAAATACGCTAAAGTGAAGAAGTACTATGAAATTAACAAAGACAGCTTCAGTAATAATGGTGACTTTTCTATAGAATGGGTCAAAAGTCATTCATGCAATACTGGCAATACAATGGCTGATATGTTGGCTAGAAGAGGTGCTGCCAAACCATAGTTATCGGAACAACGCTCTTTAACAAATATCCTTCTTTCAAGATGTTTTGGCTTTAATTAGTTATGCTGATTATATACAGTCATTAGATATACATGCTTTGTTATTTACAGAAATTATACACACTTTACTGTTTATTATTTACTTACCAAATATGTATATATTACTTTCATCATCATTCCAAATTCTTGTGATTAAATCTACAACACCATTATTTTCAGTTTCCAATTCATAGATACCACACATTCCTAAAAATGTTGAAGTATATAAAGTCCACATGGTTGCTCTATGACCCTTAGAGTATTTATCTTTGGGTATCTTATCAATAATCAAACTAGAAAACCCATAGTGAGCATACCATAAAAATGAAACTGCAATTGTGGTATCAATCATTGGATGTAATGCAATCCCAGCGTATGAAGTGTAAAATGGAATAGCTGAAAGTGGAATTAATGTGTATTTGATAATTCTTTGATAGTCACCTTTAAAAGTACCTTCGAATGACGTATTGATTGGTGGCTTATATTTTCCATCCTTTGTTATTCTATTATCACTTTCATTGATTGATTTAGTTTTTGCTGTGTTTAGTTTAGAGCCACTGACCTCAACTGGCTTAGTTTCTTCTTGCTTAGTTTCAACTGGTTTGGTTTCAACTGGTTTAGCTTCAATCGGCTTAGTTTCAATCGGCTTAGTTTCAATCGGCTTAGTTTCTATTTTATTATCAGCCAAATGCGATTGATACCTTCTTAAATTATACCCCACTGAAGATAGTGTTGTTGATGTAGATCTTAATGTAAATGAAGACACCAAATTGTTTTGCGTTAAGATGGTTCTAGCTGGTTTCAAAGATCCCTGTAAAAAGATAGACCCAGTTTTAAACATCTTAAACAATACTGGTATGTGTTATTCCTTAATATATCCACTACTCAGACGATAGCTATTTTCTCATGCCTATATCTCATCACTTTCCAATTTTACATATGACTATTTAGATTTGTTAAAATGTCAATTTTTCTTAGAAATCCTTTAGAGGAAATGATAATAATAATCATTAAGATAAAAAGATGTCACAAAAGGATCACTCCATAGATCCTATATATTAATACTGCAAAGAGTCTTAACCTATATTTATTAAAAAAATTGAATATATCATACTTTAATAATGGGTGGTTTGGAGTTTTTTAATGTGTATCTATTTGGAGAAGAATTCAAGATCCAAAATTGGAGTATTCAAAATTGGTTGATTGCAATATACAATGTAGGGGTTTTATTAGCCACAATTGCTGGTACGTACTCTCTGCAACTAACTCTTATCATGTTTGAAAGGGTAAAATACTCAAAAGTGTTAATGAAGTGTGAGAAAAGAGTAAAAGCATGTTTATATTTTATTCCTATTCTCGGCGGCTGGTTATTAGGACTTTGGGATCAAATTGATAACTTTCTTGACGAAATTATTTTGAAGTATTTACACAAGATGAATCAAATATTACCACTCATGGTCCACATCATCATTGTTAGAAAGTTTTTTGTCAATAATAAGAATATCAAAATATTTTATACTCACAGTAGCGATGATGTTTTGTTATATTCGGATGACAAATTGCTAACCACATTATTAATCAGCAACCACCGTTCATTAAATGATTATTTCTTAATTATTTATATGATTCTTTACAAAAATGGAGCTATCAAAGAGACTGATGGGTTAACGGATACATTTATAAAACTTTGGGATTGTGAAGAGATCAGAGATAAGATACGTTTTGAATTTCTTTCTTGGGGCAGCATCTATAACTTACCCACTTGGAAACTATTTAAAAATATTACATTAAAGGACGAAAACGTAGCTATTTCGAGTGATACTTTAAAGGAATCAATCCAAACAAAGGGTGAACAAGTGTTTATTTTATTTCCAGAAGTAAATATCCTCACCACAGAGTTATCCATCATTCAAAGAAAATTAAATCAAGATTATTATCCCTTTGTCAATAAATACTATAATGTACTATCCCCAAGATTCCAACAATTTATTAATACCCTCACAGGGTTCAAAGATGTAGTCAATTCTACTTTAAATCAAAAAGGGCCTAGTGGGAAATTCTTCATGAAAAGGAAGAAGAGTGTCCAAGCAAATGAAGAAGTTACTTCACAAGACAAACTGATTCTGTTCAACAAATTTTTGTATGATATTACCATTGTTTATTATACCCCCAAATTGGTTTCCAACGGCCATAACCATGATTCTGGGAATTTGAAAGTCATCAATGGAATTCAAATCGAAGAGATCAATCCATCCTTCTTCAAATTATTCCAAAGTAAAAACAATTCCGAAATCTCTCCTGAACCAACTATTATTGTCATCGATGTCCAAAAACATCCAGTGTCTCCCTTGCTGCTGATGAATGCTAAGAAATTGGAAAAATGGGTAGAGTTGCAATGGGTAAGAAAGGAGTCCTTAATCAATAATTTGCACTCAGAAGTGTCCTTGCAATGAAATTTCTAAATTTGCATACTTCTATATATATATATATATTCATTACTTTGCTTTCACACACAGCTAACACGCTCGCATCATCATTGCTCGACACATCGTCTTGTTCAAGTGACACACCATCGTCTTGACCCAGTCATTGCACGTATACAGCGATGTCAATGCCTCTTTTGAATCGAAACAAACTAAATAAATTAAGAAAAAAAATATATCAAACACGATTTCTTTGCAAAACTGACATTTCGAGTAAAGGCTAGACAAGAAGTGGCAAGAAACAAGCGACTCAATTGATCTTTATTTCACGTATAATCATTGCCTGAACACATTTGACTGTCATCCATACTATTATATATTACAGACGTCAAGTATTTGTTTTCTTTTCAAGGCTTATAGAAAGTGTTTGATTTAGTTTTTGAATTTAAATTTTGATAAGCCCTTCTCATCACGTATTATGATCACTCAAACATCAATTCCCGAAGTCAAGGAAGATGCCGTTGGGTATGCTTTGAATGAACGTAAACAAAAGTTGTCTCAATTTCTAGATTTAGGTCCACCGGACTTAATCACAATGGTGAAATATTCTGCCTCAAGTGCAAACACCACTAATCCAAACAGCGCTACAGCATCCAAGAGTGGGGATGTCGAAACTGTGGATCCAAACAATATGTTAAATGAATTACATTCCCATGATAAATTGAAAGGTGAATTAGGTACTTTCTTCTACTCTTTAGGTGGTGATACATCGGATCCAACCTCAATTACAATCTTCTTAAAGCAAATTGCCGATATTATTGTGGAACAACCACAAGTTTGGTTTGGTAAGAAGAAAAATTTTCAAGTGGCTAGAATTTCTTTATCTACATGGAACACTTTCAGAAAATGTGATATGAATATTATTGTTCATATTCCTGGTACAGTTCAATTATTTATCTTACAAGACAACGGTGAACAATTAGATGTTAAGCCAGACTCTAATGATAGTAAATTGATTTGGGCTGAAACCTTTATCAGTGGTGTTGTCAGATCTATGATGTTAATGAAAGATAATTATGAAGATGGTGAATTACAAAATTTGGTGGAGACCTTGATTGTTAATCCAATGGCCTCCGGTGAAATTGATTCCACCACTGATACCTTTATCAACTTATTCCCTATGGTCTATGAACATGGTGATTTGTTAGGTGCCCCATCCAATGTTATTAACGTATCCAGAACAAACAATTATTTAGTGGAAACATTAATTGAATTAGTTAGTATGACTCATTCAGTGGAAAAAGCTCGTGCCATGCTAGAAGAATTGATTAAGACATATCCAGAAGCCATTATCATCTTGATCCGTATCCTATTAGCCAATGATTATGAAATTGATGGTATGGAATTATTACATGATCAAGTAATGGAAATTGAAAAGTATAATGATGTGAATAATATAAATAGTGCCATGGGTCCAATTTTCCCACAAGATTATAGATCTGAGTTATTGTGTGTTCAAGTTAATTTTTTAATTGACATTAAGAGAGATTTCAAATTAGCACAAAATTTAGCACAAACTGCTGTAAATTGTGCACCAAGTGAATTTCAACCATGGTATCTTTTATCCAAATCATATATTAAATTGAATGATATTGAAAATGCATTATTATCATTGAATGCATGTCCTATGCAATCCATCAAGGAGAAATATTTATTAAAACGTGTGGTTCCATTCCAATCTGATTCATCGTTACATTTACCATTACCAATGGATGCAGTGTTAGAAGGAGTTACCTCTTTAAACCCACAAGATATTCAACAAGAACATAAGAATGCAGACCCTGTCTTGACCAATTTAGCAGCATCTGGATTGAAAGCTACTTTCCCATATGCTTATCAATTATTGACTGAAATTGTTCAAAAGACCGGTTGGGAAAATTTATTAAAGATTAGATCCAAATTATTTGTTATGGAAGATGAATATCAAAACTCTACCGACGAGGTTTACAAAGCTGGTGGTGTCAATGAGAGTAATGTGGCTATAAAATCCGATATGGGATCGATTGATACCTCTTCATCATATTTACGTGCTAAGAGACTTTGTGAAAGATGGTTAGATAATCTTTTCATGTTATTATATGAAGATTTAAAGACATATACATTATGGCAAGGTGAACAAGTATATTTTGAAGCTCAAAATTCTACATATAATAAACTAACTTTTGAATGGGAGTTATATGGTCTTTGTGCCAAGAGATTAGGCCATCTACCTGAAGCTGCACAAGCATGGCAAAGAGGTCTTTCGCAAAGATTTGCCTCTCTATCTGCTAAGAAATTATTAGAATACTATATTAATGAAAGAAATAGAATAAGACAGCTATCCAATTTGACGAATTCTAACATGACGTCGGGTCAAATAATGACACGTATCAACGAATTGGATCAACAAATCATCGATTTGATAGTCAAGATATGTTGTTGGAACCATAGATGGTATATTGAATTCTCTAGATTACTAATAATATCCACAGGGATAGTGATAGAAGATTTAGGTATTACAAAAGTCTCCAATGAAATTGCTGCGAAATACCCTGAAAGTGTCTCCAAATTGGTACAAACCAACATCCTAGATTTCTTCAGTAAATATACCAATGACCATTACGATAATTAATTGCTCTATACAAACATACAAACATATATATATATTTAAATATACACACACTGAGTGGTTACTGCATTAGGCTTTGGAAAAGACCAGCACGTAATATTAAAAATATTGAAAACAAAGCCACGCGAAATAAATTGGAAATAAAAATAAATTGAATATCACATCACGAAGAGGCAGGTGGACGACTGTTGCAGAGGGAATAGATATATAATTTGTATAGGTTGTGTATGTAGATTGGATATATGTTTCAATGGAGTAAAGGCACACCAATGAATACCCCTTTTGAAGAAATAGAAAGAGAACGATTACCGACGCTGTATGAAGTGTTGATACAAAGGACGTCAACGCCAGTTGATTTATGGACATTCTATACGTACCTTTCGCAATATCCATATGCTATCAATTACCTAGATTTTTGGATTGATTTGATGGCCCATACTAGACTATGTAAGGATTATGTATTGATGGTGAGACAATCTTTGATTGAAGAAGGTGAAGGCCATGAAGATATTCAATCTGTGACTACTAGTGTGTTGATGAACACATTGATGGAGGGGGAAGATGCTTCCAGAACACCGACTTCCGGTGGAGATGGCCCCAATAAAGTATCCAAGATATTAGAAGAGTGGAGACGCTCAAATGGCAATGAGATGGATATATCGAACGGTAATTTATCTCATTTGATGGACGATTTCTTGGAGTCCCGCGAACAAACAGGCAAACCGTATCTGTCCACTAGACAGTTGTTGAAGAATGCCATGCATCTTGTCCGGACGTATATTGAATCCGACTCGAAGAGTGATCGGTATCTGACCAATATCCCTGAATCACTACGACAAGAATTGATTAGAGATGTCTTACACGATGGTAAATATGATCCTGAATTATTCCATGAATTAAAAGATATCATATATCAATTCTTGGAGATTGATTGTTTCCCAAAGTTTCTTAGTCAAGTGGCATTACATAATTTACACGACGAAATATCCAATTGGAGGTTCCACAAGATTGCTCGAGACAACATCAATAGCGATACGGAATATCAATATAATGGTGGCCATACACCATTCTCAAACTATACAGTATTGAGTAGAATAATCTTTGGGCTATGCTGGCTAGGTATTGGGTTCTGGATTGGCTACACGCTGATATTTTTGAATTATTCGAGAGCCATACGCGTTGTCACAGTGGTTCCCTTTGCAGTGGGCATGTATTACGTTGTGTGCGGACTGTACCAGGTCGACATAATATACACATGGTTCGGCGTCACGCAGCGGATCATGTACGGAGAGATGAAGGAGAGACAAGATATAGTGCTCAAGGACGCAGACAAGATCCCGTGGATCCTGTGCGTGTTCGGTGGCCGCCACAGACTGCTCCGCATCCAGCACGCCTTCATCAACAGACTGCTGCTACGCAGAGGCCTGTGGTGCACGCTCATCGTCGCTGCTGCCACTGCCTGTCTCACCGTCATCTTCAGCTGCGTCCCTGGCAAGCGTCTCTGATACTCCCCCCATCGCAATATATTCTTCACCACTGCCATTAATACCGCCATTTGCCAAATTCTTCCAATGTTTTTCTCGGACATGAAAAATTATGAAGAGTCACACGCTTGCCGAGAACTGGAAAATCGCCAATGAGTAATCCAGCAATTCCTCGAGTATATAAAGGTTGCTTGCGAGCAATGCAGTCGGTTCTGCTTCTGGAACCTTCCTTTCCACTTCTCTTGGAAATAATAAACCACAACAAAACTATATAACCACATTTGGAGAACAGCTTCTATTCTATTATATTATACTAACAGTAAATTAATAACCTCACTATTCTTCATCCTCTTTATATTTAATCGAACCTGAATATATTTTATGTTTAATTCGTCCTCATCACAATATACCTGCCAAGACTATATCTCTGATCACATCTGGAAAACCAGCTCGCACTAAATTTTATCCTACCAATCAATCAATCAATCTATTAATCAATCTATTTATCACTACATTATGTCGTCAATTTCTGAACAAAAAGCTACTTTCACCATTAAAAATGGACCAACTTTCAACGGGATCTCGTTTGGTGCGAACAAGTCTATTGCCGGTGAAGCTGTATTCACCACCTCTCTAGTCGGGTATCCAGAATCCATGACTGATCCATCATATCGTGGTCAGATTTTAGTCTTCACTCAACCATTAATTGGGAACTATGGTGTTCCAGACATCAATCAAAAAGATGAATTCAATCTTTTGAAATATTTCGAATCTCCTCATATTCATGTCGTTGGTATTGTCGTCGCAGAATACGCTTATGAATACTCTCACTGGACCGCTGTCGAATCATTGGCAAAATGGTGTCAAAGAGAAGGCGTCGCCGCCATCACAGGTGTAGACACTCGTGCAGTGGTCCAATATCTAAGAGAACAAGGTTCCTCCTTGGGTAGAATCACCATTGCAAACGATGATGCTGTCCCTTATGTCGACCCAATGAATACTCATCTGGTCAAACAAGTCACTACGCAAAAACCATTCCATGTGGCAGCCACTGTCAAGGACCCAATAGCCAACATCGCATTGATTGACTGTGGTGTGAAGGAAAATATCATTAGATGTCTTGTCAAAAGAGGCGCTAATGTCACCGTTTTCCCATTCGATTATAGAATTCAAGACATTGCAGACCAATTCGATGGGATCTTCCTATCTAATGGTCCAGGTAATCCAGAATTCTGTATCGATACCATCAACAATCTAAAAGAGTTGATGTCAAATCCAAATTTGGTCAATATTCCAATCTTTGGTATCTGTCTAGGACATCAATTATTGGCCTTAGCATCCGGCGCTTCCACTTCCAAAATGGTTTATGGTAATAGAGCTCATAACATCCCTGTCATGGATCTGACTACAGGGAAGTGTTATATTACTTCTCAAAACCATGGGTATGCTGTGGATCCAGACACTTTACCTAAGGATCAATGGAAACCTTATTTTGTCAATCTAAATGATGGCTCAAATGAAGGGATGATCCATTTAACTAGACCTATCTTCTCCACTCAATTCCATCCAGAAGCCAAAGGGGGCCCATTAGATACTGATATCTTTTTCGATAAGTTCTTCCATAATGTTGAAGAATTTAAATTGGAAAAACATTCTCAAAGTGGCAAGAAAATTAATGCGATTAACAAATTGTCAAATGTTTCAAAACAATTTAACGATTCTTTAGCAAAGGAAAGAATCCTAGCTTGATTACCCTTTACCCTTCTTTTATATGCTTTATATCTATCTATCTTTTTATATGTCTTTAAGTATTAAATGCTTTATTTCAAATTTACATAAAAAACAAACCAAAAAAACCAAAAAACAGTTATCAATATATCAAATACAAAGTTTCATTAAAAAGTATACTCTCACAATTCATCATAATATAATACTTGTACTTTCCTCTATCCGTACAAAGGCAACATTATATAATATGGCAGAAGACAAGAAATCCAGATTTCTTCTTTCAGTAGATCCGAAGATTGCCAAACAAAGAGACGCAAAGACAGACACCTATAAAAGATTTCAATATCTTTTATCAATTACTGATTTATTTCGTCATTTCATATCAATTAAATCAAAACATGATAAAAATCTACAGAAATTATTAAAACAAACTGAGCAAACTCATTCAAATGGTTCTTCAAATGGTCATGTCTCTAGACATAATAGAAAATCCGAGAAAGAGGAAGATGCAGAATTAATTGCAGGCGAAGAAGATGAAGAAGACGATAATATGTATGATAACGAAGAATATGTCACTGAAACACCAGGCTTTATTCAAGGTGGGAAACTAAGAGACTACCAAGTGCAAGGTTTGAATTGGCTGATCTCTTTACATGAACATAAACTGTCCGGGATTCTGGCAGATGAAATGGGGTTAGGGAAAACATTCCAAACTATTTCTTTCTTGGGTTATTTAAGATATTCAAAAAACATCGAGGGTCCTTATTTAATCGTGGTACCTAAATCTACTTTAGATAATTGGAGACGTGAATTCAATAAATGGACTCCAGAAGTTGATGTCCTCGTATTACAAGGTGATAAAGAAAGTAGAAACGAGCTTATTGAAGAAAAAGTTTTACAATGTAAATTTGATGTACTTATTACATCATATGAAATGATCATCAGAGAGAAAAATGTTTTGAAAAAATTTGCTTGGGAATATATTATTATTGATGAAGCACATCGTATTAAAAATGAAGAAAGCTCTTTATCACAAATCATTAGACTGTTTTATTCTCATCATAGATTATTAATTACTGGTACTCCATTACAAAACAACTTACATGAATTATGGGCTTTATTGAATTTCTTATTGCCTGATATTTTTAGTGATTCTGAAATCTTTGATGAATGGTTTGAACAAAATAATTCCGATGAAGATCAAGAAGTGTTGATACATCAATTGCACGCTGTTTTAAATCCATTTCTACTGAGAAGAGTGAAAGCTGATGTAGAGAAATCATTATTGCCTAAGATTGAAACTAATGTTTATGTCGGTATGACCGAAATGCAATTGCAATGGTATAGATCATTATTAGAAAGAGATATTGACGCTGTGAATGGAGCGGTTGGGAAAAGAGAAGGGAAAACACGATTATTAAACATCGTTATGCAATTAAGAAAATGTTGTAATCATCCATATTTGTTTGAGGGGGCAGAACCAGGGCCTCCTTATACTACAGATGAGCATTTGGTGTTTAATGCTGGTAAAATGATTGTCCTAGATAAATTATTGAAGAGATTAAAGGAAAAGGGATCTCGTGTATTGATTTTCTCTCAAATGTCAAGAATGCTAGATATACTGGAGGATTATTGCTATTTTAGAGAGTATGAATATTCTAGAATCGATGGGTCGACAGCACATGAAGATCGTATCGAAGCCATTGATGAATTTAATAAACCAAACTCTGAAAAATTTGTATTTTTATTAACCACTCGTGCTGGTGGGTTGGGTATTAATCTAGTTACTGCTGACACTGTCGTGCTTTTTGATTCTGATTGGAATCCACAAGCAGATTTACAAGCTATGGACAGAGCACATAGAATTGGTCAAAAGAAACAAGTTCATGTGTATAGATTTGTCACTGAACGAGCCGTGGAAGAAAAAGTTATTGAAAGAGCTGCACAAAAACTAAGATTAGATCAACTGGTTATACAACAGGGTTCAGGTAAACGTACCGCTGGTATTGCCAACAATAAAGATGATTTATTAGATATGATTCAGTTTGGTGCTAAAGATGTCTTTGAAAAGGACACAACTAAAATTACCACTGATGTTGATATCGATGAAATCTTAATGAAGGGTGAACAAAAGACTCAAGAGCTGAATGCCAAATTCCAATCTCTTGGGTTAGATGACCTACAAAAATTTAATGAAATAGAAAATCAATCTGCTTATGAATGGAACGGGCAAAATTTCCAAAAGAAGAGCAAAGATAAAGTGGTCAATTGGATTAACCCCTCCAGAAGAGAAAGGAGGAGAGAACAACAAACTTATTCTGTTGATGATTATTACAAAGAAATCATTGGTGGTGGTTCATCTAAATCAAGTAAAAACACTCCGCAAACCAAAATACCAAAGGCTCCCAAATGGGTTCAAGGCCAGGATTTTCAATTTTTCCCAAGCCAGCTAGAAATCCTTCAAACTAAAGAACAATTATCATTTAAGAAGAAGGTTAATTATCAAGTCACTTCATATGACATTGTAGGTGAAAATGACGAGGATGAAGAGGATGAAGAGGCTGAAGAGGCTACTGATGCAAATAAGAAAAAGAAAACAAAGGAAGAGTTAGCTAAGGAAGAAGAAGAAATAAAGGAAAAGATAAAAATTGAACAAGAAAAGATTGATAATGCTCCAGAGTTCACTGAAGAAGATGAAGAAGAGAAACAAAGACTTATTAATCTTGCATATAGTAATTGGAACAAGAGAGATTTTACTTCATTCATCAGTGCCTGTGCTAGATATGGGAGAAATAACATGGCGGCAATCCGCAACTCCATTGAAAGCAAGACACCAGAAGAAGTCGATGAATATGCTAAAGTTTTTTGGGAAAGGTATACAGAAATTCAAGGCTATGAAAAGCATATTTTTGCTATCGAGAATGGTGAAAAGAGAAATGAAAAGTTGAAATATCAGGAATCTGTTCTTAAAAAGAAGTTAGAACAATATGATTATCCATTATATGAAATGATGATTCAATATCCACCAAATAATGCAAGAAGAACGTACAATTCTTTGGAAGATAAATTTATTCTTTTAGCTGCGAACAAATATGGTCTATTGGACAATAAACTATATGAAAAGATTAAGCAAGAGATCATGTTAAGTGATTTGTTCACATTCGATTGGTTCATTAGATCCAGAAGTATACATGAATTATCTAAGAGGGTCAACACACTTCTAACTTTAATTGTCCGTGAATATGAATCTCCAGAAGGTTTAAAGAAAAAGAGAACCAAGACTCCTTCTTCGAGAGAGGAAGAATTGAAGCTGATCCCAGGTATAAATGGCAATATTGATGGTCATATTGATAAAAAGGCTAAAGTTCAACAATAAATTGCTATTTATTTGATACATTTCAGTTATGTTCTGTTTTAACAAATAAACTATATAATTAGATAGATACGATGCAAATACATAAAGTTGTAGTGATATGACCCATGATGCGAGCAGATGAAACAAAATAAATGATGCGGTTTATTGATTAGAAATCAGGAATATTAAGTTTATATGTTTGTAAGAGTAGAGAGCTAAATATTCTACTATTCGGTAGGGTTTTTCTTTATTGTGCTGACTTTTCCTTCAATTGTTGTTCGATTTTATCAAGAGTAGCAATAAAAGCCTTTTCGTTAGATGCAATTTCTGTTTTCAAAGCAGTCAATGATTTTTCAATTTCAGATGCTAATTGGAATACACTGACTTGACCCTTTTCATTTCCACCTGTATTTTCTTTTAATGGTTTCTTTGCTTCCACAGAGGAGCTAGTACTTTTAGTACTTATAGGACTTGGCTCTTTTTGTAATGGAGTTGTTGCTGGTGAATCTTCAGCAGAGGTGTTTGTCATTACAAATCGAAAGTGGTTCTGTTATGTGCGATGATTGCTGTGATGTGTTTGTGTTGTTTCAACTCAGTTTGATCTTGAAATTGTCTATCTTTTAAAGATCTTTAAATATGGACTACAAATTAGATCTATGAAAAATTAATCACGGTATAGTGATGAGCAAACGTAAACACAGGATAGAAGAGGTAAAGATAAGATGAAATGGACTCCCATTCTTCGACAACTGGAAAACAAGTATTTGTATGATGGTATTTTAACAAACTTTGTTAACCAGAACCAGAATATTGTTAATTCTACAGTTTTCCAAGGTACTTTATATGAATATACCGTGATGAGGGAATTACACGGGAAATTGTTTATGGATAATGTTAATAAAGTGGGTGGTGCTCACGATGGGGGTGTTGATATTACATCGACTTGGAATATTAATAAAATACACAAAAGGGTCGAAAACGTAATGGATTTGAGTAAGTTATATCCTCGAGACAAAATACCGAAAAAGATCAAACTTCATTCAGGTACTGTCAATCCATTAATTCATAAGATAGCAAACGATGAAAATATAAATTTAGATGTACTAGTTCAATGCAAAGCCTTCAATAAATCTAAAGTAACTCCAAGAGAATTTAGAGAGCTTATAGGTACGTTCAATTCCATGGTTCCACGAAGTAAATGGAAGTCATCTGTAATGATAATGTCCTCGCCACATCTACTTACACCAGATGGATTAAAACTTATAAACAGTCTCGACATATCATTAATATATTTAAGAATTGGCCAACTAACCAAGAACTCCGATAACTCATTTGATCTTGCTAATAGCGGTAAATTATTAAATTACTATGAAAATGAGACAGCAAATAGACTTCTATTAGGATGTGGAATTAATGAATGTCTAAAATTGGGATTATGTAATGATAAGGAATGAATAGATTAAAGTATCAAAATGATAAATGCTTGTATATATATATATATGTATGTATGTATTAAAAAAAGAATGGGAAGCTGTCAAATTTGATTGATAAAGTTAGCGAAGTATTAATTAGTAATTATTTGTAAATTTGACTTATAGTGTAACTTATCACAAGTCTATAAAAGTAAAAGAGCAATTATATGCAAATGGAAATGAGGTGCTTATTTGTTTCAAAATTTCTTCCATTTGAAACCAACAGCGAAATATCTGGAAACCACAAAACAAGCTGCACTAAATAGAGTAGTTACAGCACAGAAAATCTTGTAATGTTGATAGTTAGCTTCAGATTTATTACCAATGATAGCACCAGTAATTGGAAGGCCTACCAATGTGGCAAATGAAACACAGAAATACATTGTTGAATAACGTTTACCAAAATCTTCAGTCTTTGAAATTTGGCCACAACAAACAGGTAATAATGAGAAAATGGAACCAGAGAAGAACCCGTATAATGCACTGATCACATACATACTGGTTAAATCATTGCCGAAAGGCAACCAGCCCACCAACATGACCACACCTAATAGAAACAATGTTCCGATTGCGACGTTGAATCTACCGAAGGAATCACTCAGAGCACCTGGAACCCATCTACCTGGAATCCCTGTTAAGTTGATGACCATAACTAACATGTATGAATCAGACTGGGAAATGCCTTTACTTAGGGCATAAGCACCGTAATATGTAATGACAGAAGTTAACGATAATTCACCGATACAAGTACCAATGACACAAGTTAGATATCTCATGTCACGGAAGGCCTTAGCATCGAAACTTTGAATGATATAAACTCTGACAAAGTGTTTCCAATTTGATTCTTCTTCATATGTTTTATCTTCAGCATGTAGTCTTTCATGTGCTAAACAAATGGAAAGACCTAATAAGACTAAAGAGATTAGTGCAAAAGAACGGATACCCCAGACAAACCCATAGTATGGATCCGAATCAGATTCCATAGAGAAAAACTTTCTTAACATCAATGGGAAAAGCCCACCACCGACGGACCCACCGACGGTTGCTAAAGCGCATGCAGTTCCTCTCTTTCTCTTGAAATAATGGGCTGGGCAACTCACCAATGGAGATAAGACAATACCGTTACCGAAGCCAGTGACAATGGAGAAGGATAAGATGAAATGCCACATTTTGGTGGAGTTAGCAGCACCTAAAAGACCACCTACCATAAGAACAGAACCTAACATCATTGGATGCTTGAATCCATTTCTATCAAAATATGTACCACTAAAGATACAAGAAGCAAAACAAATGAAAAGCATAATGGAGAAAATCCAACCGATAGTTGAAGAAGATTGATCAGCTAATTGATGGTTTTGTAGATAATTTTCAATGACACCTACAGTGTTTATCAAACCAAAACAAGCGACTAAACCTAGGAAACAGCCGAATACCACGATCCATGCTTCTTTGCCACCTTCTGGGAAGACTTCATTATCATCATTCTCTTCTCCTTCTTCTTCAGAAACATCGCTTTTAGAATCTTTCTCTAGATCAGTCGAGGAGGATGAGGCAGAAAAAGAGGAAGTGTAATCCAGTTCACGTGTAGTTTCTTTTGTAATATTAGAATCCTTGGTCTTTTCTTCTTTTGTAATGTAAAAATTATTAGTATCATAGTCTGATCCATATGACTTGCTACTTAGTGAACTAGCAAATGAATCAACTGTATGCAATTTTGGAATATTAGCGTTTAGAGCATCTAAAGTAGTAGTTACTTCATCATCCAATTTAGTATTTGCTGAGGATGATGAACTTTGAATTGGAGCACTTGTCACAGTTTCATTGTAATCTTTGCTAGACATCTGAGTTTTTGTAAATTTTGCAACTAAGCAGGAACTGTTTCTAACTGTGGTTTGTTATTCACTGATCACTAAAAGGTCTACAAAAGAGGAATATGCATTTACCAAGTGTAAAACTCAGGCTCTCATTTATATACAAATTCAAGTTTGCAGGTGTATACGTCCCAGTTCTTGATAGTAGGAATGCACGATCTCACTTTAAATGCCTGTTTGTCTATTGTGATTCTCGATCTGACTCCACTACAAGAAAGAAAAAGAAAAAAAGAAACACCACACCACATCACAGTATGGAGCCAGTTGCTGTCGGAACACGATCCCCGATGAAGTGAGTAACTTGCTGGAGCTTGACTCTTTGTCTCTAATGACTCAAACCTCTCTGTGAAAAAAAATAAAAATAAAAATAAAAAATATTTGCTTGCTCGAGAAAGATCCCACCAGGGAATTAAAGACCGTTCCTGGAAATGTGTCAAAGACAGAAAACCCGTTTGGTTACTTTTTTTTTTTGCGCGCTCGGGATCCGATTCCCGAGATTGCGTTGCCTGCGTGGAAATACGATGGGTGGTTTTTCCGCCGAGATTGAGTGAATGCAGCAGAAATGTGCATTCTCGCCAGGTTGTTCCGGTCTATTAATAGCTGAGCTGGAAATGGGCCATGGCAGTCCAGAACCAATTAGTACGGTAGCCGCCCAGGGGGGGTTAATAGGAATATTGCCTAATGCTAAGTATATTTGAATTGATAGGCTATATATGATTGCTACACCAGACTATTCAAAAGGTGCGGGAAGCGCTCCCCTCTATGCAAATTTCTTATTACTCAATTACGGCAGTTTACAATCTAGATTCCGCTTAGATTGTTCCAATTTCTTATTACTCAACTACGGCAGGTTACAATTTAGACTCCGCTTAGACTGTTCCTGTCCTTTACCCTCTGGTTGAACTTCAATTGTTTCTTTTTATTACTCTTGGTTCCGTGAAATTTTTGGGATAGTTTCTTATATGCTTCCTTTGTCGTCAACTTGTTCCCCTGGGCATCCTTGTATTCCAGATTGATTGTTGGATTATAAGTTTCTAAGTTTACACCAGAATGGTCTCCCTCCTCTCCCACTTGATCCTTCACGTGGGGGGTATCCGAGGGGGGTATGTCCTCCTTCTTTGGTAATATATTATGATCCTTTAAAAAATTTAAAGTCGAGGCAAGTCCATTATAAAAATCTACTTTAGGTTTCGGTATGATGTCCGATACGCTATCCTGCGGTTTGTCTTCGACTGGATTGTCAGAGGCAGGTGATGGCACACTAATATCCTTCGAAGATATCTTTTCAAAACTTTGCGGCTCATTTAAAATATTACTATTCAATGAGTCAAAAAATGTCGTGGTTTCATCAATTGTTAAACCACTGTTTTGAATCGATTGCATCTTGTTTAATGATTTTAACCTGGCTTCTTTCTCTATCTTTTCCCTCCTGATGATCATGGAAATGTCTTCCTCATCAATTTCTTCTGAACTCATACGGTTAGATACTTTTTTCCGTTGTGGGATTATAAAATCTTCATC
Organism: Monosporozyma servazzii; assembly: GCA_033807795.1. Taxonomy (NCBI): domain Eukaryota; kingdom Fungi; phylum Ascomycota; class Saccharomycetes; order Saccharomycetales; family Saccharomycetaceae; genus Monosporozyma; species Monosporozyma servazzii. The sequence continues at coordinate 127,606 of CP138599.1, read as the reverse complement.
GCCAGATTCTTCTTCCTCGTCGTCACCTAACTTCACAGACTGTATTTCAGAAGGTAACTTGATGATATTTCTCTTTCGGTTCGAAGATTGATCTTTATCCTTTCTTTTCCTCTTTTTAATCTTGACCGGTTTGAAATCAGTAGCATCCTCCTCCTCCTCATCATCATCATCACTATGATTATCAAAGGCAACCCGTATCTTACCATCGAAATGAAGGTTAGATTGTGACTCGGCTGCAGACTTCTCAATATTCTCACTAGTTTGAATCTCACCACCAACAACAATAGTATTTTGAATCGGTTTGACCTTAGCATTCTCTTCGGTTTGAGCAATATCCTTAGATGAAACGTCTAACACCATCTTCTTTCGACGCCTATCCTTATTCATGCTCTTCAATTTAAGATTCTTAGCGGTCTGTTCTTGTATAGCTACATCTTCGTCTTCTAAGATATCATCAGTGTCTTCATCTTCCCCTTCATTACCAATGGAAGTTTCTTTTAATGTCAAGATAGTGCTTTTTCCTTTCGATAATTTTCTTATATCATGGGAAACTTGCATAATTGGCAAATCATCATCCTCATCCTCACCTTCTTCTTCTTCTTCTTCATTATAATGATTTAATTTAACTTTGTTTGGGTTTGGTTTCCTTTCCCGAACAGAATTTAACCAATTATCACCATCTTCTTTATTGTTGCTAGATTCCGATATTATGCTCGCTTGATGTAAAGAAATCTTTTGATTCATCTTATCTAACTTGTTTCGAAGCATAGAAACTTTATCCTTTGCTATAAAATGTACTTCATTGTCTTCTCTAACATTTCCAGTTTGCGTTTCCTTAGTCTCTTCTCGTCTCTTTGTTTCTTCCACAATAGGTTTTAAACCAAGCTGGATTCTAAGTTTATTCGTCTCTTCTAACGATAACGATATTTCACCAGACATGTTTGGATTATCTTTTCCCTTTAACTACTATTTTACAATAATTGTACTAAAATTTTACGATGACCTTTAAAGATTTCAAATCTTTACAATTTTAAAAAATTATTTCGTTATTCCAAATAAAGCATAGATAACAAAAGTAATTTGATTAATTATATTTTTAATTTTAATTATAATATATATACTACAATTTGAATAGGTTGCATATATATAGGATTCAAACCTCACAAGAAACAAAAAGATAGAAACTCTGATAAGTTCTTTAGATAAAGGTTGAATATTTCTAATTTACAAAATTGGTTGAAATTTTTAAAATGGTGGGAGGGGATTAAAAAAAGAAGATTTAGTTTAACATGAATGGTATTGATAAAATTGGATTAATGCATAAGGTTAAATCTATTTCTTTTCCTTCTTGGATTTCTTATCTTTCTTTTCCTTCTTTTCCTTCTTTTCTTTCTTTTCCTTCTTTTCCTTCTTGTCCTTCTTTTCTTTCTTTTCCTTCTTTTCCTTCTTTTCCTTCTTGTCCTTCTTTTCTTTCTTGGATTTCTTAGATTCCTTCTTTTCTTCTTCATCATCAGCATCTCTCTTTCTCTTCTTTTCCTTCTTATCTTCTTCTTCAGATTCAGATTCAGATTCGGATTCAGATTCGGATTCGTCATCAGAATCTTCAGCAGCAGCTGGAGTAGCTTCAGCAACAGTATCGGCATCGGCGTTGTAAGCTCTAGCTTCAGTGATTTCAACCTTCTTATCTTCTCTAACAACCTTTGGTGTTGTTCTTAAGTCTCTACCTTCTAATTGTGATAATCTATTTTCAACCTTAGCTCTAACATCTAAACCAATGTCACCAGAATCATCTCTATCTTCAGCTAAAGCATCATAACGTAAAGCAACGGCAGCCTTAGCAGCTAAGACTCTAGCAATCTTACCCTTATTCTTACCAGTAGCTTGACCAACTAAAGAGGCATGGTAAAGAAGACCATACTTTGGAGTATCATGTTTAGTCTTTAAAGCTCTGAAAAGAGCCTTTTCAGCACCTAAGATTTGGATAGTAGAAGCTGGGGATTTAGCTAAAGAGATTAAAGAACCAGAATGGGCGATTAATCTAGCACCGACTAATTCACCGACTAATTGAGTTAAATTTGGAGCAATAGCCTTCATTCTAGATGATAAGTAGTTAGATAATTGTTCTCTGTAAGCAGCGAAATCAACAATTTGATCAGCTAAAGCCTTGATGTTATCTAAATCGGTTTGAGTAATTTCAGTACCCATGGAAACTTCAGCAGCGGTCTTGACACGTTCTTCAATTTCTTCAGGTAAGATTTCGCTCATGTCAGTTTCATGAGCCTTGGATCTAATACCCATGGTTAAGATAATTCTAGCGTAGGCAACAGAATCGGTCACAATCTTGGCCAATTCTGGGAAATGCCACCCGTACCATTCTTTGACTCTCATAGCATAGGTGTTTAATTCTTTGTCTAAGTCATCTAATAAAGCAATGGCTTGGATAATCATAACATCAACTTTATCAGCAGAGAACTTTAATTTATGACGGCCAATGGAATGAGCTAAACCTAAGGACATCTTATCTAAATCAGTTTCGTTTAAACCTGGTAATAATTCTGGTAAGTATTCCTTAACAGCTCTGTAAATATCAAGAGTGACAGCATCAGAGACAACGTTGAAGTTTAAACCTAATTTGTTAATGGAGTTGGCTAATTTAGTTTCAGAAACAACTAAAGTGGCCTTCTTATCCTTCTTGATTTCTTCTAATAATTTTTCTAATTGTGGAGAAACTTTACCTTCAATGATGGAATTGGCTTCTTCTAAAGCAGTAGCAGCAGAGTTGAACTTAGAGAAAGCAGCGATTTTAAATTCTTTTAAGACTTTTTCAGAAGAGTTTAAGTCTTCAATTAAACTGGTAGACTTGTAGATTTTCTTATCAGAGGCCTTTAAAAGGGCGTAACCAGCAGAGGTTTCAGTTAACACGTAGGACATATTTACTGCAGTGGGGGTTAGTGGGATGGTTGTTTCTATATATAACTTGTAGGTAACAAACTCTATCTAAATAGTAACAAGTTTATTTAATAAAGCTTCTCAGCAAATTTCACATCTTGAAAATTTTCGATGAGCTTTAAAAAAAATTTTCAAACAGAAAAAATCATGAAAAATTTTGTACAAATTCACAGTCACGTGGAAACGTGCTAGGGCATCGAGGGCTGCAATTTCCATCTTTTCCGAAGTCCTATACAAATAAGAGGTGGTACCTGTATGTATTGGTAGTTTCTTGCTCGAGGAAGTGGCTTCCGGGTGGTATACGTCTTACCAGCAATACAAGTATAGGAGACTGTTACTATATAAATATATATGTGTGTGTGTGTGTGTGCTGTAATTTTTCATTGAAGCATTAATAAGCTGGTGTATTTCCATATAACAGTTTGAATTATACTAAATTCACGATGAATGCTTTGATCTCAGTACATCTTCACGGTACACGGCTTTACGGTTCTTCATGTCTGATTCAACTGTAAACTCATGTAATTTTGTGTGATGGGATACTTGTCCTACGCAATGGCTTTCCACTGTTTTTTTCAAAGAAAGATAACAGAGACTTAACACGAAGCGTTATCTGTGTGCGGGAACCCTTTGTTCGAATTCAGTTAACTGGTACAAATAAAGCCACAAACCACGTTCATGATTATTAAACGTAATCATTGTATTTCTTGGAATAGTAATCCTTATTTTGTTTATTTTTGCGATTCAAGTAAGAATCTTTTCAAGTTGAACAGCCCCAGTATACAGTGGGACATCCAAGTAAACAGAGAGCCAGTCCTTATTATCCACCTGAACAAGTACCTGTCGAACAGGATTCCTGTTGAACAAGTCCCCTGCCCAGGAATAAATAGAAAGTAGGTGTAATCGCTACTATTTAAACTTTGCTATCCGGAACAATGTGTGGACGGAGGCGGAGACGGAAGCGGAGACGGAGACAGAGACAGCGTCGGAGACGGAAGCGGAAGCTTAGTAATAGATACATTGCACTGTACGATAATATTCAGCCTGGTAAGAAATGAAATGGGCCATGTCAACAGAATGAAACTAAGTGAGATATAGATGATTAATAGATAAAGATAATAGATATACTATATAATTATTTATTGCTTATCCCATCCTAACTTTAAAGCTTCTTCATAAGTTGGGGAATCGGTGTAACCTTCCTTTGTCATGGTGTAAAAGGTTGGTCTATCGTATTCGTTTAATGGTAAACCATCCTTTAATCTTTGGACAAGATCTGGGTTGGCTAACCAATATCTACCGTAGGCAACTAAAGTGTTTTCGTGCTTGACAATATCTCTAACAGCTTCAGGACGTAAAGCCATGTTACCGGCTCTGATAACAGCACCCTTCCAGATACTGTAGACAAATTCATTGTCGGCGGTCATATCTCCACCTTCACCTTCGGTCAAAGTGAAATCAGAGACAGATGGGTCAATCATATGAAGGTAAGCTAATCTCTTACCTTCCTTGGCTCTCTTTTCTAATTCACCAATGATGTAAGCATATTGAGCAATAATACATGGGTCCTTGGAACCAACCATATTACCAAAAACACCGAATGGAGAGAATCTAACACCGACCTTTTGGTGACCAACAGTTTCCATAACAGCATCAATGATTTCTAATGGGAAACGTGCTCTGTTTTCAATGGATCCACCGTATTCATCGGTTCTGGTGTTACAGACAGGGTCCAAGAATTGGTTGATTAAATAACCATTGGCACAATGGATTTCAACACCATCAGCACCGGCAGCTAAAGAGTTCTTGGCGGCTTGGACGTAATCGGCAATATATTGCTTCATTTCATCCTTAGTGATACCATGTTGTGGTAAATCGTATTTGATGGAATCGGCCTTCTTTTCTTCATCCATGTAAACACCATCAGAAGCAGAATCGTAACGTAAACCATCTCTCTTTAAAAGAGCTGGGTATGCTTGTCTACCAATACTCCATAATTGAACGTAGACATAAGATTTGTTTTCATGAATTTTCTTGAAAATCTTAGTCCATTCAGTTATTTGGTCTTGGTTCCAAATACCTGGGGCAACATCGTAACCACTGGCTTGTTTACTCACAAAACAACCTTGGGTTAAAATCAAAGAACCTGGGTATTTAGATCTTTGATCGTAGTATTCGACAGACCAATCGTTTGGAATATGGTTGGCATCTCTCATTCTGGTTAATGGTGGTAAGACAGCACGATGTTGCAATTGCATTTCACCGATTTGAATTGGCTTGAATAAGTTGGTGTCACCTAAAGCAACAGGCTTGAAATCTTTGACGAAGGACATGGCTGGTTATTTGAGTTTTGCTTTGATACTCTATGTTGTGAAAATATAAATTGTAATGTAAAAGGATAGATAACATTTAAAAGTTCCAATGAAATTTTGACATAATCGTAACTGGATCTGAATCAATTTATATATAAATGGCAGGTTGCCTGCAAAATAGAGTTTGATCTCAGATCAAATATTACCTCCGCCTGCCTCGAGAAAGACGGCAGTAACCGGATCGGATCTATTCAAACATGGAAACAATACTCCACTGGACAAATTTTGTTCTATTTCAAAATTTTCCACAAAGAAAGAAGCAGGAGATCCATCAAAAGAAAGAACAGTGCATGCCCGAGTGGGAACAATGCAGAAGGTAGTAAAGTGGCCGCTTACTAAGGCAAAATCAGCAATTATTATCAGGGTTAGGCCTGGTTATTGTGTTTATCTTCTTGTTAGAACCTGGGGAAGGCAATGAGTGAAAAATTAAAAAATTTAACTGATATTTGGAAATTTGGAAATTTTTTGAAAATGATCATAAAGCGATGGGTTGTGAGGTTTGACATTTGTTTCTTCAATAGTCATGTCCAACTTCAGTCTGCCTAGAGCATGATAGTCGGATGTCGCAATCATCTCATTATAATGAGGTTTCCCCTCTGTCTGTTCTACAAGAATCGTAGCCAAGGATTTTGAACTGCAACCTTATCGATTTTCAGAATGTTCAGCTTTCTTGACTGTAACAAAAACATCACCTATTAGAAGGAAACAAGAAAAGAAAAAAAAGCAATATCGCTCGACTTGTTTAAAACGTTAGTGTGGATATAGTCTTCCCCAGTGCATAGTAGTGATACTGATGTGGTTCAATTTGTAGTAAAAAACTTTTAGTTATTTAACTTTTTTTTATGTGTGTGTGGGAGGGTATATATATATATATATATATATATATGTATGGGTGGTCTATAAATGTAGGAATAACGTTAGAATGTATTTTATGAAACAACTAGTGCTTAATTGTGAGAGAATATGGGAAATATGAATATTAATGTGCACTTGTACTGTTTTCTTTTTCTTTTCGAGTCAAAATAATCTCTTCAGATGATTTATTTTTGGAATAAGTAAATCACAGTATGAAGGAAGATTGAGGATAGTACAGGAATGGTGAAATTGTCATCCCAATTAAATATGTCAATACCTTCACTAAATGCAGCAACAAGTCCACCTAACCAAGCCAATTTATGTAAACTTAATCTACTCGTTTCGACAGACCACATAATTTTACCCAATGGATTCGAAGAATCATAGATAGGGACAAATAACCCGTAAAACATATAGCATGTCAAAACACCGACAGTGAAAGCGGCTAAAGAACCGGCTAAAGATTTATGTTTGGTTAGTTTAGGTGTCAAATGACCGTATTTCCTACCAAATGTAGATGCAGCAGTATCAGACCAGCTTAAAAGACATAATGATATCATAGCCACATCCTTCGAAAAAAATGTAAATGAAAAGATTAAACCCAGGAGATACCATAACACACCGTTATAAGTGTGAATCTCTTTCTTTCTCATTAATGGGCCCGCGACATGGCAATAAAGATAATTAAAGAATGGCCAATGTAATCTTATAACATCTAACCCCAAGATGATGATGAAGGCGATGGCTAAAGGTTTGATAACATTTTTATAGTTAACACCTTGAGTGTATAAATATAATGTGATGAAGCCAATGGAGGAATGGAACACTTTACGTGGAACTTCGTGTCTTGTAATAAAATCGCCAAACCACTCGTGCGATTTCAAATGTATCTCAGTAACAGGCAGATGGATGTCATCATCGCTACTGGTCCCTGTTGAATCGACAGAAGACTCTTTCGTTGCATCGTTGTTACTCTTAACATTTCTCTTCGACAGTGAAGACACGTCAGCAGCGTGTAGTTTTACATTAGACGTTTCTTTTAGTTCCTGCATGGTAATATCAACAGTATGCATAAGCAGTTGTGCTGGATAATTGTGTATGTGTGGTGTTCCTTTGATCTATATCAAACTATGTGAGTAATATGTAAATTGTTTGTTGATAGTTTCTAAATATCTGTTCACTTGTCAATTTTTGTTCATATCAAATTTCAAATGCTGAAAATTATACAGATTTTCTCGAAAGTCCCACTTAACACATGATTGACAAGTTATATAGAGTAAAAGCTAAATAGTTAACACCACAAATATAGATCGATAGGTTAATATATACAATTATATGGTAATGAAATAATTGCTAATTTTTGTTTTTTGATATGTTATGTTTTTACGTTTTGATTTAAACAAAATCTACTTACCAAATTATACAATTAAACTAGATGAAAATATATTAATATAAAGGAAAATATAAGAAATACTTTTTTAATAAAATTAGTAGAAAGTGGTGGCCTTCTTGTAAGAGAAAGTCTTGGTAGACTTTTGGACTCTGTGTGGTAATGGGAATTTTAAGTCCTTGGTTAAGAATTGCTTAACGTATGGTCTCTTAACATCAGCAGTCTTTTCAATTTCAGCAACCTTTAAGATGTGAATAGATCTGAATCTAGTTCTGTGTCTAGCAGCCATGTCTTGGTATAAAGTTTCAACGGCAGCGACTCTGGAAACATCTCTGACTTCCTTGTACATGTTGTGAGTACCAGATCTGGAATCGTATCTGACCCAGATACCGAAGTTCTTAACCTTGGTTGGGTGAGCTTCAGCGATTTGGTTGACAGAGACAACTTCACCAGAAGCCTTCTTAACCTTGTGTAATTTTTGTAAGAAATACCAGTAACGAGACTTAGCAACAACTTCGTTAGAAGCGAAGATTCTCATTCTGAACAACTTTGGTTCTGGAACAGATTCAGTTGGTAAATTACGACCAATAACTTGGTATTCTTTTAAATTAGCCACTATTAAAAAGAGAATATTGGAATGTGATGGGAAGGATTAATCCTTTCACATTTCATGGTCATTTTTGTTAGTAAAATTATGTTCAGGTAGTCATTGGTAATATAGCAAAAAGAAATATGGAGGTTGAGAGAAATGTATAATCACGTCAATCGAGGAATTCGTGATGCTGAAAGTTGGACCTCACTCATTGGTTTTGAGTTCTACAATATCACCAGTAATAAACTGAGTATCATACTGATTCAAAATAACGGTATTCAAGTTTTCTTTTATGTTTTTCTTTATAGTTATTGATAATGGAATCAGCATTGTGGGTATCAAAAAAATTGAAAGTATACTCGAAATTTTCAGTCTTCTTTATATGGTTTGTTTCCTAACATCGTTGTTCAAAAGTTCATCATCTCAATCGTCCAGTTTTGCTATCATTTATGTATGTTTTTACTCACTTTTTCAGTAGTCTGCTTCCTCTTAACTTGACCAATTTGAAAACACAATAGTAAAATAATGACCATTTTTTAATGATAGCCTAAAGTGCTTGGTTTATTGATGTTCGCACCATACAAAACTTCCTCTCAATGGGTAGTTGGGGACCCTGACTGTAAGAGGTGGGTGGACACTGCGGGAGGACCTGCCTGGGATGGGGATTGAGGCAATCCAGAGAGCCCTCTGCCTAGGCTCCGTGACGGCTGTCTGTCTGGGGCGACCGCAGAGTGGAACCCTCGAAAGAAGGCAAGAGAGGAAGACGCTCCCACTGACAGGTCAATCTTGGTACATCTCCGCTGGGCGGTACAAAGCATCGGACGCAAAAAATGATAACACGGTCTTGACTTTTTTTCAAAACCAAAAACTAGAACGACGCAACTTTTTTTTTCTGTATTCCCCAATATGGAAACATTTCACAGCAGAAAAATGTTGGGGTGTCCCGGCCGCAAACAGTCCCGGAAAGTAGAATTTGTGTGTATTTTATTAAAATTGTAAACTATATAGGCAAATAAAATGAAGAAAACTTATATATATATAAATGAATAAAAAGAGAAGTTATGAAAACTTATAACTTCAACGAAGATTAAAAATGGGCCACTATGATGGGCATATATTATTGTAGAAAATTCATTATTCCATATTAACTGTAATCACATGAGGCAGTGGTGATGGAGACAAATGTTGTTCGATAGTATTAATTATAGCACTTCCAGTGCTAGTGACCGATTGATTAATATCGTGAACAGTGTCTTCGACCACTTCAATTGGGTGATTTATTGTAGAGTCAACCACTTGCTCCTTAAAATCTTTTTTGACAAAATATTTCAATGGGGGTCTTTGTTTACATCCAACCCAAAATTCTTGATACAATTCAATAATGGATGCATAAGTGGCCTTTGTTGTATTACTTGGACATAAATTAGCTTCCATGTCTAAATGCTTATTGATAACAGAATTGACATGATTTGTGTAACGTAAAGGAGACTTGATGACTTCAACGGACTTGGATCCTACCACAGGGATGACATTCCGAATCAATCTAATTGATAATAAGACACTTCTATCAAATTCACATGAAAATTGACCGTTAACGGATTCACATTGTGGGAAATATTTATGTGTAGAGTTTTCAAAAACATTATTCAGGGGTAAAATGATTGGATCGAATGTACCTCTTATTAATGGTTTACCCTTTGTGTCATAAAATTTTCCATTATAATATTTTCTCCATTGGATTAATTTAGAGTGAGTGGGTTGATAAATATATTTACGACTTTTGTTTACCATACCAGTTTTAACATTGTTTGTTATTTTGGTGGTTTGATGCACAGGAATCATAATTTCGTCTCCCAAAATTTTATATGTTTTGGTCTTTAATGATGGAATTAATTTTTCTGTCAATTTTAAAGAGGAATAACTCAACTTATCAATAAAATTAGTCACTGGTGTGACGATTTGTAACGGTTTAGAATTCATCACTTTCACCATGATTGGTTCTGTGTTGGCTATAATAACTCTTGTCACTGCACAATTATCCATGTGCTTTTGAGTTTCTTGAATTAGGGGGTAACTTTTCAAATGCTTGATTGTTTTGAAATGGTCACCCAATTTCCCCTTTGTCAATTGATTCAGTTCTTGGGAAAGGGCTTCCTCCATTTCTTGAATGGAATCATTTGTACTTTCCACAAGCGGGTTTGGATCAACGATATTATTTGAAGTAGACATTTTGTTTAGTTTTCTATGAAATAACTTTGGCATATTTATTTCTTATCTTGTTGTGACTGTATGAATAAAAGAGTAGTATATGCTAATGTGTGTACACAAGAATATATATTTATGTATATTTATATATGTATAGTCAGATTGTATTGATTAATTAAATTTATTGCTAATACTAATTAAAATTGATTTTGTGACACACAAAATCGAGCGTTACCCGGCGTTACACTTTGAATTAAGTCATGGTATAAGTATATCACACTTCATTGGTAACAGATGGTCGTATTTATTCAGGTTAAGAAGGTTTATTTACACTGTAGCGATGTTTACATTTTCTATTTTACAAGTAATAAAGTGTTATATTAGGTAACGAGACCAAACTGATCAGTCTGTACTAACTTGTTCTTGACTATTATTTTTCCATCGAATTTATTATAGCATTAGAAAAGCTTAATTAATGCCATTGAATCGAGGGTATAAGGTTCGTTCGAACACAGCATCAATGGTAACATTGTAATTATAACATTGCCACCGGATCCGGTAAAATAATCTTTATAGCCGAGATTATAGTGTTTCACCCCATTCGCTTTTCTTTTCTTTTTCTTTTTCTTTTTCTTTTTCCATTCCCAAATCCGGTCCGCACAACCTGTCGACGTCCGATTAATACATTGCACACAGATAGCATATCGACGCCATATGTAATATGTACATGGGGTATATCTTTCAGCTATCTTTCCGCTGTCTTCCAGCTCTAGCTTCCCAATGGGGAAACACCGACAACACTGCACGCCAGGATTTCCTGATTCGGACGCGCGGCAAATTTTTGCCTTGTTTCCACGAATTTGCCGCTATTGTCCGGGCATTGGAAGGCTGCATTGTTTTTCAGTGCGGCTATTGTCCTGCACGCAAACAATCAGGCCGGCAGTAAACAAAGGCAGGAAACAATGGATCTGACATTCGTCTCGACACGATTGCTGTTAAATCCCGCAGGGAATTCCACCAAACCCGCTGACTAAAAAATTAATCAGATCAGGTTTGGCCCATTTTGTCTCGAGGCCGCCATTGTTTGCGCGCAGTCGTGCATTGTTTTGCTTCACATCTCGTATTTTCCACAGTGCTGGAACTGGTCGGCCTAATACGGGCTTGGCCTGACATTGCTCGATTATCGCATTTGCTTCTATTGACAGTTCTGATCGCAATGACAAATCTGAAATATTGTTGTTCCGTCACTGCTTCTAGCCCACTTCCCTCCTCTTTTTCTGTGATCTTGGGATAAACTTTGCAAGCTCTGGTATTGTGTCATTCTTCTTGTCGTAGAAGTTTTTTTTTCTTCTTTCTGCCTATAACTCAAAAACAAAAACAAAACAAAACAAAACCGAAAATAAACACCACCACATGAGTGATGGTTGACATTATTTGATACTTGACGATTTCAATATCAAAAATCAGTACGAGCGTTGATTTTATTGTCCTTCTCTCTTGTTCTCTTTGTCTCGTTCTGTTCTTGTGTTTACTAGTTTACTCAGATCGGGAAAAGATCAAAAGGACTAAAAGTAGTTCCAATCATTATATATATTCATTAATCATCAAGGTCATTATTGCTCTTAATCACCACAAACAAACAAACAAAAAAAAGATCACTGAAAAAAAATTTAATAATGAGTGCTGCTGTCATGATAAATGACACAGTGTTCTCCACACCAAGACACGATAAGCATAACAGTAACGATCGTGATGACGATCCAACTGTCATCATTCCATCCACACCAAACAAGAAGACCAAATCGTTCGAATTACACTTGGACGAAAGTTTGATGACTCCATCAAAATCTTTCAGATGTGACAAAAAATTCAAATCGTTCCAAACTAAACCACTCAGAAAATACGGGTATAATACTGTTAATATGACACCCCAAACCATTACTATAACCGAGCCAAACAACAATAATAATAATACGGGCGAAAGCAGGAAGACTCCAATCTTATCGCCAATCCCAACAGAATCACGTATATCAAGTTTGATGATCGATAATTTTGACGGGCTATTGAGTCAGAAATTGAATCGAGACCTCGAGATCTACTCACCATTATCTGATTTGGAGGTGATTAGTCCACTAAGTGATATCTCTTCATGTTCACCATGTCTGGAAATGAAAAAAAACCCAATGGATTTCAATTCAATCCCAAGTCTACCATGGAATCCCAATGGTAGGTTATCCGTTTATCAACGAGATGAATATTCCATGGGACAACAAAATCATCATGCATCCGATATCATTCCATCCACACTAATCGACTTACAAAATAGAACCACCAATGAAGACGATAAGATCTTTGTATTAGATTTACCACCATTAGGTAACAATACGAAAAAGCAATATACATCGACCCCATTGCATAGAACCAAGACACCCGTTAAACCTGTTATCAGAAATGATTCAAAGAGCCTGAATCTTATAGTCACTTCTGGGAATGGATCGTTGGACGATGCCACAATATATGCCACTGAAATAAATGCATCGTCAATGCATGATAACGATACCACGGCGGAGGAAAGGGAAACGCATGGTAAAATCCCAACGATCCGGAATGTGTGGGAAAGAATCACCATTCCAGTGAATCATGAAATTAAAGAAAGACACAAGAGATTAAGAAGCAGTTATTTTGGCGAGTTCTACAATTTGGACGAATCCATATCTTCCAGTAAAGAAGAAGATGATTATGCTTTGATTCGTGGGTATGCATTTGAAACCAACTCTACCATCGATGGTGACAGTACAAAATCAACTGCTAGTCATGTGAACAAAAAAGTTAGATGGAATATACCGTTGGCTTGAACACATCTTAATCAAATGAAAACGACAACTACAAACAACCAATATTACTAATGCCCCCCCTCCCTTCACCATTCTATTAGACATTCTTATAAACATTCAGATAGACTCTTTTTGTATTACTTTCACTTTTAATGAAGGACTTCATGAACATGTATCAATAATTCTACCATTTATCATTTAGCGCTATGCCACATTATCTCTCTATATAGCCCTATATATATATATATATATTTAATTCACAAAATAAAAGTCCTATGTAACTTTACCAACAAACCCTATCTGACTGAACCAAATAACCCTAACTAAAAGCTGCCAGCCCTCACCGAAACATCCGCTTCCCATTTCACATGCTGCCATGTCAACATCTGATTCGATGGCAAAGCAACACCGCGTTAGGGTTCAGCAACTAATTCAATCAATAATAAAGCAAGAAAGGGGACACCTACTAATGTGTCAATAATAAAACAGTCAACCGTTGGAGAAACTGCAATTCATTAATTAGTTACAAACAAAAAAAACATTATATATATAAACGTCGGTTTTGAAGTGGATATTTCTTTGAGATTAATAATCACTTCTGACATTTGACAAGAAATTAACACCGTAGTTGTGCATTATCACATTAACTTCAGTTTGATTGTGATATTTTATAGTTTCGACTAATTTTGAATTTTTTTTTTTTAACTTAACTTTATTTTGTTTCGTTTTATTTTGTTTTATTTTCGATTTTCTTGAATAAAGAGTAGTGGAAGTTACACATTTGAAATTAACATATAAACTATAAATATATTTGTTTGTGGAATATTATTAATATTCAATTAGTTGTCTTTCTGATTGTTATTTTATAATTCTTTCTATTTGTCTATTTGGTCAATTACAGACAATTCAATAATTACAATCCTCGCAATGGCTCCACATCAATATAACGTTATCGTGGGTGAAGCTGCTAATGAGCATGAAACTGCTCCAAGAAGAAACGAAAGAGCTGCAAAGGCTCCTATAAGCAAACCAAGAGATTTTGTTTGTGAAACTGTCTTTGAAATGATTTCTGAATGTTGTCGTCGCTACAAAAACTATAACTCTATTTCTTGGAGAAATGTTATTGACATACATGAAGAACAAAAGACCGTCACTAAGAACATCGATGGTAAACCACAAGATATTCAAAAGACTTGGTTATACTATGAATTGTCTCCATATCAATATATCACTTTTGCTCAAATGGAACAAAATATGATTCATATTGGTAAAGGTCTTGTCAGCATGGGGTTGGAACCGGCCACTGACGATAGATTACACATTTATGCCTCCACTTCTCATAAATGGATGCAAATGTTCTTGGGTTCTCAATCTCAAAGTATCCCAATCGTTACTGCTTATGATACTTTAGGTACCAAGGGTTTGATTCATTCTATTCAACAAACACAATCCACTGCCATGTTCACTGATAACGCTTTATTACCAACTCTATTAGAACCATTGTCAAAATGTCCAAATATTAAATATATTATTCATGCTGATGATATAAATCCAGAAGACAAAAGACAAAATGGTAAAATGTTTAAAGTAGCAAATGATGCTAAAGAAGAAATCTTAAAATTACGTCCAGATATGAAATTTTATTCATTTGATGATATTATGAAGTTAGGTGTCGAGAATAATGATTCTATAGAAATTCATAACCCAAAGGCAGAAGATCTTTCTTGTATTATGTACACTTCAGGTTCTACTGGTGATCCAAAGGGTGTTGTCTTAACCCAAGCAAATATCGTTGCTGGTGTCGGTGGTGCTGATTTACCTGTCGGTCATGCCCTATACCCATCCGATAGATTAATTTGTTTCTTACCACTGGCTCATATCTTTGAATTAGCTTTTGAAATGTTATCCTTTGTTTGGGGGTCCTGTATTGGGTATGCCAATGTTAAGACTTTAACTCCTGCTTCTGTTCGTAATTGTGAAGGTGATCTAATGGCATTCAAACCAACTGTTATGGTCGGGGTTGCTGCAGTTTGGGAAACCGTCAAAAAGGGAATCATGCAACAAATTAATAATTTACCTGCTCCAACAAGAAAGATCTTTTGGTCTGCTTATTATGCTAAAGCAGGTCTTGATCGCTGGCATCTACCTGGTGGTGGTCTAATTGCAAATTTAATCTTTAAAAAGATTAAAGCTGCCACAGGTGGTAATTTGAAATTTGCCATGAATGGTGGGTCTCCATTAAGTGAATCAACACAAAGATTCTTAACTAACTTAATTTGCCCAATGTTACTAGGTTACGGTTTGACTGAAACTGTTGCTAATACTTGTATCTTAGATCCAACTCATTTCCAATTTGGTGTTGTTGGTGATTTAACCGGTTGTTTGACCGTTAAATTGGTTGATGTAGAAGAAGCAGGTTATTTTGCTAAAAATAATCAAGGTGAAATTTGGATTAAAGGTGGTTGTGTCACTCCAGAATATTATAAGAACCCAGAAGAAACTGCAAAAGTCATTACTAAAGATGGATGGTTCCAAACTGGTGATATTGGTCAATGGGAACCAAATGGTCATTTAAAGGTCATTGATAGAAAGAAAAATCTAGTGAAAACTTTGAATGGTGAATATATCGCTTTAGAAAAATTAGAATCTGTCTACAGATCAAATCAATACGTTCAAAATATTTGTGTTTATGCTGATGCCAATCAAGTCAAACCGGTTGGGATCATTGTTCCAAATCATAAACCATTAATTACTTTAGCCAAAAAATTAGGTTTAATCACTGGTAAAGAAAAAATGGATGATGATGAATTGATTGAAGAACATTTAACAAATTCCAAATTACAAAATGCAGTATTGAAAGATTTATTGGCCACCGGTAAAGAACAAGGCCTAGTCGGTATTGAATTACTTGCTGGGTGTGTCTTTTCTCCAGAAGAATGGACTCCACAAAATGGGTTTGTCACTCCTGCCCAAAAATTAAAGAGAAACAAGATCTTAGATGAAGTCAAGAGCCAAGTTGATTTAGTTTACTCTAAATCTTAGATATAACCTTTGCTATCCATCCCATCTTCCTAAACTTTTAAACATATTACAAGATATGAATACAAACAAATAGATAGAAAAAAATTGAATATTAATTCAGTTGTTATCCCCCGATAGATGAAAACCAATTATATTTTTTATCGTTTCATTTTGCTAACAAGTTTATATCAAAACCGCATTGCATAATATATTACTATGTGGGTCATGTATCTATTTTACAAAATAATAATAAATAATCATAAATAACTTTTTACTATGTAAATGCAAAAAAAATAACTATAACATATAAAAATGAAAAAAATACTACGTCAAATCTAAAGGTGAAAGATTGTTTCCACATTAGGTGAATAAGAAAGGGAAACTTGCCAGTAAATTGATCATGAGTTCGAGTACCGATACCACAGTATATGTGGGGAATATTGATCCCCGTGTTACAAAGAGTCAACTTTATGAATTATTCATTCAAGTGGCACCAGTGGTCAAGATTAATTATCCCAAAGATAAAATTTTACAAAAATATCAAGGTTACTCATTTATTCAATTTGAAACTGAAAAAGATGCTGAATATGTAATCAAATTAATGCATAATACAGTATCGTTACATGAAAGATTATTAAAAATTAGAAAATCCACTTCGAATTTGAAAAAGACTACTTCAGAAGATAATAATAGCAATGGCAAGACTAATACTAATAAATTGGATCCACCTATTGCTAAATTGTTTGTTAAAGGGCTAGACGAATCTATTGATATTAAATTATTGAAATCATATTTCATTAAATTGGGACCCTTTTACAAGAATCCAGATTTTTTTGAAGTAAGTAATAACACTATTCGTTGCGCATTTGTCTATTACAAAAACTACAAGGATGCTGATGAGGCTATTAACAAGTTTAACAACCAATTATTAGCCAATAAGGAAATCCAAGTCGAATACGCCATTAAAGAAAATAACAGAAGCCAAAGGTATGGTAATGACGTCGATAGATTACTTAACAAGGAGGCTTTAAAGAATGGTTTGTTGTAATCCTTGCCATTGAAAAAAATCAATACTTGTTTTTTTTTTGGTTTGCTTTATCTCCATCTATGGCAACAATCCCTTACATAAAGACTTATCGGTTATATTGTTGCTTTGGCAGCAGCAACAGTTGTTCTTTCTCCCCCTTGCGTTAACCCTTTCCTTTTAGAGAATGAAATTGTGAATGTTTTTTTCTATTTTGAGCCAGCAAGGTTGCAAATAAAGACAACTCGAACAGAAAGAAGTCTTGGACAATAATTGCTATGCCCCGATAAAGGGATGATGTGGATGTATAGGGACGTATACATTACTTTGTGCTTTAATGGGTTTTGGGAAGTGGGTGTAGGGAACAAGCCACTGTCAAGAAAGGGTACAGGGTTGTAATATAGCAATGAAAAATTAGTGAAACAATGGACTAAGGGAGACCAGGCCTTTATCGCCCTTCCTCTTCCAATTGCTTGACACAATTTTTTTTTTTGCAACAAGCTTCTTGTTGTGGTTGCTAACGGCAAGGAATACAGCTTTAAGCCACTGAAGGTAGGATCTTTTATTGCAATTGGCTTATTGAAATAGGGGCGACTGGTGTACACTCATGACCTGATGTCTTCCCTCGATTGAAATGATATAAATAGTATCACTCTGGCGGTAGCTACCAAGTTTAAAAGTATTTCCATTTCATTCTCAACATTAAAAATATATTACTAACATAATCAACAAAGATTAATACTAAAATCTAAACACATTAAATAATGAAATTCTCCACTGCTTTCGTTTCTGCCATTGCCTTTGCTGGGTTCTCTCAAGCTCAAGCCGCCGGTACTGCTGGTAATTCATCTTCTAGCTCATCAAGAAGTTCTAATGCTGCAGTTGCCCTTCACGGTACTAACAATGCTGCCTCTTATGGTTTAAGTGGTGCTGTTATTGCCGGTGCTCTGGCTTATCTATTTTAAGCAGAAGCTATTATGATTTAATGCGTTTATATTTTTACTAGACTATTCTTTTTTTACCTATATACTAAATATATATAGATGAATTGAAATATATATTTAATTATTAATATCACTAATACAATAACAGTTTTGCTTAAAAAATATTCACATCTCAGAAATATACACAAAATTATTGCTGATCATCAATCCTTATATAATATATATTTTACTAATTTACCATCTTCGGTTCTTAATAATTCGATCTCTTCAAATTTAGCATCAACATGATATTTACCCTTGTATGTAACTTTTGAATCTTTATCAAGGTTTAATTCACCGTAAAAACATATATGCATAGCATGATTATTTTCATTACCTGCATGAATAGGTACTTCATATTTAAATGTATCGTATATTACTTCCGGAGTTATCATCTTATCGTATTTGATACCAATCACGTCTAGTATATCTTGTATTCTCTCTTTAATATTTATCGATTGATGACTGAATTTCCACTTGAATAATCCAGGAACCATGTGCCATCGCTTATTCTGGGAATCTACTTTAACACTATCATTAGGTTCCAATAATATACCAAATACAACTAGGTCTTGATCCTCACACCAAACATCAAACTTTTCTTCCTCACTATCCGTCTTTGTTGATATCCTTAATGGAACACCATATTGCTCTTTAATAAAATCATGCCTCGTTAATTTACCCATTAATTTCGTGTTGACCACACTCTTAACATTATTAACATTCAATTTCTCTTGCTCCTTTGCGGTCAATTTATGGTATTTATTGCAAGGCCAAAATGGGATATATGATTCTTTCTCTCTATAAATCACTTTATATATTACCTTGTACCCAATTAATAGACTCAATAATGTAGCTGATATGAAGTATATGGCAACACGACGTTTACGGTTTTGATATTGCCTAATAGCCGAACCTATATCCATACTAGTAGAATCTGAATCAGTTAAAGGTGTTTTTATGGGTTCATTTGCCGTTTTGTTAGGACTACTAAAAAAATGTGTTGTATCAAATGCTGGGTTATTGATTGTATGGAAGTTATTTGTTGGAGGGATTTGGATGTTTCCTTTAGTCGTGGAAGTGATACATCTAAAGTTGCCATGATTTCGCAGAGTTTTATTGATTAGAATTGTCTCAAATCCATTATTAAAACCTTTTAAAAACAAAGATCGGCGTTTCCAAATGATATTAAGTCCAGCCATATTCTTTAACCTTTCTGATATATGCCCTTAATCATCAGTTTGATATCTTTAAAGTCTTTAATCTCAACTAAAGATTTCTATCCTTTCGAATTAACAATTTCAGATATTTGAAAAGTCCATCCTAACTTTTATAACCATTTATATGTATCGAAAAAACAGTAATCAATCTAGAGAAAGGGTATTAATGAATTACTTTAATGCGTAATGTATACTCTTTTTGTTTATATGGATCCAAGAAATTGATATATACATATATTACAGTTATTCATCGTCGCTTAACACAACCTGAGCCCTCCGTCTACGCTTAATCGAACCAGCATCTTCCTCATTGTCACTACTCGACGCTTTTTCTTCATTTTCAGGATCACCTTCATCATCACTGCCATTATCCAAACTATCACCACTGACAAATCCCTCATCGTCATTGTGTTCATAAAAATCACTATCTTGATCACTTGAATTAGCATCATCTAACACCACATATTTTCGTTTCCTACTCGTAGTCGGTGGCTCTTCAGCTTCACTATCTACCATGTCTCCATTGTTATCCTCTTCGTCATTCTCAATAAATGAATCCAGGTCTGAATCATGTTCTTCTTCCAACTCATCTTCGTTTTCACTTCTTGAGTTGGCATCTTCGTCAATGGCTTCATCATCATGTAATGCAATGTTTCTATTTCCCGAATGTTCATGCTCAGAAGCATCTCCTTCGCTTTCCAAATCTGAGTCGCTAAATCTTCGTATGTCGTCTACTATTTCATCATATTCACCTTCACTATATTCTTCTGTACGTCTTCTTAAATCATTAGCAATGGACCTTGCCGAATTACCCATAACATTTTCAGAATCTGCTGTAGTAACATCATTTCTGATTCTATAATGACAATGTGGACAAACATTCTCATCCTCATCCATATCATCTGGATCTAATTCCCAATGACAATTCCCACATCTTGGAATACCATCATCATCCATATCCACAACTGACAATGTAGAATTCTTAAACACATTGGCAAAAAGATTATCTTTGGCCGCATCAGCCTTAAAAATTGCTTCATCTTGTTCTCTTTCTGCTAAAGTTTGATCCCATTTGGAATCAGTTCCCTTCTCTTTCGCAAGAGTTAGGATGAATTTCAATTGATGATCTAGGAAAAGATTAAGAACTGGCGTTGTATCTACACTCTTTCTACAATCAGGACACCCTAATGATCTTGTTTCATTGGTCTTGAACCAACTCTTCAAACACATGTAACAGTAATTATGACCACAGGAAAGCATCATAGGCACGTTCAATATTTCATGGCAAATATGGCATTGAGAAGATGATAAAAGATTCGAGACAATATTCTTATTCTTCTTTTTGCCTAATCCTTCTACTATTTTATCAACTTGGTTCATTTTATGTAGCAGTAAGGTGGATATAGTTACAATTGATTATTTGATATACTTTTCAAGCTATTCTGTATGCCTCTTCATTGAAATAACGTGTGCTTTCAAGAAATTAAGCTTTAATTAAAATTTCAAAAGTGATAATAAAAAGACATCGCTTAATATATATATGCTGACATTTATATTTAATAAGATAATGAGAAAGATGTGAAGATTATTGATATGATATATACAAATTTATTATAGGAAAACAGCCTAAAGATTTAAACAGTTAAAAATTAGAAGAAATAGTATAAAATTTCCTTTGAAATCTAGTATTAATGTTTATTTATTAAAAAGGACATATATCTAAAATATAATTAAAAAGTTCGTTAAAATTGTACCTACTACAACTGAATTATTTCTCTGGAAGGTTTTGTAAGATGGTTAATAATTCATTCAAACCATCGACATGCTCTTTAGCATTGGTAGATGTAGTGTGACCATACACAATACTATGACCATAAGTCAAACTACGACGAGCAATTTCTTCTTTCATGCTTTTAAATAATGGTTCGATCACTGGAGATGAAGATCCTGAAATACAGGTAAATTGAATATGGTATTGAGAATCACCACCGTTGGATCCATTCTTGGACTTTGCAGCAGACTTGTTGTAGTAATTTAACAAGAATTTGAAGGCAGATAATGCTAAACCAGTTTGTTGAACAAAGACGATATCCTTGTGAATATATGCATGGATACCATTGTCACCAAATAGTGTATTGATATGAGTGATAGCTTCACCAACAACACCAGCGACACGATCTTGATCTTCTGCATTCTCGGTATGGAATCTAATCATTGACTCAGTGACCTTATAATAGGCACCAGGCAATCTTTCAATCTTATCGTTCAAAACCTTCATCACATCATCTTTCCAGTTAACTTGTTCCACAATGTTATACCATGACCCATCTATTCTTACGTAAGCACCGTTTTCAGCGATTAACCCAACACTAGGAGCACGAGCATAAAGACGCTCTAAAGTGACCTTTGAATGCGAATTCATAACGAAGACAATGTTTTTGCTGGACAATTCATTCAAAATAGATAACACTCTGGCAGTTGGTGGTTCAGAAATCTTGAAAAGGAACAAATGTTTTTGGGAGGCTTCATAATCCTTGTATAGTGCATCATAACCAAGATTGAAAACAGTAGATCTTTCTTCGTTAGCTTCCCAGGAATTATTAATATCTTGCAATGAAGAGGTAATCCAAGCATCAGAATCATGTTCTATAACACTTTTCACCAAACTCTTCCAGTGCTTTCTTCTTTCAGCATATGGCATTTCTAACCCGCGTTTAATGGATTGTGTAACATGTCTAATATCCCAAGGATTGATCAAAATAGACCCCTTATCTAAAACCGAGGCACTCCCAGTAAACTCTGATAATAATAATGGAGCATTTTTTTCTTCAGAAGAAATGATGAATTCATGACATGTTAAATTCATACCTTCTCTGAATGAATTAACCATGAATAAATCGGCTTCACAATTCAAAGCTAGATATTGAGTGTAATCCAATTCTTGATGTAAAAATACCACTGGTTGGGACATGCTAATATTAGAAGATAAAGAATTAATTTTATCGACGGTTAACATCAATTGACGTTCAGATTCAACATCTTGTGATTTACCTAAACAAATTTGAACTAAGACAATATTATCAATATATTTTGGGTTTTCTCTTAGGAATCTTTCATATGCTTGCATTTTCTTATTCAACCCACGAATTCTATCGAATTGATCACGACAAACAATTAATTTTTTGCCACTCCATCTTTGTTTGATTAATTGACGCCATTTTTGAACCTTTTCTTGTCTTAAATGATCCTTTAATGCAAATGCATCAATACCTACAGGAGAAGAAACGACAGATATGATGTTACCTTTATACTTCAATTCGTCATCTGACACATCTGCCATTAACAATTTACTTGTAGTTTGAAGGAAATGTCTTGCATACTCTGTGGTTTGGAATCCAACAGAATTAGCACCAAGAATCCCCTTTAAGATTTTTTCTCTATGAGCAAAACATCTAAACACTTCACTACTTGGGAATGAAACATGTAAGAAATAACCAATTTTAGCATGAGGTAACAATTGTCTAACCATTTCTGGGACCAACATTAAATGATAATCGTGAATCCAGATGACATCTCCTTCCTTATAAATGCTAGCAATCTTTTCAGCAAACAATTTATTTAAATCACAATAATAGTTCCATGAATGATCTTCAAAAGCTTTTGAATTTGGATTATCTGGAATTTGATAATGTAAAGTTGGCCATAAGATTTGTTTACAAAAGTTTTTGTAAGCACCTTTAAAAGTAATATCATCAGTGACCACAGCATGTGATTGATGATTATCCTTTAAAGTTTTTGTTATCTTGGCTGAAATTTCAGTTGGAATTTCATCAGTTGGAATACCCATAGTACCCACCCAAGCAACGTTATCAGTGATCGTTTTCTCCTTTGTAGCAATGTTAATTGCATTTTTCAATGCACCATTACCTCTTTCACAGGGGACAATAGACCAAGGTAATTGACCAAATAATTCTTGTGAATTATGCAATCTAGAACCTTTAGTCTTGGCATTGTTTGAATACCCACCAAATTGTGGAACAATATAATTCTTTTTCACGTCACTTTCTAGATCAGAATCATAGTCGGAATCATTTTCCTTTTCATGATCTTGATAATGTTTGTTACTATTTTCACTATCCAATCTCATACCATCAGTAATTGTTATTTCCGGTACTACATGAGTTCTTTTCATCGATGGAGCACCATGATACTCTTGTTGTTTTTGTTTAATTCTATCAATATCAACCACTGCAGAATTAAAGTCTGGGATAGCTCTAGATTTTGGTCTTACCACAGTAGTTTTTGAACCTGTTGATGTAGAGTTTTGTTGGGCCACTGAATCAAACACTGAATGTAAAGTGAATGGCTGTTCAGTAGTTTCAGTGTCTTTATCATCATCACCTTCAGATAAAATTTGAGGTGATCCTTCTCTTGAAGGTTTGGATGTTGAAGTTGGAACCCCATTGATAGCAATTTCATCAACCATTCCATTCTTATCTTGTAAGAACTCGCTATCATCCTTAGATTGAAAGAATTCTTCAATCGAGGTCGAATTGGTTCCTGTAGCCTTGGAAGGAGAGATCACATTGGTGACAGTACTACCCTTTGAAGGTTTAGTCAAATTTTCTAAGAATTCTTCTGATGTAACGTCTACTGCATTATCTTCAATAACAGCAGAAATTTCTTGAGAATTCAATTTTGTATCAGTAACATTGGAGTTATCAAACACTTGATGTGAAATAATAGGTCTAGTAGAGTGGACAGAACTTGATCTTTTACTTCTACTAAACGGAGCTGCGGAATGCACAGAAGAAGATCTCTTGACTTTATTTGAATCTGCATTGCTTTGATTCACTTTCACTAAATTGGACTCGACTAAATCAGCAGTCTCATATTCAGATTCGTCTAGTTTGAATTCTGGCTGGAAGGGTAAAAACAAAGAAGCGACAATGATAGTCATTTTTTTTTCTCTCTATTTATATATCTCTCTTGTTTTGTTTCCTCTTAAACTTGTGCAGTCTCTATTGCTTCCAATTCCTGTAATGAGTTGATTTATCAAGCTCTAGTTATCTCACTATTGCCTTATCTTCTCTTCCACTGTTGAATAATTTTTCACTTTCGAGTAAAGTTTGTTTAAGGGGTTCGACTGAAAAATTCTGGAGAAATCGAAATAATTTTTTTTCTTCGTTAAAATGGCGCGAGTAATATATTGGCGCCGGTTCGAGGCCCAGAGGTAGCATTTCTCGGTTACATAAATGGACTACAAACAGACGTATCAAATATATATTGAGAGGCTTCAAACACATCAAGGTACTATCTACCAACTCGACTGGGGGAATAACAACCCTTTGTTTCTTGATGACATTTATTAAGAACTTTAAAGTGCAGTGCAAAAAACTGAAAAATATATAACGAACACGTAAAAATGGATGACATTGAAGGTATTGGACAAGTATCAAAGAAGACAGACAAAGTGATACATTTGGAACCCAACCTTATAATATCAGCACAATGGACAACTCAACTATTATACTTATCGTCTTTTTAGTACTTACGTTTTTTTACACTAAGAAACAAAATCAATTACGTCAAAATGACCAAACTACAGTGTTGAAAGGTGTTGCCAAATATCATGAAGAGACAGAAATAACCACAATTGATATGGAAGAAGAGGAAAAAAAAGATGAGGAATTGGCTAAAAAAGAAGAAGAAGAAGAAGACAGAAAGGAAGCAGATTTACAAGAAAGACTACACAAGCCAGTTGTAGAAGTGAAGAGAAAAGTTACTGTCGATATGATTGAAATTGTACAAACATTAGCTCCAAATTTAGATGTTAAACAAATTGAATATTCTTTGAGTCAAACTGGGTCCATTGAACAAACAGTTAATGATTTTTTAAGTGGGAAAATGGATTCTTTCCCATCGAGTGAAAGTGAAAGTGTGAAACAAGAAGCTGAAACTAAATCTGAACAAGAAACTGACGATTCTAACTCAGAAGACGAGTAGATTTATATACATACCTGTGTGTAAGTATAAAAAAATAAATGAATAGAAATGCAGAATATTGTATTATATTAAATAATCGTTTATATATATATAAGAATTTTATGAAGACTCTTTATTGATGAGATCAGGTTTTGATGAATCATCAGAATGTTTTGCTCTTTTCACTACACTTTCAGAGTTTGATACCATGTCTGATAAAGATGCAGCCATAGTGGGTGTAGTTATTATTGTCGAGTTTGGTTCTGATTCATTTAGAGTACGTTTGGATTTGATCTTTTTCTTTACGGGTAAAATGTTCACAATATCCTGTTTTGGTATGATATTTTGTGAAGATTTTATTGTAGTAGTAGTAGTAGTAGTATTCTTCTCCACTTTTTTCACTGGCAATATATTAATGATATCCTTCTTTGGAGATGTTGTATTTGATTTTTCCAATTTGCTAGTAGATTCACTGGACGGAAGGTCAATCTTCTTTTGTTTTAATGCACTGACTTCATCGTCGGTCAACATAGTACCAAACAAAGTAGTATCGACTGAAATGTACGAACAGAACCCATCCGTGGAGGAAATCATTAACATTTCCCCACGTGGCGACCATGCTAAATCTGTCATTGGTGTATAATGTAAATTCCCAATAATGGCCAGGGGTTCAATGTTTTCAGTATCATATATGAGAATTTCATTTGATGTTGCAATGGCAAATATTAATTTATATGGTAAACGAATAAAATTTGATGAATTCGATTTATAGAAAATTGGATTGAATGATATTATTAAAGCTGGTTTCTTTAAATTCGGTAATTTAATTATAGGTTTATTGAAACTATCATTTAAAGTTGATCTGGCAAAGATATAGACACAACTTGTCACGTCATTGGTGTTATTGTTATTGTTATTGTTATTGTTATCTGGGTTATTCGTAGTAGCATTATTAGCAATTTTAGATAAACCTGTAGGTACCATAATTAAATTACCACATGGTGATATTGTTAATCTTCTGAAAAATGATGGTAATGTCTCATTATGGAACATATACGATTTTTCGAATTTAATGATTTTATTTTGTAAAAGTACGTCAATTAATAAACCGTTTGTATTGAACAATAATTTATAAATATTTATTGATCTGTCGGTAGACTGTGATAGGATATATTTATTCTGTGGGTCCCATGTGACACCTTGCACGTAATGATTATGTTCTTTCAAAGAGATGATACATTTGGGTTCGGACTCATCGTCATCGGACTCATTAGTGATATGGAAAATTCTAATGAAGTTGTCCATACACCCACAGAGAATATATTTATCACACGGTGACCAAGTCAAATCATAGATTTCAGAAGCATGCGAATGAAATCTTAACCTTTTCCAAACAAACCAGGACTCGTTGCTATCGCCATTATTATTATCTTGTGTAGTTGGTTCCTCGACAGTGGAGCCAAAGGGTACGTTATTATTATTATTCTTGGACGCACCATTCTTGTTTCTTTTCCATAACAAAATTTGTCCATCATCACCTGCAGAGGCCAAGATGGTTCCCGTTGAATTGAACCTGATGACGTTGATAGCTTGTTCGTGTTGCTGCAAGGACGCCAGAAAGTCGATGGTGTCGATTTTGGAGCATTGCGCGTTGGTAGGGCTCGTGACAGTGTTCAGATTCCAGATTCTGATCTTATTGTCCCCACCAGCGGTAAACAATTTGGGCAATTGTGGGTCGTACTGTGATCTTGGCGGGAACGTCAAACTGTACACCGGCTGCGACTCGTGCCAGTAGATTTGTAAATTAGCAGCCTCCATTTTTCTAAGTGCAGTGGCTGTATGGGGGGTATGCTTATCTCTTTGAACCTCTCTCTCTCTCTCTCTCTCACACACATCTCTCTCATATGTTTCATATCTCTTTCGTGTTTGCTTTTGTGAATCGAGTCTCGAGAAGCCCTACTCTCTGGCGGCGCGTTACCCGCCCGCACCGCGCACCCGTATATAAACAACGTTTTGCCGCCTTGCCCATTGCTCACTTTTAAAGACCACTTTCCACTTTCTGCACCGCAGGCGGTAATGTATTTATACATATTTATTATTATTACTGTTAATATTGTCTCTTGGATAAGAGAACCAGGTCGTCAGGTGACGGCCTAGGAAATAATAATAATACACAGTAATATAACAGCACACATGTCAAATTCCCACTAGATTCAATTTCACCCATATCTATTGGAGCCGTAGTTGTGCTAATAACAACCCCCACATCATAGCTGTGAGGTTTCCCCTTTGACGTCTCTACCCGACCTTCTCCATGGTTGCGGTGGGGTGGGGCCTCATCTATGAACATTCCCTCTTGGTATAGTATCTCTGTAGTGTTCTTTCCCTCCCAGTCGGTTCTGTCTTGATGGAAGCGCTTCGTCGAGTCGATGCGGTTACCCGGCATGGATGCTTTATCGAAAAATTGTTTATGTGAAATTTAAAATAATATATATATATATATGTTTAAAGATGGGTTGAATGAAGTCTGTGATTGCAAACAGTCGGACAACCAGCGCATCAATTCTATCTTACCTGGGCACTATGGTTTCTGTTGCTGATGGGAAATTCACGTTTGGTGACATTGCCAGTTTTTTACACAATTATTGCTCTTTAAACAGCAATAATAAAGATAAAATATTATATCAAGACACGCTAAATCAAATTAATATCCAATTGAACAAACAAAAACAATCGATTTGCAAGTTGAGCGAATGGGATAACGTCGAAGAAAACGTCCAATTCAACAAATCCATCTCAGTGGCAGACATTACCTATGAAATTACAGAAACACAACACAAACTAGCCATGGATTGGGCAAATCTTTTAAATTTAAATTACAAATTTGTCGCAAGAAGTTTATCCCAAATCCAATCCCCATGTCTTCAAGTAGTATTGAATGAAAGAATCGCCATCATCGATATCATATCTCACTTCATCGATCAGCCTGATTTGAATAATGAATGGAATCAATGGTTATTAAACGACCCCATTACAAGATCGAATCTTATCAATAACTTAATCGATTCTATAGACTCATGCCTATCCAATTTCAATAACGTTCCAAATAAAATCAACGAATCTTATGATCAATGGATCCACGACAAGAATTTAAACGATTTAATCTATCTATCAAAATTATTGAAATTAATTACAAATTTAATATTAAACTATAATCAAAATATCGATTTTGTCACTATATTAAATTGGTTCAATAAGATTAATCCATGGTTACAGTTTTGTCAATCTGATTTAATATTAGCATTACCAGATATCCCCTATTCCATCTTATCTCAATTAATGGCCTTAATTAATATTAATTCTTTGTTATTCCTTGGATTTGATAGTTCATTGCATTCATTCAATGTTGACGATTCTAAATTCTTCAATGATTCAAAGAATTTTATTCAATTACAAAATATTATCGATGATCAATTATCATCGAACCCTCTAATTTCATATTGTTGGTCATGCATCCTCTTCTACAAATCCGTTGTTTTGGAATCCTTAGAAGATATCGATTCTTCCACAATGGACAATTCATTCCTATTGGATTATAATAAAGAATTTCCAAACGTTACTTTATCTACAATGTCAACATATTTCGCACAAAGAGCCGAAAGTTTGGATGTTTTCCAATCTATAACAAATATTACCATGTCATTAAAATCTGATTTAATGTATCCAATCATTATCACATCATTCATCACATTTTTATTAAATTTTATCCCATTGAATATAGAAACTACAAAGATGATTAAATCAATCTTATTACAAACACCAACACAATTCGTCGAAGAATTCTTAACTAATGATGTGTTAAGTCAAAAGGTTGCCATATTAAAAGCGAAATTACCACTCGTGGAAGAAGCATTACTACCATTCATCAATTTGATCTCTATATTACCTGAATTTGCTAATTTCGAATTGAAAACATTGACCACTTATGCGACAAAGACTAAATTAAATGATACAGATTACGATTTATTGGATGAATCTGAGTTGTATACGGCCCCAACTATAGGAAATTCGAAAAGTTTGTCAGTGATTTCTCACGACTCGTTGTCCTCAAATACATCAGATTTAATCGTCATGAAAAGGGAAACTTTTGTTCAACCTCCATTCGAACTAGATAATAATATTATGATGCCTATTCCAAAGGATACGAAAGCTCAATTACTACAAATAAACTCCACCGCATTGACAACTGTCTCTACAGATAGATCAATTAACGAAAATAAAATGAATGACACTAATACTAATTTAATTATTTTTTCAATGAAATACAATGGTTGGTCATTAATTGGTCGTATCTTACAGAATATTTCGACATTGTTTTTTAATACTGGCAGTAATTTAGATAACACTACTAAAGATTTAATGTTGGCTATTATTCAATTAACTTCTTCTATAGTAGATCCAAACTTAATTGAATCAGAACGTAGTCAAGAAATATTGTCTGCCATGTCTAGTCAAATCAATGTTGATAATGAAGATATTGTGTCCATAATTTTTAAAATTTATGAAATTGCTTTAAATAAAAGGGATTACCCTGTATTAATCGAGTGTTCTAATTTTACAAACTTATTAGTTGGTTATTATCCATCTTTAGTTTGGTCTTATTTGATTCGTTCCACTTTATTAGAAAAATATGGGAAGACTGGTTTAATAAGTACCATTCTCGGTACCATCGAATTACCAAATGGTAAATATGATTTCACTATTAATCTTGCCAAGCTGATTAATCAACTGATTGAAACTACATTCACAACAGACAATGAGACACCAATAAGGACAAAGAAGGATGTTATTCAAAAATTCACAATTCATTTTATTCATGTGTTCGAGAACTGTCAATTTTGGAGATTTAATGATATTAATGATAAATTTTCATTATCTCTAAATTTGACCACATTCTTTTCCACTGTGTTGTACAATGTTTATGGTATTGATCCCGAATCTAGGCCTAAGGATAAGATCACCAATGTTCTCGCGGAAGCTAGTGAAACAATAGTTGCATTCTTTCTTGAGAATCAAAGTACTGATTCATATACTACAAAATCTTTATTATCCATATTAACCACATATACAGAACCTGAATATGCTTCCTATGGAAATGATACATTTGAACAAGAATACAATGAACTAATAGAGTCTACTTTCAAGTTGACAAACTTATTTATCTCAGTTAGGGTTCTTTTAAAATTACCACCAAGTGTACTTGAACAGAATATTTTCACCAAGGCTTCTGCACTGGTTAAATTATACATCAATAACCAACTATTGAAGAAACCAATTATTGACTTATTTATTCGTCTAGTTACTATTTCTTGGAATGATAACTATCCATTTCTATTATCTTACTTAGGTGAAGATGTTGCTAAAGATTTCCTAAATATAATTTCTAGAGATTTGCAATCTCCACTAAATGATTTCAAACTATTAAGAGATATCTATATCTTTGTAGGTTCATTATTACAAAGCAAGCAAGATGGGTTGGCTGTTTTATTCCTTACAGGTAATATCGTATCTAACGCTGTGGTTAGCGATGGAAAGGAAAAGCCAGATACCAAAAATATTGATGTGACTTCTGATAAGTCTATTATTAAGATTTTAAAAGAAAATGCTCTAAACGTGGACAAATACCCTGAATATGTTTTCTGTAACTTACTGGATTGTATTTCCTTTTCATTTAATTCATGGTTACATTCCAAGAACTTGAAAAACGATTTGAAGTTCATTGATACTCTTTTGGATAAATTTAACAAATTCACTCCACAAAGTTCTACTGATATTCCACCAGAGGATATGGGCTATGTTATTCAGCAATACAGATCTATTGCAAGAATTGTTGAAATTTTCGCATTATATCTCTACATCTATCCACAAAAATCTTCCAATGTTTATAAGTTATTAGATGGCAACAACCTTTATGCTAAAATTAAGCCATTTTTTGAATATTCAAAAGACGAAAGACACTCTCAAGAGACCTTGATCAGTAAATTCAATACTACCTACCCCGATTATCCTTTAGAAAAATTCAGATTGACTCAGTTATCCGCTACAAATAACAAGTTCCAATATGGTTTGTTTAATATGGATCTAATGAATAAGTTATTCAAGAATAGTACCCAATGGATTGGATCAGAAAAGGAATCAGGCTTGATTCGCTCAGTTCAAGAAATTGCTTCTTGCATGGAATACAATCACTATATAATGATAGCTGCTAAGGCATGGGGTGCATTGATCACAGCTTATATCAAGATTAATGGTGCTCCAAATGAAGGCTTTATTGACATAGTAATTCGTTTCCTGGAGATTAATGCTCAGGTTGAAAGTGGCAAAGACTCTTTCTCTCAATTGTATCACGAAAGAATTGAATTGATTTTCTACATTTTATATTCATTTAATAAATCTGGTAATCATGTATCTGATGAAAAGTTGCTAAAAGTCCTGCAACTTCTGATTATCACATTCAAGTCTGACGAAATCGATTATTTAAATAGTGCGGCCAATTCTTTGAGAAAGAATGGCTATAGAGCAATTATCCGTTGCGTTTTGGTTGTGTTAGGCTTAGTACAAAACTCTTCCAAATTTGTGGAATTTGCTGCTGATCAATTGTTGGAAACGTTCGAGTGGGCTTTCTCCAAGGGACTATATGTTATTCTCCATAAGATTTTGTCAGATGTCTCAAGTTCATTGACTAATCAAAAGGAGCTAGCTTTGTTTATGATTGATGAAAAGATTCAAGATATTTCTTTACTGTTAGCTTTATTTGCAAAGATTAAGTCATTTAACCCATCTAATCATTTCAATAGTATTTTGGCCTCCTCGTTATATGAAACTGGTACTATTAAGGTCATATTAAATCTATATTCCAATGCGCATTTATTAAATTCTAATTCTGAACCATTATTAGGTAATTTAACTTTGGATATCATATCTGAGTTATGTAGCATTTCTGAGGTTGCTGACAAATTCATTCGTAATGGTTTATTTGTGGTCTTATTAGAAAGTCCATTGTCTGTTATCATTCAAAAGGGTGACGTTAGACCAGAATACAATCCAAGATTACACAATGTTTGGAGCAATGGCCTACTATCCATCATTCTGTTATTGCTGAGTACATTTGGTAATAAAGTATTACCTGAGACATGTGTGTTTTTGAATTATTTTGATAAACAAGTCCAATGTTCAGTTTCTAGTTGGACTGACAGCAAACTAGCAATATCGACAGCCCTAATTAGAGAAACATCTCAATTAATCATGTTACAAAAAATGTTAGAGTTATTAAACTATCAAAAATATTTGAACAACAGTGGTAAATATAGTGCACAGAATGAAGAAGAGCCATTAGGTCTAATTCCAGGATTGGATGAGGATTTTGAGAGATCAGAGCTATATGTTACTTTAGGGAATCTATTGACTCATCCTAAATACATGAATTCAAGAATTGTTGCTGTCACCGTGGAAGAAAAGGAACAGTTGGATAACGAGCCATTAAGAGGTAAATTTGTAAACCAAATTAACAACGATATCAGAGAATTGCAACAATCGTTAATGACTGAACTGTAATTTTCTCTATAAAATGCATAATTGTATATAATATAATATATATTTAAAACAACAAATAAGTATACTAGTTGCTCTTCCTTCCTCAAACTACTGTTATCTCTGTCAAATGATGTAATGGTTTTCGATGGATTATATACTATATTATCAATTATCGTTTAAGCATTAAAATTTCATCAAGTTAAAGATTAAATTTAAATGATTGAGAAAGGGTCACTGAAAGTTTTAAGTGCAGATCTAAAAGCTAAATACCCTGATAGCTACAAGATCACATTTGTATCCTGTGTCTTGAGCATTTAATAGCAAGTAACGACCATCAAATTTTTGTTTGGTTCAAAGGTGGAAGAGATTTAGTTTAAGATCTTTTATATTTTATACGCTCATTATAAGAATAGCTCTATTGAATGTTCCAAGCAAGAACACATTCCTAGGTAATGATATGGCACAATTAACCAAAGTCACGTATGGTATTGCCTTATCTATAATATATGTAGCCGTTACTAGAGGTATAACATCTTTAGTAACGGCACTTCTTCTTTTGGCCTTTGTTCATATCGGCTGGAATATGATATTCATGACATTTATAGAGAGAAAATCACATCTGCCCAAACTATTAGATAGAAGAAAGTATTTATACAAAAATTTGGAACATGATGAAGCCACGCCGAACGTCTTTGACAAATATCCAGAGATTTCTAATGAGTTGCAACATATTGTACATCTGATTATCAGAGATTATGTAACAACATGGTTCGAAAGAATCGACCCTGATCCCAAATCAAAATTTCCCAAAGAGTTGAATAAGGTTCTCTTAAAGGTTATTAGTGACTTAACTACAAAACTGAACGATTCCAACATCACCAATCTAATTTTGCTTAAATTGGTTCCATTAGTGACTCTACATTTTAATTCTTTTACAAAGGCTAAAAGAAATCTGATTGAAAATCTAATCGATAAACATCGTACCAAGCCGCAGATACCAGAATATAGGCTAATTATTGAGTACGAGAAATTAAAGTGCCTTCACTCTGCTATACATCTTTATCCTGATAACTTAGAAAAGGGTATTGAATCTCATTTCAGAAAAATAGTATCAAGAATATTACCCCACCTAGTATCACCAAAGGAATTAGACTCACCCTTTGTTGCTATATTAATGAGAGAAATACTTACCACAAATATTCTTACCCCATTGGTAGCTAAGTACAGTGAGCCAGATAATTGGAATTTAGCATTTATTTCTTTATCAAGAAGGGTTCTTAAGGAGCGAAACCAAATTCATAAAGTTAGGAGAATTTTAATGAAAGAGATACAGGAACCACGAGCAATCAATGATTACGAAGATATATCAAAAATTAAAAAGTGTGCTATTGATTTTAATTTAACAGCTACAACTACTACCAAAGAATTTGAAACATATTTGCGTCAGCTAAGTCTATTGAATTCTTTTAGTGATCTCAGAAGTATGAAATTCGCTCTATCTATTAAGTTATTGAGATTAAAGAATAAGTATGAAAGGGTAAATGATAAAATTAAGATGCCCAAAGCCGAAATTGGTTTAGAGAAAAGATTAATTGTATCATTGAATATGTTAGATACAAAATTGAAATATATCGAACCCAAGATGAGCATTTCTACACATAGTGAGTTCGATAAGAGAATATTAGAAGAATTGGAAGGGTGTATAAGCGCTATGAAATTAGATGTTACATTCTTTCACGATAAATTGTGTGTTTCATTTTTCAGAAGGTTTCTTACCATGAATAACTTTCTAGATTCTATAGTCTACCTAGACTTTTGGCTATTGGTAGATTCGTTCAAAAATCCTTTAGAAGATGTCAAATCTCAAGAAATACTAATTGAGTTTTCTACTGAAGAGCTATCTAATCTACTGAAAATTAAGGAACAGTTTTTAGTAGGTCCAAATTTACAATATATTAAAAAATTAGACGAAGGTTTAGTACATAATATTGAGTTATTCACTGAAACACTAGATTTGAGATTAACACAAGCTTTTTCTTTAGCAAGACGAAGTGTTTTCTTGCTTCAAGAGCAAGCTCGAATTATTCTTTCTACTAAACATTACACCATGTTCAAAAAGTCAAACATTATACTTAAAATGATAGCTGCTCCTGAATTCAGCTCCTCGCAGGTGTATGCTACATACTTTTCATCAATTGCTCATGAAGAATCATCTACGAAAATCACTGAGTCCTCTAACGATCATAAGAAAAATCTAAATAATGTAATAATGTTTTCAAACCCTTATATCAATGAGGCTTTACAAGAGATTGTAAATGGTGGTGATGAATTTGACATTAGGAATGGTTCTTTTCAAGAGTCAGAAGAAGGTAAAGGCAACAATAAACATATCTCATCACCAGATGCAATATTTTCTGATAGGCAATATGTGGACTCTGAAGAACCAACGGAATTAAATGTTGATTCAGATGTAGATATGAGTGGATGGAATATTCATGGTAACATATATTCTGATCTACATGATGTACCCTCGGATTCTATTGCCTCAAGTTATATAAGTGACACCATGAATGATCACCGGTATGATTTTGCAACTTTGAAGCACGATATTTATCAGTTAAGTGTCAATATTGAACAAATTTCAAAAGAATTGGATTTATTGAGACATCTTCTATTAAAAGCTGATTTGATGGATAATAAGCAGCAGTTGAAACTATTAAAAAAGTCTCAAAGATCTTTGACTAGGGATTTGGAAAAAAAGGAAATGTTAAGGCAGCAATTGACCATCCAAGAGAATGCCAACAGTCTCTTTCAAAAAACTACACTCCGTATTAATTATTACTACATTAATTCACAGATCAGTAATATGCATGATGTTGTCTTTTATATCATAAATGTTGATCATGTCCATAACCAACAGGCTACATCATGGGAAATTCCTAGACGTTACAGTGAATTCTATGAATTAAACAAATATCTGAGAAAACAATACTCAACTATTTTTGCTAGAAATTTTCTTGCCAAAATCTTCCCCCCAAAGGTAAACATGTCTTGGAAATCTAATACATTTATAAAAAATCTTTATGATGAAAGACAGAGGAAATTTGAAGTTTATTTGGGTAAACTGGTTCAATATCCTGAAATATGCCAAGATGATGTATTCCGCAGATTTTTAACCGATACAGTCAAGTTTCAAGTAGATGTTCCAAAACACAGTGTTAGTATAAGTGGTGGTTTGAATAACAGTGGTACTGATAACCAATTGGTGATAGGGAGGCCCGTCTCATACAAATCCTTTTCTGAAACCTCATCACAAGCCAGTGGCAGTGATATAAACACAGGGGATGGATCATTGATAGTAGACCCACTTGAGATTAAGCTGAATAAATCGGAACGTAAAGTAGAAAATGTTTCGAACTCTTCTTTTTTGAAACCTATTTGTGATTTGTTCATTTCAGTATTCTCTTTGAACAAATCAAATTCTTTATGGTTAAGAGGTGGTGCAATTATATTAGTTTTACAACAATTGTTTGGTGGTACCATCGAAAAATATATCAAAGATAGTATTATCAGAATGCAATCGCCAGAAAGTGTTCGTGATTATTTAGTAAGTTTTAGATTATCGATGTGGGGAGCAGATGGTGTTCTTGAAAGAAGAAAGAACAGAAAGGAAGCTGTTGAAAGAACATCGGCTGAAAAGAAGAAGACAAGGAAAGATTCAAGACTGTTATTGGAGATGTTGCTTGTAGAGATATGTGGTAAAGTTGTTGGTCGCAAACATGCACAAGAAGCAGGTTCCAAGATTCATGAATTAGTTCAAATACGTTCTTTGAATGCGTCTATATTGCTTGAAATAATTGACGTAGTACTAGAAGATTTTTTCCCCCAGGAAGCTGCTTCCTCTCAAACTTAAGCTTGAGGAATACTGAATAAATACATAGAAGAAATAGTTTTTGTATATACCAGCACCTCTGTTTAGTTTATTTTCGGACATATTAATAATTGCAAACTTCATGTAAGACGATTGACTAGTTTTTACATCTTATACTTACCATCGTTCTTTCTCTTTTTTAAAGGATATTCTGTTGGCATTCGAATAAAAAAGACAAAACTTGTCAAACATTCGTATCTTTCTTTATAGCATCACGACATCGATAGTTTTCTTATTATTGTGACATATCTAAGTCTTCGAAAATATTCAAAGGTCCAAAAAAATAAAAAATAAAAGACAAAAATAAAAGTTGAAATTGAAATTCAATAATTTAAAAGAACAAATACAAAGAAACGTTCAACCAAGAAAGTAGAAAACATCTAAGAAAGTAATAACCCCCCTTACAGTCACAATCAAAATGCCTAAGTTAGAAGAAATTGAAGACTATGACGATATTGATAATTTAGAGATGGACATTGCTGAGTTTGATCATAATTTAAAGACTCCAATTGCTCCTAAGATAACGCCAAGTGTAGTTAGAAGTCAAGATAAAGAAGAAAAAGAAATGGCCAAGAGATTTGAAGAATTGAATAAAACTAGAGGCAGTGGTGATGTTGAACAAGTCAGCTTTATCAACCCTGTCACGGGTAAAGTGGAGGAAACTGCATCCATGACCAAAGAAGATTTAAAGCATATTAAGAAATTTCAAATAATATATCCATGTTATTTTGATAAGAATAGATCTCATAAAGAAGGTAGAAGGGTTCCATTATCTTTAGCTGTTGAAAATCCATTGGCTATAACTATATCCGATGCTGTTCGTGGTTTAGGTTTAGCGACTGTTTATGAAAGTGATAAGATGCATCCACAAGATTTTGGTAATCCCGGTAGAGTTCGTGTATTCCTAAAGGACAATGGTAAGCCACAACCAAATGCATTTGGTGTATCAGAATATACTAAAGGTGGTAAGAGGCAACTATTTAAAGATATTGCCAAATATTTACAAGATCATCCCACTACATTAGATTCATTAAGAGCCATAAAATATGGACCAGATTATGATGGTATTGAAATTCAAAAAGTACCAAAAGTGAATGGGTTAAAAATGAACGATATTGTTCCATTGCATTCTCCATTCTTATTCGGTCATCCTGCTACCAAAGCGTTGTATGATATGCCGCCACCTCAAGCTATAACATCGAATCCAGAAAAGCCAGTGAAAATGCCAAAGAATAAATATAAGGTAGTGAGAAGGTAGGTGTTTATTTACATGTATGAGAGAATGGAGGTGAAATGAATATATAACTAGAATGCATCACATTATGTAAATTATAATAATTGATTATTAATGTCTAATTGATTTTTCTTCAATACAACTTGTTCTAAAACTATAAAAGAGTCAATATAACTAACCAATTAATGTGATAATAAAATTATATCATGAGAAAACATTGTTCAATGAACATTAGAAAAGAAAGAGATTGTCGTAATGTGTGTGTGTTTTTTAATTTTATTTGGTCTATACTTATTTGGTTTTTGGGGAAGAATTGTATTATTATTATTATTATGATTATTATAATAATAAGAAAAATATATTTGCTTAAGCACCATAGATTTGAAGATATTCTTGAATCTTGGCTTTTTCTTCTGACCCCATTCTACTTTCTAAATAACTAATAACATGGGATAAAGATACGATATTTAAGACAGGGATATTATACTTTTTGCTGACAGCAGCAGTAGCACTTAAACGGTCTTTATCATTCAAATCGACCACTTCTTGTCTATCCAAAGCGATAATGGTTCCGACTACTTCACCTTGTTCCTTCTTAATAATGTCGAATGCTTCGTTGATGGCTGTACCAGCGGTCATAACGTCATCAATGATTAAGATTCTTTTATTTTCTAATGAGGCACCGACAATATTACCACCTTCACCATGATCTTTAGCTTCTTTTCTATTGAACGCATATTGAATGTTTTGGAATTTGGAGCCACCAATCTCTGATAATTTGACACAAACAATTGAAGCCAATGGGATCCCCTTATAAGCTGGACCAAAGATAACATCAAATTTGATATCAGATTGAATGATAGCAATGGCATAAGCAGTGGCTAGATTGGATAATAGTTTACCTGAATTGAATAAACCTAGATTGAAAAAATATGGTGATTTTCTACCAGATTTTAATGTAAATTCACCAAATCTTAAAGCTTGACATTCAATGGCTAATTCTAAGAAATTTTTTTGATAATCTTCGAGTATAACTGGCATTTCTAATTGATATATATATATGGATGACTTTGTTATTCTAGTTGAGCAGTTCCAAAAACATACAAAAGTAAATATGGGACACGGAGGGAAATGGACGAGAGAATAATTTCGATTATACCAAAATTGCGAGCTTATTATATCGAATATTCAATCACTTCCTTAGCTAATAATGTCAAAATATTTCAATTCCTCGAGCTCGAGAAAAACGACGGAAGAAAATTCAAGAAACACTGCGAAGAAAAAAAAGAAAAAAGAGTCAGGTTGTTTACCCGGCTGCAAGGAAATTTAAAAAAACCGTCAAATTAGGGCTTGGCCACAGCTTGGCTAGGGCACGGGAAATGGCATATAGGGCTTGCCCTGAATTAGTTTGAATTTCTGATGATCATTCAGGAAACCCTAAAAGCGAACATATCGGCACTGGCACATTTATAGCATTTACATACAAGTGCTGTTGGATTGTGTCAAGATATATGAAACTGTAAATATATACGCAAATATACCATTCTCAACTATTTCGTGGTACCATTACATATTACAAGCGAGAAATGGGGTCATTACAGAAAACAACTACTAAAAAAATGGAATGTAGGTCTGCTTAATGAGGGCATGGAAAAAAATTGGTTAGCAGCAAGATGTATCAATTTTGCAAGAAAGCAAATCGTCATCCATTTTTTTGTCTCGATTTTTAATTGTATCTGTGATATCGTTCATCCATTTCTTAGTGGATATATCACTCGTATTTGGCCATTTCTCGGCAGATAGCGAGAAATTGCATTCGATCTTATTATTTTTCACTAAAAGAAAAAGTACTATAATTCTACTATGGGGGAAGGGCCTAAAACGGAATTATGTAAACACAGCATGAAAATATTTTCTAGAAATGGCCTGAGTGCAAAGAGAAATACATCATTTGATACCATTCGAGGAATGGAATGATAGGAGATAGACGTCCAATTGAGTGAGTTTTCATGAAAAGTGGCCAGAGGTCGTGGATCTGATAAATAATTATATATTTCCCCTTCCAATTTGAAAACGAATTGGGAGTGTAACACATATTTACTTGAATTGTCAAAGCTCCGTTAATTATAAAATGGTATATAATAAAGATATTATAGCTTGATTGTTGGAATATTTTTTGTATTTTTTATCCTTTTGAGGAATTGGACTAAGCAGCATCGCCTTTTACTCACCTAAACACTAAATTTCCCTTAATAGTAGTCTTATTACTATTTATATAAAATACATATAATCGAATCTGGTGTTGTAATATACACAGTGTTATAGTTCCTTATTATCAGACTATCCTCAAATCGGAATGTGTCCCAAAGATAATTCCTCTCCCAAACAAAAATTTATTAATTTCTTTTCTTTTATCGATTTATGCCAAATCTTGATTTTGGGCTACAAACTTCTTGATAGTTTCATAAACTGACTCAATATCTTTACCTAACATTAAAACAATTAACCCGTCACTACTGATTTCGTATTTTATATGACCTTCATTTGGTATACAGATTTCTTCATCAAATTTATCAAACCATTTGTTTAAGATATCCAATTCGTCAGTCGCAAATGGTAGTTTTAATTCATCCAGATATTCATGACTCGATTTCATTTGTTTGGTTTCTCCTGTACTATCTTTAGAATCAAACACTGTTTGATCTTCTAACTCTTCTTCTAAAAGTATTAGCATACGAAAATTCCCTTCTGTACTAGACATTTTTTCTTCGTTTTTGTTTAATTTTTTTTGATTGTTATTAGACTGATTAGTAATATACACGCTCTCCTTAAGCTTTTATATATAAATCCTACAGTAGTTAGATATAAATCTTATTTATAAATACAACTTTGCGATGAGCTTCTTTTAAATTTATTTTAATCAACTAAAATTTTTCATGAAAATTAAAATAAAATAAAATATCAAACTTGACATATTCACGTGAATTCCCACTTCTTAAAGTGTCACAAATTTATATATCAAATACATCATAAATAATTATACATATATTAGACCGAAGGTGGGAAGATGTTGTATATTACTATCTAAACAAGCATACAGTAAAGCTGGCAAATTTTGAATTGCAGTAAATATATACAGGGGATTCTGTATGACGCTACCGTCTTCCATTATACGTACCACCCTTCTAAATATGTGGAAGTCTTGAGTTGTTGTATATATTATAATATAATGAAAAAAGTTTGACGTCTTTGGTGGAATAAAATTTGTTTTATCATTACAGCTATTGCAAATACATATCTCTATATTTTTACTGGTTATCTATCTTCAAAATTGCCCTCACCCCCCTCCGATGGTTACTTTTCTCTTATATTGATGCTTCAACTAAACTGTGATGTAAAATATATAGTTTAAATAAACAAAATGGAATTGATGTCAACACTGAATCAACCATTTTGAAATAAATAAATGCAGTTTTAAATTAAAATTGTTAAATAAGCGAATATACTAAATATATAGATGTCCAATAAAACAAAAAACACACAATAAAGTTAAATGAACAGATATAGTTAGATGTTCGTAAGCTATTTCTATTTTTATGAGATGTCAGGGATTAAAATAGTTTCATTAGATTCGTTATGCTCTGTAGTGTAAGCATTCCCAAATGAATTCGAACTCATTTGAGAGGATTCATCAATGGTGGCCATGGACCCTTGATTGTTCACATTACCATCAGCGCCACTTGTTTGTTGTGATAACTCAACATCAATATTATCAATATTATTGGAATTGGCTTGTTCCATGTATAATGTATGATTGACCAAATTCAAATATGAATACATAAAGTTACTCAATAGAACCTGTTGTCTCAATTCTCTCTTTGGATCACTCAATTTCAAATGACTTAATCTATAAATGGCTCTTTCCACATTGATCCCAAGACGATGATCAAACATAATCACTGTTGAAACTGTTAGCATTGGCAATGGGAAACCAAATGCACTATCTGTAAATTGAATTGGAGCATTGGGTCTGTCTGGCCTCTTAACATCAGCAAAGGTTAATTTACGGGGTGGTAATACTTCAATTGTGGTATTTGCAGTAGCATCCACAAATGAATCATCTTCATCAGATGCTTGAGGTGAATCTTCAACGTAGTTTGGCATATCTTGATCTCGTAACTGGACGTCATTATTACTAAATTCTTGAGATTCATCTCCTTCTATTTCACGAACAGTTTCAATGACATCGTCATCATCTGATATTCTTGACCCAGAACGGTCCATATTGGTGGTTTGTTTGGAACTAGTAACACTGACAGCAGGTTTTAATGCAGGTAGACTTTCTGTTATATCTTCTTCCTCTTCAAGGGCAAAATCTTTACTCTCTGGAATAGACGTGACATCTTCTGGAATTGCCTGGGTGACATTAGAACGAGGTAGAGTCAATGCAGTGCCAGACTTACTGGCTGGTTTAACTTCAGTGACATTTTGCTTAATGACCTGTTGAACAAGTGATGTTTTAGTAGTATTGGCATACGTGGAACTTTTAGAGCTTTTTGATCTAAACTTAGAGATCTTTTTCTTTAATTCT
This sequence comes from Monosporozyma servazzii, assembly GCA_033807795.1. Classification (NCBI taxonomy): domain Eukaryota; kingdom Fungi; phylum Ascomycota; class Saccharomycetes; order Saccharomycetales; family Saccharomycetaceae; genus Monosporozyma; species Monosporozyma servazzii. The sequence goes on along the minus strand of CP138599.1, from coordinate 84,827 downwards.
TCTTGAGTTTGAGACGTACTAGAGATTGCCTTTGATGATTCTTCATTCTTATGATGATGTCTTCTTTTAAACAATTTAACAAATTTTTCCTCCAGAGTTTCCTTCTTAGATTCCTTGAGAGTTGTTGTGGAAACTGAAGGTTGATCAATTATCTGTTTTTCAGTTTTTCTTGAAGCATCATTACTTACTGGCGAGGTATCAGAGCTACTGGAACTAACAATATCATCGAGATGGGCAATTGGTGTACTGTCAGTAGTAGATGCTGATACAATAACTTCAGGAACTTTCTCCCCCTCTTTCTTTTCAGAATGTAAATTCAAATTAAATATAGGCATATGCCTATTCTTGGAATGATTAATTTTTTCAGCTGATTTCTTATTGGTGATCACTTTCAAATTGACAAAATCATCATTAACCGGGTCTGGTTCTTCACCGCTGTCAGACAACCGTTCAATAGATTGCTGCTCGTCAATAACATTTTGCAGAATTTCAGAACTACTTTCTGTATCAATCCAAGACCATGGTCTCTCGTTGGAGTCTCTCTTATTATTGCCTGTATTAAGATTATCCACAAATCTTTCAGTAACCAATTGTTGACCATGTGCTGGTTTGTATAGAACACTGTCGCTAGAACTTTCGTGTGAATTGAAACTACTTTCTTGGGATGTATGCAAATCAGAATCCTCATCACGAGCATCTTTTTGTTGTGATGCATCTGATTCAATATCCCAATCACTGCTTGAATGTCTATAGTGATCATATAAATCAGTGATCGAACCTGGTGATTCCGTGTTATTTTGATTGCTTTGTGCTAGTTGCGGCGATTGTAATGGGTTTTTATGATCCAATTTTTGACTATTGTTCTTATCTGAATAAATAAAGGGCAATTGTTTCCTTCTATTTATGGTCTCAGTTGAAATATTGGATGATGTACTAATGGATCTATCGGATGAATCCTGCGAGTTTCCTCTAATCTTATATGTATTAAATTTACTTCTTCTCAATGATGACCTTGTTGGAATAGTAATTCCATTTTTCATAAACATATTTGACGCAAATCTATTTTCATTATCAGATTCATTACTATCTAAATTGCTTAAGGCATAACTGGCGTTTGAATTACCAATACTGTCCGATTTATCAGCATCATTTTCACTGTAAGAACCTGTCATACTTAAAGTTCTTGCCAATGTAATTGCATCATTATCAGTCAACCCCACACTGTTAGAAATTTTGGTTAACTCTTCAGTAATTTCCTTTAAAGAGATAGATCTACTATTAGTAGGAGCTTTATGTATTGATGTGGATCCTTGAACTATTTTAGAGTTATCAAAGTCTGTTTTTGTTTCCTCTTTAGATTCATCATCATCATCATCATTATGACTTTCAGTATAATAACTTCTTAACATTGAAGGTCGTCTTACCATGGAGCTATGTCTTTTTAATGATGCATCCAAACTTCTACGTTTACTATCATCATTGTTTAATATTTGATTGTCCGAATCATTGTGTAGGTTACTATCATCGGAATGAGTACATTCTTCTGATGTAATATGTTGTAATGTGTCTTGAACCAATTCGAGATAATTTTCAGGTTTAACATTTGGATGCTGACTTGCTGGAACCCATAATAACTGATTTGTTAACTCTTGATTTTCTTCATCGAGTGATTCATCGTCATTACTGTTGATACCCTCACAACTTTTATTATTATTATGTACAGAATTAGTAGGTCGCGAAGAAAGTTTTCTTGTACTACGGAGAATATTATTGGAACCTCTTCTTAAAAACCCAGCTCCACTTAATTTTCTATGCGAGGAAAGTAGTTTAGATTGTGATGTTGAGTCTTTGAAGATATTGCTATCATCATATTTATTATTATTAGTACTCGAGGTGGATACCGAGGCATTTAAGGATGAGGTGGAAGAAGATGCAGATAAGTTTGATCCAATGGTCTTATCGTCTTTGCCAACAGAAATGTTTGGATCCTGGTGTAAATACTCTGCTCTAGTCACATCAATACTGTCTTCTTCATCACTTTCAATATCAATGCCGCTTGTGGATAGTGACGAGGCTATAGATGTGTCTTTCTTGGCAATTTCATTTTCCTTTATCATATCGAACTTAGCTTGGCTCCATGATTTTCTCTTATCATCCGTGAAACCTTCATTATTCGGAGAATCGTTATTCATTGTATATTCTAGTTCTGGATCAAGAAGTAAATCCATTGATCCAATGGATAATCTTTTCAAATTCTTTACATTCTGTATTTCATAATCTAATGATTTGGCTGCAATGAGTACTTCTGATTTTCTCTTGTCTTTGTCTTGAGCTTCTTTAGTTCGTCTTAAAGGTTCACTATTTCTACTTGCTAACAACTTGCTTGGCATGGTTATTTATAGTTGTGTGGTATTGGACAATAAGGCAACAGAATAGTTAAAGGAATGAATATATATATAATTCTATAAGTTTTAAAGAAGGAAAACAGTAGGTTAGATGGATGAAGGAATGGTGTAGTTTATTTTTCCTGTTCAGGTTTATGAGGTAGTGTTGCTATAGCTGAATAGTGAAATTTATATGGTTGTAAAATGAGCTCTAAAATAAAAAGGAGCGATTGTAATAAACACGGTGTTGAAACAGATGGTATAATGAAATTAAAAAATAGACCTACAGTCTAAATTGTAAATGATTGGTAGGATCTAGGTGAACTTGGCCTTGTTCTTATCTGCAACCTTACTTACAAAGTTTACTTCGAGCCTTCAAATCGCAGATCAAGATATATTTCAACTCGAAATTTCACGTTAAAAATCCATCGAATCTTTATTTTAAACAAATTTTGTTTCAATATTAAAGAGATAAAACTTAGGCGTCGCGTCACGTGAACAGTGTATTTCTCATTTGAGGACTTGGCAATGATACAGTAATATATATATGCCTATAAGTCAAATCGCAACGTTTAAACAATTTAATCGTATGTTAGTATAACTGCGTTGCATTGTACTGCAAGGCCAATTTAATTTTATCATATTTGGGGAGACTATTTTTGGGTCTTTTTGGCAATTACTCAGTTGATGAAAATCTGTACTCCTTCAGATTAAAATATAGTTCTAATACAATTGTGACTTCTGTAGTATTGATGAAGTGGTTCTGCCAAAAAAAGGTTTTGCTTTAATATATATATTTTTGTTGTAGTTTTAAGTTATACATCGTTTGATTCAATCCCAATTGCAATATATAATCTATGCAATTTAATACATCATTCAAAGGTAGTGAATGTATTCAAGTATTTATCACTGAAACCAAATATATACACATATATATTAATACTTTTTTTTTTGAAAGGTAAACTGTACTTGAACCTCATTTTATGTGCTGGGCGGTAAATATTTCTGTTCTTTCTATGTTCATTGTTTTTTCTATCACCCCATGCCTTTAAACATCAAACAAACTTATAGTTCTGTAAAGCCATGTTTAGTAGTACGTTGAAGTAGCAGTACCACATTTATTAAAAGCCTGCTTGCTTCTAAGCTTTAACACAAACTTCTATTTACAACTCATTTGATCTTTCAAACTTCAAATTAAAACGGTTTTATTTAAAGTTCCAAAATTAAAAAAAAACAACAAAAAAACCACAAGAAAATTAAAGGATGTATTGAAAAAGATAGACTTCGATAACAGGGATGAGTTGCAACAACTCGTAAAGTGCATATCCTGTGAATCAACCAAACCTTGTTAACTGGGAATATTGCAATATGATTAGAGGTTTACCAGCAACCAGGAATGTGTATAGAACATTAACGAGTACTAGTAGGGTACTCAATGTCGAGAAATCAAATGTAAATAATAACGTGTCAATCCCTTCTGTAAGTACAACCCATTTTGGGTCCAAGACGGTTCCCACTGCTGAGAAGAGTAAAATGGTGGGACATGTGTTTTCATCTGTGGCTTCAAAATACGATATTATGAATGATATTATGTCACTGGGTATCCATAGATTATGGAAGAGCCATTTTATTAATAAATTGGATCCAGGAAAGAGACCAAACTCAATGGAACCATTGAATTTCATCGATGTTGCAGGTGGGTCTGGTGATATTGCATTTGGGATCTTAGATTACGCCAAAGCTAAACATGGTGACGCAGTTTCTACAATGGATGTTGTGGATATTAATCCTGAAATGTTAAAAGAAGGTGAGAAGAGAGCCCTTGATATGGGTAGATATTTCAAAGATCCAAGAGTAAGATATATCATTCAAAATGCAGAAGTATTGGACAAAATCGAAGATAATTCTAAGGATGTTTACACTGTTTCATTTGGTATTAGAAATTTCACTGATATTCAAGCGGGCTTAAACACTGCCTATAGAGTGTTGAAACCAGGTGGTATCTTTTATTGTTTAGAATTCTCTCAAATAAATAATCAAGTTATGGATCTTTTGTACCAACAATGGGCCAAAGTTCTACCTGTATTTGGGTCAATTGTTGCTAATGACTATGATTCATATCAATATTTGGTCGAATCCATTGAAAGATTTCCAAATCAAGAAAAATTTAAATCAATGATTGAGAAAGCAGGCTTCCAATCTGCCGGATATGAAAGTTTAACAAGTGGTATTTGTGCCATTCATTGGGGGATTAAAGCTTGATCATAAGAATATATTCCTTAATCGTTAAAATTAGTTTCTTTTGCATTTTGCTATGTATATATAATTTCATTTTAATATATATTTTTAATATGATATTTAAACCAAAATAAGTTAGTTACTAAATCTCTAATAAAAATCCTATGCCTTTTTCTCCACTATATTGAACTTCTTAACGTTGACTGGGATATCAATCTTTGTGGAACCAATATTATTATCAAATTTGACATTTACACGAAGAAAATAAAATCTACAACATAAACATGTTTCAAAATTAGGAATTATTGTAACATTTATATTTTGATTAAAATCAAGTTTAACATTAAGAACAGCTTCAGATTCACTAGAGTTTTCAATTTTAGGTTTCCAAACCAATTCAGAATCATTTTGATTTATAACTTGTTTCTTAAATATATCGTTAATTTCCACACGTTTCATTTCAAAATTGACCATACTCTCAATATCAGATGCCATCAATGTACTAATGAAATCTTTAAAAAATAATTCACGGGCTGTTGAAATAGTTCTACCTTTATTAAACAGTTCATTCAATTTGTCTACGTTAGCATTGAACCTCTTTCTATAATGTGTAACCTTATCTTCATAACTTTTAAAAAGTTTTTGAATATCATCACATTTTTCTTTATTCATTAAAAATTTACTGTTCAACTTAATTGGGATAGAATTATCTGATATACCAGTAATAGAAATTAATTGAACAGACACCGAAGTAACCTTTGGTGGGTCATGTGGTGCACTATTATTTGATAAAATTGAAGTTAATTTAATCGGAATTTCTGTTAACGGAGTTCTCTCTATGTCAGAAACAGCTTCCATTAATCTAAACCAGTTTTCTTGGTCATGTTTATTTTTCAATTCAAATTTATTTGATTTTCTTAATAAGGATGGCACAGTGTAAGGTAAAGCTTGCTGTGGAATGTTTGCTGTTAAGATAATTAACCCTGAATTTTCTTTCGAATGACTTGGAGATTTGATATATGGAGGTTGGCTAACAGACGATGGCGTTGATAATCGTTGAACAGGCGATGTTGCTGAGATTATTGTATCTTTATATTTATGTTTTTCATCTTTGGATTTACGAGTTTCAGAAGTATGGTCAGAACTCGATAAGAATGACTTTAAAGTGGCAGATGTACTACTATTGTGTATGGGATGAATATTATCGACCAACGCATTATCCTGACCATCATGTTGTGAATATTTAGGTGTCACCGTTGGCGTAGTAACAATGGATGAGGAAGAGGAAACTCCTAGGAGATTAGAAAAGAATCCATTCGATATATGTGGAGAACTTTGCTTACTCTTCAATGCAGCTTTTGGTGATGGTGTCACAGAGGCAGAGGAATTAATCGAAGATCCATTTGACTGTATCACAGAAGATGATTTTCTATGCTTAGCCTTATACCTATAACTAATTTCTGCCTCTACTGTGTTAGCCTTTGGTGACATATTTTTCATTCTTGATAAATCATAGTTATTTGAGTCGTCCAATCTATTATTGATATGCAATTGATCTAATTTTCTTTGTAAAATTTCTTGTGAGTTTAATTCGGTATTCATATCAAATGTACCACTTAAATCTGTACCATGAACATCAGCGTTTGTTATAGGTTCATCATTATCTAATTTTTCAAAAATCTTTTCTAAGGCTTTCAATCTTTCTTCAATCAATTTTTGTACATCTTTCACTTGTCGTTGAATTCTAAGATCATCCGAATGACTGTTATTATTTGTGGCATAAGTAGAGGTAAATCCAAATGGGATAACTCTTAAATTGAACTCCTTTTCTTTCATTAGGTTCAATTTTTGAGTCTTTATATCCTTACCAACAATTCTTGCATCAATGGTATAATTTATTGAAATATCGTCATTTGATAAATCATTAGTCAATATCGGAGAACCTTTAATCCCCATATGACCACATCCAAGAACATTATTAATCTTAATTCCTGAATATTTAAAATGATTTTTAAATTTATCAATTCCAAAACTTGGTGGTAAAAGACAATGTGAATAATGTTCATGTTTACATGTCATATCTAGTAATTGTTGTGGTAGTTTGAACATGAAAAATTTCTTATAACGTGTGTGTGGTTCTAAAGTTCTATTATTCGTTAGACCGATGTAACTACCATCGTATTTATCCAATTCACCTGGGGTAAAGTTTATACCTGAACTTGCATCAATATCTGTGTAAGACCATGAAGCACTTAAATCTACCATTCTTAAAAATCTTTTCACTGTACGTTTCCCCTTTTTTCTGTCAACAAAGGAGATATAACCTTCCAATGTAACATAAAACATTTCATATTTCAATTTATGTGCTGATTGGTTAATTATAATACAATATCCATGAATAATATCACCATTTGTATATTCTTTTAACATTGATTGTTCTTCATATTTTGGAGTGTGTGGTTTTGCAATATTTTTGGTTATTCTAATATCAATATCGATGGGGGAAGTGGTTAGTTTAGGTAAAGAATATAATTTATCAATATTAATATTATCTGAATCGTTTAAATCATCTTGGAATGGGGAGCTTTCACTTGAAATGGAATAATGGACAGTGTTTAAGGCATGTAATGGATCCGTGAAAGGTGTAGTGACGCCAATATGAGACGCACTCGGTTGTGATTCTTCTTGTTCATTATACGTTGGTGGGAAATCATGTCTATCAGGATCGACATTCCCCTGTGGAATATGTCTATGTAAAGAATTATACATTTCAAATGAGGGCAGAACATCCACCAGTAATGATTCTGCATCGACGTAAGCACTTGAGTAAGTTCCTGATCGATCAAAAGAACTATCAGTAATATCATTTTCGGAGTCATATTTAGAGCCCTTTCTCAACGAGTTCCCATTAGCTTGAAGCGTCAATAGATCAACAGCACTATTATCATTTGGATTAAATTCATTCGGGTTTTCAATGGGAACTGCAATATCTCTAAACCCTCTACTTAATTCAGATCTCCCCAATTTCATTAAATTGGTCATCGAGGAAGATTTGACGTCAATATCAGTATCGCCAACAGCACTATGAGTGGAGGTATGACTACCGTTTTTGTTTCTCAACAGTTTACTCGATGCAGCCAGTATTGAGCTGGAGGACTTATATTTTGGAATGATCGTCTCTGTTCGAGATCCTACTAGTCTTGGTCTACGTAAGTGAGAATGATGTGAGGCATTGGTAGTATTGCTTGAATTATTTGCTGGGTTGGCCAACGGCGAGGACTCTGTACCACCTCTTCTCATATCGTATAATTACCTTACCTATAGATATATAGATGGTTGTTCTTTTTTCTTATTGGTTGCAGTAAGGGAAGCAAATCCTTTCTAAATCTATAGCTTTCGAGATAAAAGTGGAAATTTATGTTTATATCTATGTAAAAGAAATAGAATTCAATCGGATTGAAACCACTACACTAAATTAATCTTGGTGAATTCGTTGTGCCTATGTAGCTGAAGAAAAGTATCAGTTTTATTTGTGATCAATGAGATCTAAAATTTTTGATAATCTTTAAATGGAAAGCTCGAAATATTGAAAACATTGAAAAATAAACTGTGCAAAGATGAAAAATCGTGACAAACTTTGTTAATGCTATTATTAATGCCACGATGAACCATCAATAGCAAATTGATAATTACATATTTGCAATTAAATGGTATGCAATTAAAGATTCTGCAATCAACTATCTTACATTTAAATATCTTACATTTAAATATTCTACAATAAATACGATTCTCGGGCCATGGAGCTTAATGCCTTGGCATCTTGTATATCTTCGGCAGTTAAAGCGTTTAAAGTGGACCATTGAGCCTTAAACTCGACAGTATTCAACATCGATCGGTGCATGCTGCTTGATGTGGCAGTGGTAGAATTGGAAGGTCTTTTGACCTTCCAATTGGTCTCTTTGAATCTCTTGTGTCTATCTCTATCCATTTCCATTCTGTTTAGGATTGTGGGTGCCTCTACAAAGGCAGTGCCTCGCTCGTTGTTAATAATTTGAGTCGTTTCGTAATTAGTTAATATGGTCTGTTTAAATATATTTCTCTGCTTAATCATGTCTTGCAAATGTGTTTGTAAATCTGATGGAATGAGGGTGACAATGCGTGTGTCATTCAATAGACAATTCAACAAATCTTCACATAAGGGCAAATTTGTCAATGACATAATATCATTTTCTGGTAGAATCAATGTCAAGATTTCAATCAAAGAAGGGATCATAAATTCATTTAATATTTTAGAACTTGTCTCATTATTGATTTCATATTGTAATACATATATTAGTTTGAAATAATATATGGTAATGGGTAATCTATCCAAAACGTTGAATTTCTTCATTGTATCTATAAGACATTGATGGAAATCTTCATAATGTTCTTTATAATTTTTGAGATAAAATTCAATTGGATTCTCATATTTAGAATCAATCGTTTGTGGTAAAGTAAATGTATTAGAGTTTGCAGCAGAAGACGATGGTGTATTGGATGTGGAAGACAAAGACCCATTATGTGACACTGAAACAAATGGTGTATCGGATGAGGCTTGCGCGTGAGTCGGTATGGCTGTTGTGCTGGATGTGATTTCACTGATATTGATAACATTTATAGTCTTCTGAAGAGTCTTCAACACTGTTATGAACCTTAGCCGGGCTTCCAGAGAGTCCATTGTGCCAGAGATAGTTATAGTGATACTGTTTTCTCTTTCTCTTTCCAACACTACCGTGTTTCTACTGGTAATGATGATTTATTTGAATGCTTTAAAAATTAAGATATTTACTAAATTAAAGAGAGAAATTGAAGAAATGCACACATTGAATGCCAATGACAACGTTCGTATTATTTCTACTTGCTAAATGATTAAAGTTGAATAGTAATACAAATGATAATTTTAAATATATATATATCTATATCTATATATATAAATATTAGTTTGAAATTTTTATATAGTGAATTTGTGTCACAGTATTCCAAATATAGATACATATATATATATAAATATATATATGCATGTATGATTACAGAATATTATTATGAGGAAGATTATTATTGTTGTGTTGTAATTGATGCTGATGCTGATGCTGGTGATGATTAGAGTTGTTGTTATTAAGGTTGGAAATGCCATTATCTATAGATACAAAATTTGTTTCTGTAGAATGGAAATGGGGTAATGTTGGACCGTTCCGACTTATTTCTATAGTTGACATCTCAGTAGTCTGATGGGAGAGTGAACCGGACAGATGAGGTAGTTTATCTATATTATCGCCATCTCTGTTATCAAAGTTGATATTATTATTATTATTATTATTATTATTATTATTATTATTACAATTGTTATTATTATTACTATTATTACTGTTGCTAGCGCTACTACTACTTCTAACACTATTATCATCATCGTTATTATTGAACACCTCATTTAATGGCGGTAGTGTTAGATTCTCAATATTAGTAGTGGTAGCAACATTATCATCCGGTGATTTATTACCATTCACTATCTTGCTTGTGCCAGGTAAATTTGACATTGGCGTTAAACTTAACGGACTATGAGTCAATTCTCTTAAAGCATCGACAGCAACCATATCTCTCGTACTAATGTTAGATTGGTGGCTATTCTCACTCATGGAATTTGGATTCATATGACTCGCACTGGTACCAGGTGTAGTATGGTTATAGGATGGAATCATAATATTTTGGTTTGACGGAAGATTTAATGGTTGTAAATTCATTGGTATAACATTCATGTGAGACTGAAATAAATGAGCATTGTTACTGCTGTTATTAGGATTGTTGCTGGTGAAACTGTTTTGAATAGGAATTGGCATCACAGGGATGGTATTACTATTCCTACGTTTTCTTCTACCGCTACCTGGTTTTCTGCCCTGTTTTAACGTTTTCGCTTTTCCTGGCTTCCTCCCACTACCAGGCTTTCTTCCCTGTGCTAATGTCTTGGCCATTGTGTTCGTCTGTGAGTGTGAGTGTGTGAGTGTGTGAGTGTGTGGGTGAGTGATGATGTGTAACTTCTACTAGTTCATAAACACATAGTTCACATTTCAATTCAATTTGACAAGAAATTTTTCAATATCAAATTTCATTTAAAATTTTCAAAACAGTGTTTTAAGCAAACAGAGACAGGGTTTGTATGGTCAGTTGCGATTGCACTAGTGAAGATGCTGTCTTATAGATAGGCAGGAGAAGCGGGACCGGGGAAGCTTTGTCAGTATCAGGGAGGTGTGGTTACCTTTGTTGCAATTGAACGGCGAGACTGCTCCACCTTAAGAGACGGTACTGCCTGTCTGCATTTCTGAGTAAATAGATAAATAAACGAGTAAATACTTTTATATGTACATATTTATAATGGATCTTGCCCCATTATTCAGCAGAGCAACCCAAATACTGATCGTAGACCTCTCTATTCCTTCTCTACAACTGATACTCTTGGACACCTTTTCAGTAAGAACTTGCACGTATTATAATGAAATTTGAATTTATTTGAATTGAAATTTGGAATAACACATTGAGAAAGAAACATCAAATATAAACAACCTGTCCCTACCAAAGACACCGTCCACCCCACTGGCTCACCCCCCACATCAACAGTCAGCTTCCTACAATGACATTGAACACCCCACTGGATACAACAATGGAGTCGCACTCTCTACCACCACCACCACCGCCGGCTCAACCGCAAACTATCGAATTACCAACAAGATTAATGAATCCTAAAATCGAGGCAATGCTATGTAAAGCAATTGCTTTACAACTGAAACTTCTGCTAAAGGACTCGAATGTACAGTTTACAAAACAATCGTTTGATGAGCTATTAGTATTAGTGAAATACCAAATGAATGATTTAATGAAAAATTTGAATAAGATTATGTTACTACAGAGAAGACTCTCTGTTTCCAATGATGATATAGAAATGTGGCTTCAAGGCTACAAATTGAATGTCAATGACTTGTTTGAAAACATCCAACTGAATCGATTCCTACGCAAGGATAGGTTAGGTGATCATAATCTACATTTATTGTCAGAAGAAGATAATACCCAAAATAATGAACAATCTCCAATGAGTAATATGGATAAAATGTTAAAGGAGCAACTACTGATCAACAAAAATTTAAATTTAACCTCAAATATCTCACCTGATAGTAATAGTGGTAATAATAATATTAATAACAATAACAATAATAATAATAATAATCAGAAGATACAAACAGCAACAACACAATCACATTTACAAAATCCAATTTTCAACTGTAGCATAAAATTACCTGAATTACCTCCTGATCATACATACAAATTCACATCACAATTTAATAATTTTACTACAGATGAAAGAATCATAAAACAAAATCTGGCTAATGAAAGTAAAGTCACTGAATCTACCCTTTTAAATTACTTGAATACAATCGAACATCATCAAACAGATAAAGATGATCGGGATACTACTACTACTACTACTACTACTAATAATAATAAAAGTGATTATGAAGATAACGTGGATGAAGAAGAAATGTTAGCACTGTTTGGAACTACAAGTTATCCAAAACCATATGTCCATCACGATTTTAATTCCTATTATAATAAAAAATCTTTTAACATTGCCAAATATTCACATAATAGAATAGATATTGCAAGAAAAAGAGTGAAAGATTTTGAAATTAATAATATAATGAACAAAAAGAATCCAATTTTCAATTTAATATTTGAATTGCGTGAAAATGGGAAGAAATTCGAAGAATGGAAGCATAATAATAATAACAATAGTAATAGTAATCATACCGATAGACCTTTAGGTCAGGATTTTAAGATTGAAACAAGTTTTAACAACAAAAAGATTAATAGCTTATTGAAAAAAGATTTAAACAATTTCTTAGCCAGTCGGACTCATTTACAAAAGAAGAAGAAACAGGTTATTGAAAAGGCTATTAAAGATAGAGATATAAGAATTAGCCAGATTAGACAAGAACTTATTGAAAAAGAGAAAAGAGAGAAGGAAGCAAAAACGTTAGCATTATTGAAGAATCAACAATTAGCCAATGCTGCCGTATTGGATAAAGTTAGGAGTACTTCTCCCCAAATATTGATCCCGCCGATACCATCAATTGTACCTACTGAGATTATTGTAGGAAATGCAGGTGATGAAGATGACGATGATGAAATGGGGCTATTTGGCGGATTGGAAAGTAGTGACGAAGAAAGCACTGTACATACGGCAACAAATACTACTATTCCAATATCACAGCCACATATGGAAGTTACTACATCGCAAGTGCTTTCTGAAGACAGTAAAGAGGGAAATGATGAGGAAAGTAATATAGCAGTTTCTAACACTCTTCCAAATATAGTTTCACATGAAGACAAACTAATAACAAATAATACCGTTAATGATTTATCTCTATTGTCAGATGCAACGGTTCCATCTTCTGTTGATCATACGATGACACAAGCACCCGTATTACTTACACAGGATGATTCACCAAAGCAGTTAGAAGATACATATATTAATGTCTCGACACCTACATCTGTACCGACTACTCAAGAAGTCTTAGTCGAGGCTCCATCTGAAGTATCGAGTACTCCACACACAGAAACTTCTGTCAATCCCAACTTGCCTTCTTCTGATAACTAATTCTTCAATAAATTAGTCATAGTTCCAAATACAGTTGCAAATAAATATACGGCAACCTTGAGTTGGATTGTGACTTCCTTTGATATAAATGCTCTTTCAAGATGCAAGATAAACCATTAAATGAGGCCATTTTAGTTACATATTTCTCACTTGTCCCTGCATTTTATAATATAATAGTATATAATATATGAAGTCATTGCATTTTTGTAATAATAATTTAGATTAATATTGACAATGAAACTCTCTTGATAAAAGTAAATGCTCATTAATTACGTCCATGGTTCATTGGAATTATAGTCGAATCACTTCCCACTTATCTTCAACGAAAATAAGTATTTCTTCCCTTCAGAGACTGCTCTTAATTTTTCAAAGGTAAATTTCATTGAAGTTTTTTTTTTTTATTTTTTCATTCTTTCATGAAGAACGAAAATTGCAATTAATATAAACAATTGATTTAATTAAGCCTTGACATATATCAACTAATCTTCAAGTTCAGAGAGAAGAAGAATTCAGAGGTATTCAATTGTTTGCTTGCACATTTATAATGGGGTTGTTGAATTGGAGAAAGAGTAAACATGATCGTTCGTTGCCGACTTTTAACGACAAAAAATTCGATGACGAAGACCATAAAGAATTAAAGAAGAAAAGCAAGTTCAACTTTGTGCCTAAGACTAAATATAGCAAACATGATATGATATATTCAGTTTTCCTGTTGACCGGGGCTCTTGGGTTAGGCTATTTCTCAATATTTTATGTCATTTTACCACTTTATGAATATGCAATTACACCATATAATTTGAAGGAATTCATTAAAAATTTACAGAATAAGGAGACAACTCATTTTAACTATAAAACGTCTCCTTTAATGGAAACAGAATATTACAATTATGATTTTGAAACCATTGATCATAATATTGTTGCCAAGTTTGATCAAGGTATTCCGAATTATTTACTAACTCAATTTGGCGGTAACGACATTGAAAAGCCAGAAGACCAGGAATTATACGAGTTTGAATTGAGCCAATTGTATGATAACAGTATTGAAAATTATGATTTATCCGAATATCGTGGTTATCCAAATGGGAAACACCATAGAGATCAAGTTTTATTAGCCATTCCTTTGAGAGACGCAGAAGAAGTCTTACCACTAATGTTCAAAAATTTAATGAATCTAACATACCCTCATGAGTTAATTGATTTAGCCTTTTTGGTTAGTGACTGCTCAGAGGGGGATAACACTTTGAAGGCATTAAAGACTTACAGTCAACATTTACAGAATGGTACTTTAAGCGGGGTCTTGGAAGAGATTGATATTGTTCAAGATTATATTAATTCAAAGACAAACAAAAACATTTATTTGAAATATATGACTGAGGAATATTTGAAGAAAGTAAAAGATGCGTTTGCACCACCTTTCCATGAAAACTATGACAAACCATTTAGATCCATTCAAATCTACGAAAAGAATTTTGGTCAAGTCATTGGTCAAGGGTTTAGTGATAGACATGCAGTTAAAGTCCAAGGTAACAGACGTAAATTAATGGGTCGTGCTAGAAATTGGTTGATGTCCAATGCACTAAAGCCATATCATTCTTGGGTCTACTGGAGAGACGCTGATGTTGAATTATGTCCGGGATCTGTGATCGAGGATTTGATGGGTAAGGATTACGATGTTATGATTCCGAATGTGTGGAGACCATTACCAGGATTCTTAGATGGTCAACAGCCATACGATCTGAACTCTTGGATGGAATCTCCAGAAGCATTGGAATTAGCCAAAACTTTAGACGAAGACGATGTTATTGTGGAAGGTTATGCAGAATATCCAACCTGGAGGGTACATCTAGCCTATATTCGTGACGAAGAAGGTGATCCAAATGAGGTCGTTGATTTGGATGGTGTTGGTGGTGTTTCAATTCTTGCCAGAGCGAAATTGTTTAGAAATGGTGTTCATTTCCCAGCCTTCACATTTGAAAACCATGCTGAAACTGAAGCATTCGGTAAGATGGCTAGAAAAATGGGTTATAGAGTTGGTGGGTTACCACATTACACCATCTGGCATATTTATGAGCCTAGTGATGATGATTTAAAGGAAATTGCCAATAAAGAAAGATGGAATAAAAGAAGAACATAAAGTTAGTTTCACCCACAAATGCACCAACGGTACTATAATACATGCTATCCAATATTTTATAACAATTTGATAGATATACACATATATATATACATGAAGAAAAAGAAGAAGAAGAAACATCAATAAGTGATTTTCCAACCATGCAAAGAAAAATATCAATTAGTCTATATGAGATGTACGAATATGTAAAGTAAATTATATGTCTTTGGGTATTTATGCAGCATATGATGGAGCTGAACTTGAAAGCTTATCTTTTCTTTTAGCCCACAATTTTTCACAGAGATAGATGGTGGAAAGTACGCAACCTAGACCAGCAAGTCCAATTGCTAGATATTCGGCACCTCTATATCCCTTTAACAAATGATCCCCATCTTTATTGATTTCAGTTTCGACAGTAGTGCCCATTCCAAGACATAATGACATGGAGTAGTTGACCATAGTATTAGCCAAAGAGCCGGCCATACCTTGATATTGCATTGGTAAACCGTCACTTAAAATAATTGCAGCTGCGGGAAAAGACATATCCAGACCAAAACTTAGGATGATCATGGAACCAAGATTCATACGAAAATATGTTTGATGCACTGGGGTGACGGCTAGCATAATACAGCCAACGACAAACGAAACCATTGAAATGAACAGTATTACTGCAGCAGTTAGTCGTTTGATGAAAATACCAACCACCACAGAAGCAACGCAGCCCCAAATAGCAAACATGAAATAAGTACCACCTGCCCACATGGCAGAATAATGTCTTAAATTAAGCAAGAATGAGAAGTAGTAGTAACTGAAGATACCATAAGACCCCCATCCGACAAACAAAGCCATTAAGATCATAATCATATGTCTATCTTCAGTAATTACTTTTGGTAGTAATGGAACTTCAGCAAATTTAACTTCGTATGTGAAAAAGGCAATTAACGCAATAACAGAGACAATTAAAAGAACAATGATATAAACTGTATCCCAACCCACAATTGGACCTTGGTTCCAAACAAAATTAAATAGGATCAAACCAACCACTGCCAAACCAGAACCAGCCCAGTCCATTGAGAAGTTGTGAATGTTGGTTGGTATGGTATTTGGAGTACTGTATATAGTGACTGCCAAATTAATAGCGGAGGCAATAGCCATAGCATAAAACGACCAGGGCCATTGATCTTCATTCTTTGTTCCAATTAAGCCTGAAAAAATAGCACCCAAGAATGCACCGAGAGGAGCACAACCAGCAATCAAAGCAATGACAATGTTTTTTCTGTGTGAGTCTGGTTTGTAAATGTTACCAACACACCCCATCACATTAGGTAAGATGAATGCAATACCTAAACCTTGAAATGCTCTACTAACAATGAAAAAAGTGTCACTACCTGTAAATTTGGTTAATCCACTGATTGTTGACCAGAGAATAAAGAAAATATATCCTCCAACAAGTGACCACTTCAAACCATATATATCACCAATTCTACCACTTATTAAAATAAAGGAACCAGAAACCAACGGGAAGGAAGCCATCAACCAAGATTGGTTTTTACCATCACTCTTAAAGGATTTCGAGATTATATTCATAATAGCGAGTGTTTGTGGAGTGCATGCTTGGTTTAACAATTGACTCATCATACAAGAGAAAATAAACAGATATTCTTGGAACGATGAGTCGAAGTAGTCGGCCTTTTGCCATTTGGAATTCTCTATGCTAATAGTATCTTCTTCATCCTGTTGATGTCTTGTAAAAACCCTGGTCAATCCTTCTTTGGGAAGTTTATCAACACTTTCATCTTTTTCATATGTTCCGTTGGAGATCGCATCAGTGTCAGTACTTATATCATTTTCATCAAAAAGCTTTTCACTTGAATTCCTTCCCACGTAGTTTAAAAGGAATTTCATAAGAATTGTTTATTTAGATTTATGATTTGATATTGCAATAAAGGTATAAATAAATATAAAGGAGTTGTCATTTTTCAACCTAAGTCTGGATATCCATCTTTTATACATTTATCATCTTACGCAGGATGTTTAGTAATAACTCTTCGAGAGATGAGATGAGATTGTATGCAAAATGACAGAAAAACACAATAGAAATTCAAGAAAATTTCAATAAGAAAAAGAAAGGTCTTCAGCTGCTGAGTAATTGCAAAACTATCCAAAGAGGAAATATTGGATTAGAGATCACCGAAGATGGGGGTGCCCAATGTGTTGCCATGGGAACATGGGTGTAGGGATAAAAGACATGTTTGGCTAGTATTAACGGCATTGCGTCACTGGCTCAATATGGGGTGTTCATAATAGTTGAATCATTTTACAGTTATGTTATTGTTCTTTTAAAAAGCTATGTAGGAGTAAATAACACTCTCACTCATCCTGACTATATAGTTCAGCTTGGTCATTAGAGGCACCCAACACATTTGCAGCATAAATAAATGTAGAGTGTTGTAATTGTGCCAAATATTGAGCCATCACATCGGACCCAGGGATAGCTCTTGTATTTTTCGTACTATTGTTGGGACC
The DNA here is from genome assembly GCA_033807795.1 of Monosporozyma servazzii. NCBI lineage: Eukaryota > Fungi > Ascomycota > Saccharomycetes > Saccharomycetales > Saccharomycetaceae > Monosporozyma > Monosporozyma servazzii. Next base: position 66,883 of record CP138599.1, on the reverse strand, counting down.
TGAATTCTTTCCTTCCTTATGATGATTGAGATGGGTATTGGTGTTTGTAATATGAGATTTTGGTGCTTCTGGAGGAGGAGAGGAAGCACTGTTAGAAATTCCTGTAGTAATGCCCAAGCCAGACTCCATATTATTAGTAAACCCTCTTGGAATAGCCTCATCAGATGTAAATGTTTTGTCACCATTTTGAGTTATATCTGAGTCAGAAGAGGTTTCGGATATAGCATTGACAGTGGTGTCCTTTTCCATTTCATTGTCTTCTGTATCACTAGAATCGTCTATCGGAGACTTTTCAATTGTTTCATTATTATCATCCTCTCCTTCTTCTTCTTCTTCATTTCTATCTATTATCGGAGATAACTGTTGTATATTATCGCTTGTTTCAATGCTGATACCTAAGGAATCTAACGGCGCAAATTTCTTAGTATCATCATTGTTATTCTCGAACTGAGTATTATTCTCGTGATAGCTACTGAAATCGCCATTTTCCCTATAAGTTGAATTTGAAAATGATTTTCTAGTAATTTCTTGGTGTCTTCTCCTCTCTTCAAGATAATTTAAGTTATTATTTCTTACATTAGTCTTTTTCATTTTCTTATTATATCTTGCATTCTTGGAAGCTAAATTTCTATTCATATTACCACATCTATCTTTACCATAGTTAATGATCAATCCATCATAACGCTTGCTGAAAGCTTCAGAAAATTGTTCTGGTCTATTAGAAGCATCTTCTACTAACTTTATAGCAGAATTAATATTCATAAAATTAACCCAACAACAATGGCTATCACTCAAATAGTTAATTTGTTCAATAGAGCCATATGAGTTGAAATCTTTTCTTAATTGTTCTTCTGATGGAAGACTATACTGATTATGGTATTGTTCAAATTCTGGATCATTGATGAATTTGTCTTTAAATGCCACTTCAGGTAAACTAACATAAACATTTCTACTGGCACCAACAGTGACAGCTAAAGCCACGGATTTAGTCAAAGGGCCGGGATAATTACCCCAACCAATCTTTAATGTATTACCATGTAGGACGATGGGATCAATGAAAATATTAGCATAAAATTGTACTGCAGCAGAGGCTTCAATGAATGTAATAAAACAAATATGTTTAGATTCAATGAATTTAATACTTTGTAAAATACCACCACGAACTACATTACAGATATCTTCAGCTTTTGATCTTGGGTTGATATTACCGATATAAATTGTTCTGTTAGTGGCATCGGTACCCATGGCAGAAGCTACTTTAGCAGTTGTGTTCATTTGATCTTCTAAAGTATCAGTTATTGGTTGCGGGAAGCTTTTAGAATATTTAAATGGAGGTTGTTCAATATAAAATGAAGGATTATTCATCCCCATTGGTGTTTGTGGAATCAACATAGTATTTTGCGGGGTGTAACCATTATTATCCACTGGACCAAAGACTGACGTTTCATTATAATTTCTATCCAGTGGCCTTGGTGTGGATATCACTGAGTTAGATCTCCCCATATTGGATGATTGAGAGTATGCTTTAGTAACAAATGGTTGATGTTCGTTAAAGACTTCAATGGAAGGTTCTGGGTATGATTCTACACTAATGTTTAATATATTATCGTCGAGATCAATATTCTGTAATAATTCCATAATGTCATCCACACTATGGTTTAGATTTAAGGATGAACGGGAAGACAGTAAGCTCATTGAACTTTGGTTTGTTAAACTTGTCATGCTACTGTTTGTAGAGATAGCAACATCCTGATTATCAGGTTCTCCGCCTGCTTTCTTTGTTGTGGAAGAGATATTAACAAAGGAGCATTTACCTAAGTTCAATTTATCACCTTTGTATCTGATGTAATTGATCATTTCGATGGCCATTCTAATATTTAAAAATGTTAATACCATATAATTCTTGTTGAAAAGTTTATTTGATTTTTCTGTATTAAATAGGTAAACAGATTCCATAATATATCTTTTGTTTGATTCACGATTTTTGACTAAATTCAAATTTTTTAATAAAGTATTCAATTTATCATCTTCATAAGTATCTTTCAATTCTACAACAATGGATCTTGTAGCATGATTCATTGCTAGATCGAATCTAAGCATCGATTTATCATCAATTTCATTATTATCTTCTTCCTTGTGATTTTGATGTTCAACGTATTTCAATAGAATAAAATTTAAATTCATATCTTCAGATTTCAATCCCAATTTAAATTCTTTCAATCTTTGTAAAACGTTATTATAAAAATTAAGGCAAATCTCCACGGATATAAAACTTAATAGAATGTTTTGTTTTGAATCATCTTTTGAAATCACATAGATACTTTCGATCTCTGTAGCTTTCACGAATCTTGTAATGAAATCATGAATACTTATTGATTTATCGATATTTTCTAGTAATAGTGATCTTGTTCTATATGCATCATCACCCTTTGGTAACACTTTATATGAAACTTCAAAGGGTTCATTAAATAAAGAGTTCATCTTGGATATAGCCTCTTTAGTAAAATCAATAGTATCATGAGAAGAGTGGTTCCGATATGGATTATTGTTGTTGTTGTTGTTGTTGTTGTTGTTGTTGTTATAAGACCTTTGAGTGCCCATATTATGATTGCTGATATTATTATGTAACAACGGACCATGTCCATTTGAATTTCTTTGTCTACCAAAAGTTGCTTGAGAATTTTGTTGTGGAGTATGCATATTTGGTGAAGATATAAATGGTGAACCCATCAATAAATGAGAAGGCAATAGCGTAGCTCCATAAGCCGTGTCAAACGGGGTTAACATCCCGTTAATAGATGGAGAGTTCATTTGGAATTGTTGGTGTTGTTGGGATGGAGGAGGGACAGTTTGTTGTGAAGGTGGTAACATTGGTGGTTCGAATTGAGGCTGCATAGCGAAATCCATATAAGGATACATATTCTCCGGCATTGAATTATTGTTATTATTGAAACGTTGACTTTCCATCATTTGAAGATATTGATTTTGATTTATGTTGTTTGGGAAACCAGAATTCCAATTGCCATTATTGGGCCTATTCATGTCATGGTTGTAACTAACACTATTGTTGTTATATTTTTTGGGAGGATTCATATTTAGTTAAGATCAAACTATTGAGAAATGGGGGCGTGATAGAGAGAATAAAAACAGGCAGTTAAAAAATATAATTAAATATTAAAAGTTGTTGTGTCTATCGAACTTATATAGGAGCAAAGGGATAGTGAAAGAACTTTGAAAAAAAAAATATATATATATAATGATTCGGGCAAACAAGAATCACTTTATGGGAAACCAATGTATATTAAATGGATGAAAATGGAAGGGAGGGGGGTCAACCAGCAATCGAATATGTTTTAGTATATATATGTGTGTGTGTGTGTTGATTGTTGAAGGGACAAAGGGTAGTGTCAAGCTAAGAGTCAAGAGGGTTTGTATTCAAAATTAATTTTAAATCAGATTATTTTTGAAATTGAAGAGTATTTTTGAAATATTTCCGAAAGAGGAAAAGGTAAAAAATAGCACACAAAAAAATACCGACACAAACAAAAAAAAAAAAATTAATCAAAGTCATGAGGCCCCATTAATAATGGTTACATAAACAAATTGTTGATATGGATTAGAGGGAAACAAGGGATTGTGAAGATGATAAAAGGAGTAGAGGGGAGGGGTTGGAAGGGAGATGTCTTTCACGAACGCTTTCCTCATTAAGTTTATTATCCTATGGTTATCAATTAGAATCATTCAGTAGGGGAAGTCTGTAGAGTAAATAGTATGTAGAAGGTCAATCGTAATATTCTCGGTACTGTCATTCAATTTGCTACGTAATTTTGGGAGATGGGACTGTTTGATTGAAAGAAGATTACAGGTTTTCCATCGATCATACAAGAGTGAAGGAGCACAAGTATATTTTTGGCATTGCGGTCATGCAATGTTGATGCGATGTGACCTCTTTATTTCTATAAATGCTAAAATTAGCCATGTTTTGTTCAAGAATTTTCGTTATCGCGGTTATTTTCCGCTTATAAAATTGAAACATTGCTTAAAGGCTAGTTTATGGGGACGATTTGTGCGGTGTATTATAGAAGTGAGCATGTTACTTCGAAGGAATAACGACGAGCATATTATTCTTAAAGATTTCCCACACAGAGCACATCTTTGTGAAGGAGCTTGTTAATTATATGTACTTTTTTGATTCATTTAACTGGAATATTATGTCAGACACAAATCTTTAAAAAAGTGATAGCAAAATTTGGGTGATTTATCTGATCATTCCATGTCTACATTAGTCAAATAATGTGGTAAGCGGATTCACACACATTTTTAGATGAATATGATCAATTCTATATATATATATATATGGTTTGCTCGTTTTCTTGTATAGTTAAGTGCAATATGGTGGACGTTCACATAGAGACATAATCAAGCAAAGCATAGATGTCAGTTAATTATAAGCTAAGATATCAACCATTCAATGTATGCTAAGGTATCCATTGAGGGTATTGCAATGCTATAACGGTGTAAAGGGGACGTTGTCATCGGTTCGTGGCTGCTGGTGACCAAAAACGCTGTCCGGTGTCCGAAGTGAGAGAAACACTGCTTCTCTGGGCCGGACACACCCTCCCAGCATCGAAAATTAAGAAGAAAAAAACAGCGCGCTGCAAATTTTCCACTTTGGGAGCTGTTCGGACAGGCTGCAAAGCGATCCTCTGCTGCTGTCGGCGCTAAAAAGCAAAAAGCACACCGGACAGCCCGGCCACCAGCTAGCTCCGGACGCTCGAACAGCCCGGACAGACCGGACACTCCGCCCCTCGAGCACCCAAAATGATAGCTGTACGCACGCGGTGCGCTTCCAATTAGGGCCATGGCTACCCCACTGTAGATCTTTTTCTACTTTTCCAGCTTTGAAAGTTTGAGATCAATTGTCAAGGGAAGAAAGAGAAAACAGAGAGAGAGAAAAGAAAAAGAAACGAGTACTTTATAGTGATGGTTTTATGTTTTAGGCACTACAGTCTATACCTCATAGAGAATTGAACAAGTAGCTTGAATCTTTGCACCAAATATTTGAATAAATATTTTGTATAAATACGGGCATGATTGAAAGGTTTGAGATGATATATTTGAGTTCCTCTCTCATAACTTAACTCTTGTCTCTCTACAGAACAACAACAAACACTCTAACAAACACAGCAAGACATGCCTTTCTCTAAAGATTTCACTCCAGTCCCATTAGCCGACACCAACTTATTCAAGCCAATTCAAATCGGTGAAATGAAATTGCAACATCGTGCTGTCTACCCACCTTTAACCCGTATGAGAGCCCATCACCCAGGCCATATCCCAAACAAGGACTGGGCCGCTGAATACTACAACCAAAGATCTCAACATCCAGGTACCCTTATCATCACCGAAGGTACTTTCATCTCAGACGCTGCTAGTGGTTACGACAACGCTCCAGGTATCTGGTCCGATGAACAAGTCGCTGAATGGACCAAGATCTTCAAGAAGATCCACGACAACAAATCTTTTGTCTACGTCCAATTATGGAATTTAGGTAGACAAGCCTTCCCAGATTCTTTAGCCAGAGATGGCTTGAAATATGTCTCTGCCTCTGATGACCTATACATGGATGAAGAAACAAAAGAAAAGGCTTTAAAGGCTAAAAACCCCCAACATGCTTTAACCAAAGACGAAATTAAACAACACATTGCTGATTACGTCCATGCCGCAAAGAACTCTATTGCTGCTGGTGCCGATGGTGTGGAAATCCATTCTGCCAACAGTTACTTATTAAACCAATTCTTAGACCCAATCTCAAACAACAGAACAGATGAATACGGTGGATCCATCGAAAACAGATCCCGTTTCACTTTAGAAGTTGTCGATGCTCTTATTGAAGCCGTTGGTCACGAAAAAGTTGGTATCCGTTTCTCTCCATGGGGTACCTATGGTAGTCAATCCGGTAGTGCTGAACCATTAATCTTAGCCCAATATGCTCACGTCATTGGTGAACTAGAAAAGAGAGCCAAGGAAGGTAAGAGATTAGCTTACATCCATTTGGTTGAACCAAGAGTTTTAAATCCATTCATGACTGAAGGTACTGGTGAAGATTTATCTGTCACTAACGATTTCGCCTATTCCATCTGGAAGGGTCCAATCATTCGTGCTGGTAACTTGGCTTACCACCCAGAAATTGTCAAGGATATTATCAAAGACGACAGAACTTTAGCTGCCTATGGTAGATTATGGATCGCTAACCCAGATATGGTCCAAAGATTAAAGGACGGGTTACCATTAAACAAATACGACAGAGATACTTTCTACGCCATGACTGCCCACGGTTACACTGATTATCCAACTTATGAAGAAGCTTTAAAATTAGGCTGGGATAAGGAATAAATATGTCCAAGTCCTAAGTTAAGTATGTGTTGATCATCTATACAGATATATATATATATATACTTAATACAAACATGATAAATAGTAACGTCTAATATATGCTTTAAAATAATTTAAACACCACAGTTTTATTTTTGTTATATTTTGGCATTCACTTGCTTTTCCATAACTTATAAAGTGAATTATAAGACTGTAAAATTAGATCATCCATTTTAATAGGCGATCGCCAAATTATTTTGAACCTGTTTCAATTTTTTAAACGCTTTCTTTATCAAAACAGGTTATCGGCCTAAAGGTCGAAAGAATAGTCTCTAATAACAACTCTAAGATTTTCATTCCCACTTGCTTTACTTATAGTAAGATTCATATTATACGTATAGTTCCATTCGGCCGCTGCACAATGAAATAGGAGTTCAAATTGGTATGTCCTACGCTATAATGGGCGCTTTAGTATGTAATTATTAACAAAATTTAGTTGATCTGTTCCTGTAGTAGATTTCAAATTTGCTGATTATGCCTCTTTACTATGAGTGATTTGTTAAAAAGGCATGAAGAGAATCCTGAATAATCAGTAATATTGAGATGATATGTTATACCTCATTATAATTGGGGATTGTTCAAATATAAATAGTTATTGCAGCTTCAAAAATGCATATTCACTGGCCTCCTTTTATATAAATATTATTTTGCCCTTATTCAGCACTAATTAATGCGTATTTGAAGAAGAAAAAGAGAGCGTTAGAGATTTCTGTTTTGCCCTTTTGGTATGCACTTTTGATTTAGCCGCCTATCTTTGATGGTGAATTAGTTCTTGAATACATAAAAAAGGAAGAAGTGTTGCCTACTTTCATTCTTTCCCTATTTGCCTTCTTTCAATATTGTATGTTCAAAAACGAAGCATTACTCTCTAAGACGATTGAAGGTATGCTTAATTTTTGAAATTGAGTCAACAGCAAAAGCATCTAAAGTGGCTGCTCCTTTAAAATTTAATGGACAACCACAATAGAGTGAATACTGTTATTTAATCAAGAGTAATGCTAGTTTTGGTATACGTAGTGAGTTTCAATTCAGTAGCATAAATTTGTGAAAAACAGAAAGAAGGATATTTTGTCAATAATAAATGTGGCATTAGTTCTTTTTTGTCTATTCCAACTTCTAAGGGGCCAAACAATGCATTGATGGCTTAAACAGAAACCACAAAATAATGTCTTAGAAGTGGGACAGGAAACTCAATGAAAAAGAAAGGATATATATATATATATATATATATATATTTGCATTCATAGTAGAGCTCTGGCAATAATGTAACTGTTTTCGTTATAACATAGCTATGTGTTATTAAGATGATTGGAAAGTTGTATACCACATTATGTACTGAAAAATATTATTATCTAGAATGAAATATATCCAGCTGACTATTGCCAATAAAAGTATTCAATAGCTGCCTGACGCATCTTTGATAATGATTAACTCGTTTGATGGATATTCTAATTTTGAATTTTAAATCATCCAACCTATGAAAAAACTATCAAATTACGTTGGGATAAGGAATAAATTACTATTCTACAGGATAAAGATGACATGGGCATTGAGAGAAATGATCTCTTATCTATATATATATATATATTCTGTATGCAAACATGATGAATATTAAATTATGATATATGCTATAATAAAATTACATCTCTAAAGAAACTTCACACATCATGGCTAAATGATCACTTGGATATTCACCTGTGTGTGGTTCGACATGGTCAGGCATATCTTTAGATAACGGCATCTGCAGATACCCTTTAATATATAGATGACAATCTTTCTCCACAGTATCTATTGTTTCGGGACTACTTGTAGTGACAACTGGGTTCCACGGTTTGATTACAAACATGTAATCTAATAACCCTTCCCAGTGAGTTGATTTGTGTGAAATTTCAGGCTCACCATTGCGTGTTTCAGAATTGGAATTTTCTGGATGAACTAAACCGTAACCGACACCATATAATGATATCGCCTTCAATGGGATTCCGTTATGCAAACTGATTATATTTTCTACCATAGCTGTTTGTTCAGGTGTGGCATTGTAAGTATATGGTCTTGGATCTGTGGGTTGGTCGTCTGCAGCATCTTCTCCTTCTTCTCCTTCTCCTTCACTACTACTACTTGAGGTACTACTCTCTGATAATTCACCATTTCTCCTCTTAGAATATTGGTATGATACACTGCATTCAATGATTGCTTTGGATCTATCATTCAACTCGACTGGTTTATCGGTAATGGATAAATAAGGTGGATCACAGGGCTGTGAATTAAAATCACCCATTAGAAATGTATACCAGTGATTACAAATACCTGAAGCCTTTAATTCATTTCGGACTTGATTCAACTTATCCATAATAATATAGCATTGTCTAGTCCTTTCGAAAGTTCCAAATAAATGCCAAAATAAATGTGTAGTAGCCACAATGACACCGTTTGGTCTAGTAGAACTATTATGTGGATCAGCGGACTTGAATTTTAATGCCACTATTAAAGCTACACTTCTTGTTCTGGTTGTAGGCGGTATTTCACCTCCGGCCTTAATTCTATCTAAAGTTATTGGAATCACAGAAGTTGGATTTTCATCAAACACCTTAGTATTCCATACAATTGCCACACCATGTACTTTCCCAGGACAAGTGAAAAACTCACCCTTATAATCTACTTCAGTTAAGGCGTCTACCCAAAATCGTTCCCATTGAACCTTGTCTACTTCTTGTAAACAAAGAATATCACTGTGATAAAACTTAATTTCCCTCATTAATACTTTGGATCGATTATGCCATTTAATCGCTTCATCTGCATCAGGAAATGTGGTTCTTCTAATTAAGGTTTGGGCCAAAGTGTTGTAAGTCATGATTTTGACATCGATCAAAGGTCTATCACAAATAGTTCGCCTTTTTGGGATATACAATATAGGTCTCTTAATGAAATATTTAGTTCTTAACTGTTTTAATTCTGACTCTCGTTGTTCCCTTTCATGTCTTTCTCTTCTGATTGCCCTAATTTTGGCAATATATTCCGGAGTGATTTGTTCTCTGGGCAACTTTTGATGTTTTGTTTCTGTTATGTTGGACATGTTAGTAATATCATAATTTAAAGTATTAATATTAATTTAGAAATGGGTAAATAATATGTATTTGATTGTTTTGTGTTTTTGTCCCTACTTCAAAAGTGATTATTATACAAATTTAATAATCCTTAAATATTTTATAAATTTGAAACTCAAATAAAAAGCTGATAAAGTAACTGTAAGTGTTGGTAGATTCCGTGAAGAAAACAAGAGCAACCAGCAGTTAACACCGAATAAGTGTTAATATCATTATATTCCACACTACAAGATATGGTATTTTATAAGATTACATTAGTCAGGTCCTTGATCGGAACTCCGAAAGCAACCCGTACGATTGTGAAGACTCTAGGTTTAGGTAAGAGAGGTTCTACTGTATACAGAAGAGCTACGCCAGCCATTGCGGGCTCTATATTACGAGTTAAGGAATTAGTAGATGTACAATTAAGTGAAAAAAGTTTGACAAAGGAAGAACAACGTGTTTTACGTAAATCAAATCCAGGTTTTGAAGTTGAAAAGAGGGCAATGTAAATAGAAAAGAGTTTGAGAACTTATTGCGATATGTATTACTCCTTAAGCCATGTATATATTTCATATATATTTATAATATTCTTAATAAAACTTTTAATTTAATACACTAAAGTATTTGTAATTTCATCCGGTAAGATATTTTTAGATAGTGTGAAACCTTTACTATTTGTACTATTACCATTAGTAATGCTCACGTTTGGATTTGTAGTATTTGGGTCTCTATCATTATCAAAGGCAATACTAAATGAATCAACCATTCTGAAAATATCACTTCTGTCCATAGCCTTCCCATCAAAACTCAATTCAAAACTATCATTATTGTTTTGTTGAAACGATTTATTGAATTGTAATGAATGTTTTGTTTGAACCAAATTTCTCATAGGTTTCTTTGTAGGATGATTAGTAGTGGGGAAAGAGGTGGTGTTGGTACCCTTTAAGAACTGTTTGAAAAACTCTTTATTATCTTTAATTTGTAAATCAAGGTGAACAGTATCTTTAGTCAAATTCAACTCTTGTTCATTTGAATCTGATTGGGTCAATTTGATTTCTTTGTTAGAAACCATTTCATCAAAGGAATAAACAGGGAAACTATCTAGACCAGCAATATTCAATATTGGTTTGTTTGTTTTTCTTTTGATGTTATGATTTTTTGAAATTAATTTATAAATAGAATCTTGCTCTCTTTGATATTGTTCATCATTGGGTTGAGGATTATTTTCCTCAATGGCATGTAAGTTTCCTTTCAAGTCACTATTTCTTCTATATTTGTTGTTGTTGCTACTATTATTTCTGTAAGAGGAAGACGATGATGATGTTTGAACAGAAATGTATGGCTTATTGTTATTCATTTGTTTCCAAGTTTGAATATCAATTGGATCATTAAAATATCTTAATTTTGATTTTAAATAATTTATATTGGATGTGTTTGAAACTGAAGAATTTGTTCTTCTCTGTGAATTAGTATTATTTTCTTTATTCTTGTTATATTTATAGTTTTGATGGGTATAGTTTTTGTTATAGTATGTAGATTTTTGTGATTGACTTTTATTGTTATTTGGGTAGTGGTAAGGATATGGTGGATTATTTTCAGTGAGTGAATTTGTTGTGGTGGTACCATAGGGATAGATGTATTGGTAGTAAATTTCTGTGTTCAATGTAGGATTATGCTGATATGAGTTTTCACCTTTATATTTCTTGCCAAAGTCCATAGAGTTGTAATCTTTCACTTTACCATTTTTGTCAGGGCCCACGTCATTGTGATAGTTGTAATTATTATTAGTATTATTATTGTGCAATTGGTATTCTTTACTTGAGATAGAAGACTTATTATTATTCTGTAATTGGTAATCTTTACTTGAGATAGAAGACTTATTATTATTCTGCAATTGGTAATCTTTACTTGAAATTGAAGACTTGTTATTCAGAGTTCTTTTGGACATTTTTGATACTTCCTCTCGCTATCAAATTGACCTCAAATTCACTTTAACAGATTGATATATCTTATCCAACACAACACAGGTTCCAAGCTCAAGTGATGACTATATGCCTCTCTTTGATCTTTTTGTGACTTCTTGTACAAATTGCAAATTTCAGTTATTGCCCGATTTGTTTGTTGTCGCTGTTTCCCGTTTGGGACGGGCATGCAGACAAACGGATACCCGGCCTGGTGCTACAAGAGTTATCAATGGCACGCCCCAATTAATCATTTCATGGATCATTAATACTTGCCAATGACAGAGGAGTCACTCAGTTATTTACAAATTATATACGATATTTTTTTTTATTACTTTTACTATTATCTGATATATTTTACTATTTTAAGCTTTTCTAAGACAAAAATCCCAACAAAATATTAAAAATATATATATTTTTTAAAAAAAACGTGCCGAGAAGTAATGTTTCAAAACTCTATTGAAAGAGCAGTCAACCACACAGCAGACACATACCAACAAGACTTATCATCTCGTGGCAACGTATACTACATTGCGATATTGACGTCTAACTGCAGTTGACCCAGACACCACAGTGCTGGCGGCAAGAGGCGGCGCTGATTGGACAGAATCATCACAGTGCGAGCCCGTTGTTGATCCCGCGGCCAAAATTTCATCCCGCATTTCTCAAGTAACCACTTAAAGGAGGGTCCTTTTATTATATATATCCCATTGGAAGAGGTAGTCCTGACTCATATGATTAGTTTCCTTCTGCAAGCAAAGATCGAACAAAAGATCCAAAAACACACTCTGTATCTTAATATTATTATACTGAGATTGACAGAAATAAAACAATATAACAATCACACAAATTATCATGCTATCTAGTTGCTATAGATATAATTTGCAAAATGCAAACGCAAGTGTAACATCTGTAATTAGACGTGCATCCACCATTGCTACCGCCAATTCTAAATCGGGTACTTCTCAAACTTCAAAGAAATCCGACGCTGCTGTGACTAAAGTAAACAGACAGGGGACAGGTCCATCTTCTTTCCAAACTTGTAAAACTTTAGATGACCAAAGTAATACAAAACCAAATATTGTAGTGTTAGGCTCGGGGTGGGGTGCAATAAGTTTTTTAAAATCAATTGATACAATGAAATACAACGTTTCATTGATTTCTCCAAGAAATTATTTTCTATTCACTCCATTATTACCATCAACACCTGTTGGGACTGTGGATGAAAAATCCATTATTGAATCTGTAGTCAATTTCGCTTTAAAGAAAAAGGGGAACGTAACGTATTATCAAGCCGAGGCCACTAGTATCAATCCAGATAGAAATACGGTGTCTATCGATAGTGTCGCGTCCATGATTCAACCAAATTTAAAACACTCTGGTCCACAAAAGACAGTGGGCATTAAGAAAGATGACCCTGTTGAGATCAAATACGATTATTTAGTCTCTGCTGTTGGGGCTGAACCAAACACTTTTGGTATTCCAGGGGTGGAAAAGTATGGTCATTTCTTAAAAGAAATTCCAGATTCCATTGCAATTAGAAATGCTATTTCATGCAATTTTGAAAGGGCAAATTTCTTACCTGAGGGGGATCCCGAACGTAAAAGATTATTAACCATTGTTGTTGTTGGTGGTGGCCCCACGGGTGTCGAGACTGCAGGTGAATTACAAGATTATGTCACTCAAGAATTGAAAAAATATTTACCATCTTTAGCCAAAGAAGTCAATATTCATCTTGTAGAGGCTTTGCCTATTGTATTGAATATGTTTGAGAAAAAATTATCGTCATATGCACAGGATGTTTTGAAAGATACATCAATTCAATTACATTTGAATACGGCTGTCGCTAAAGTGGAAGCAGATCATCTTGTAGCAAAGACTAAGAACCCATCGGATGGATCTGTGACAGAAACTACTTTACCATACGGTACCTTAATTTGGGCCACGGGTAACAAGATTAGACCAATCATCAAAAATTTGACTACAAAGATACCCGAACAAGCCAATTCTACTAGAGCCATTACCGTTAATCCATTCTTGACGGTCAAGGGGTCGTCAAATATCTTTGCCATTGGTGATAATGCATTTATTGGATTACCACCAACAGCACAAGTGGCACATCAACAAGCTGATTATTTATCGAAAACATTTGATAAGATGTCACGTATTGAAGGATTCCACGAGTTGTTAGCTAAGAGAAAGGATAAAGTTGATTTATTATTTGAAGAACAAAAGATTAAACCGTTTAAATATACTCATCTTGGTGCATTAGCATATTTAGGTCATGAAAGAGCCATTGCCAATATTACATACGGTAAGAGATCATTATATACCGGTGGTGGATTCTTCACGTTTTATATTTGGAGAGTGGTTTATTTATCGATGTTGTTATCTGCGAGAACAAGATTTAAAGTCATTATAGATTGGATGAAATTATCATTTTTCAAGAGAGATTTCTTTAAAGAGTTTTAATGTATGCCCGCTTTCCCGCTCTCCCCTCCATCACATGTATATATTATGATGTTGTCTTATTATGTCCTATTTATGTCCTATTTATATTCTATTAATTAATTAATGTATATTCATTTATTTATTTATCTACTATTCAATTATTCATTTATTCATCTACTATTCAATCATTCATTTATATCTACTATTCAATCATTCATTTATCTACTATTCAATCATTCATTTATCAATATCTACTATTCAATTTTTCATTTATCAATATCTCCTATTCAATTATTCATTGGAAATATTCTTTTGATTTTTTAATATTTTCAAGGATCAGTTGTTGTGGCTGTTTTGAATCGTTGAGTACAATAAAACAAACCATATTGGAAGAGATTTCACTTACATAAATTGAATCATTCAATATTAAAGTTTTAAACCCACTTTTCAATTTTGTACAACTTTGCTTATAATTTTTCATTATATTCGATATCTTTTCGAATCTTTTGGGATCGATTTTTGTGTTGGTATTGTTATTGTTATTGTTGTTGTTATTATCGTTGTTATCGTTACTTGAACAAATGATTAGGAAAGTTGTCTTTTCAAAGAGAATAATTTCGTACGCATTCAAGATATTTTTAAATTTGATTAGATTCGATTGATGTATTGACATATTAGGTATCAACGAGCAAACGATCTGTGACCATGCTTTGTACAGGGATTCATCCCAAATCGAGGTGGCGAACCCGACAATGTTTGGGAACCCGTATTCTATTGCTGTTCCGGTCAATTTATTCATCATGATGTCGAATAACTCTTTACGTTTGTCTAGTTGTACTAGATCCATTTTATGTAGTAGTACGAATATTTTGGCGTTTGGAGAATATTTCGACAGTTGTTTCAACGATCTCATGAAGATTTCTATATCTTTCATAACTTCTTGTGATTCGACGTCGAAGACGTGAATAAGGACTTGAACCATTTGGAAAATATGATCCTTTTGTTTTGAGAAATAGTTTTCCATAAAGACGTCCTGGCCCCCACAATCCCAAAGATTCAGTGTCATGTTGCCCAGAAACCTTAGATGTGAATGTTCGACGTCAATAGTGGCCCCGAGACGACGGGTGTCGAATGCACTGTAGTTCGAGAAGATAATAGACCTCATCGAGGACTTACCAGAGCCCGACCTGCCCATCAGTAGCAGTTTCTTTCTGTTGTTCGAGCCTGACATAATTGTGTTGTGTTGTGTTGTGTTGTGTTGGTATAATGCTGCTACTTGGCAATCTTTGAATGTATATTTGTTCAGGATGCTGCTACTAATTGGATTGAAATATTACAAATATCACACATTGGAAATTTGCTTACTGAAATTTCTTTACTGCAAAATCCTTAATTGAAGGTAGAATTGAAGATAAACGTGGGCCATGTACCCACGGGGACAATAGCGCAGCGAGGGAACAATACAGCCCATGCGGCAGGACAATACAACCCATGCAGCAGCACAAAAGATTGCTGCCAAACAGCCGAAAACAGCACGTTTTTAAGTGCCACGTGGATTCCGCGCATTGTGCTGGTGCATCTGTGTATTGTGTTTGTGCGTCTGTGCATTGTTCCCCGCTCGCAGAGCCAACGTGGCCCATGTGGCAGACTCATTGCAGCGTTACTCACTGTTACTAACAGTGCTGATAGTGCTGACAGTGCTGATAGTGCTGATAACAGTGGTAGTGGTGGTGGTAGTGCTAGTGCTAGTGTCAATTCTGCGATAGCTCCCCTATATGAGGGACAGGCGCTCCACGTGGATGGCACTCACACACATGGGCCACTGGCATCCTGATAAGAGATTGCGTGTGTGTGCGTGTGCGTGTGCGTGGGAGTCGAGTGCAGTGCAATGCAGTGCAATGCACTCAAAGCTGCAAAACTATATAAACCTGGCAAGTGGACCACTGTAATATCTTCTGATGGCCTTCAATTGACACACCAACTCATCAACTCATCAACTCAACAACAGTACAAGCAACAATCCATTCAACTCAAATGTTTAACAACAACAACAACATTGAAATTGAAAATAGTACAAATAATGACCCACAGCAAACACAAAACAACAACACCACCGTAGGTGGTAACGCCGCTTTCCACAACTACTTGAACGATTTTGCAGACATCGAAGACCCTTTGGAAAGAAGAAGACTCGCTTTGGAGAAAATCGACGAGGCCGCCTTTGGCTGGCAACAAATTAGAACCATCATCATCGCCGGGGTCGGGTTCCTCACCGACTCCTACGATGTCTTCGCCATCAATTTAGGTGTATCTATGCTTTCCTTTGTCTTTTGGCAAGGAGCCATCCCTACCTCGACTGAAACTCTGTTGAAAGTCTCCACCTCCGTCGGGACTGTCATTGGCCAACTAGGGTTTGGTATCCTAGCTGATATCTGTGGTCGTAAAAAAATTTATGGGCTGGAATTAATCCTAATGATCATCTGTACCATCTTACAATGTACTCTGGGCGCATCCCCAGGGGTCAATTTCGTCGCCGTCCTGACCTTCTACAGAATCGTCATGGGGATCGGTATCGGCGGTGACTATCCACTGTCTTCAATCATCTCGTCAGAATTCGCTACCACCAAATGGAGAGGCGCCATCATGGGCGCAGTCTTCGCCAACCAAGCCTTTGGCCAAATCGCTGCTGGGATCGTCGCTATGGTCTTGATCGCCGCTTACAAGAACCAATTGATCGACGCCAACACAGGCGCAGAATGTGGGCCCGCTTGCCAATTGGCTTGTGACCAAATGTGGAGAATCCTGATCGGATTCGGCGCCATCCCAGGTCTAGCCTGTCTGTATTTCAGATTGACCATCCCAGAATCCCCAAGATATACTTTGGACGTCGATATGCAATTCAATATCGATAACTCTCCCTTGGATGAAAAACATGAAACGACCGTTCACTACTCGGATAGATCGCAAATGACTTTAGAAGAACAAACCGTAGTCACCACCACACCACCACCACAAACGAGACAAAATGAACCTTCATGGAAGGACTTTTGGAATCATTTCGGCCAATGGAAATACGGTAAGATCTTGTTAGGTACTGCTGGGTCATGGTTCACCTTGGATGTCGCTTTCTATGGTCTTTCTCTAAATTCAGCCGTCATCTTACAAACTATTGGCTACGCTTCGTCCGAAAACGTCTATTGGAAATTATACAACTCTGCTGCAGGTAATTTGATCCTAATCTGTGCAGGCTCTTTACCAGGTTATTGGTTCTCTGTGTTCACCATCGATGTTGTCGGAAGAAAACCAATTCAAATGATGGGGTTCGTCATGTTAACCATTCTGTTTTGTGTTATCGGGTTCGCTTATAATCAGATTGGTGATAATGGATTACTAGGTCTTTACATCTTGTGCCAATTCTTCTGTAATTTCGGTCCAAATGTGACCACTTTTATCGTCCCAGGTGAAGTGTTCCCAACAAGATATAGATCCACTGCTCACGGTATTTCCGCTGCATCCGGTAAAATCGGCGCCATTATTGCCCAGACCGCATTGGGGACTCTTATTGACCATAACTGTGCCAGAGATGGGAAAGCCAAAAATTGTTGGTTACCACATGTCATGGAAATCTTTGCTTTATTCATGTTAATCGGATGTTTCACCACTTTACTGATCCCAGAAACTAAAAGAATGACTTTAGAACAAATTAGTGAAAAATATCACGATGAAGTAGATCCATCAAACCATGCATCTTACACTACCGTTTCTGCATCATCCTCCACAAGAGAAGAAATCGTCTAATCCCTATTTGATATTTGTATCATAGATACGTACGCCAATCCCCTTTTCCTCCTGATCATCGTATCAAATATAGGTACGCCAATCCACTTCTGCTCTTTGAGAAACTGACCACAGCGAACATGAGAATGTTGATAAACATCCCTTCTTCGTTAACCAGATACTTTCAAAAGGGGGACGCTAGCTAGCTTGCAGGCCAAGGTTTTGCAACTTTGCCCCATTGATAAAATTCAATGCAATCCGACTCTCAAACGATTCAAGTTATATACCTTTTAATAAATAAAAACTGTCACTTTAGAAACCCAAACATTATTTATCTTCGAATGAAGTTATAATTGTAAATAACAGTATACTTAATAGACTTGTATATCACATTAATATAATCATATACTTTAACATAAACATACGTGTAATATTATTTTATTTTTTTGGTGTCGCGTAACTATAAAACACTTTCTTCCATTAAAAACCAAAGAAAATAGAGTTGGTCAATTCAATTCTTCACAATACCCAATCCAAACTCTCCTAATGTTCACCATATCCACCAACAACTTACCAAACCACCACCATTTTGACGTGTTCTTTCCCTCTCCAAACCTGTTCTAACATAGATCTGTGCTTACCCTTTTAGGAAATTTCAGACTATGGGGACAACAAGAAAAAACACACAAAAAACTTAAAACAGAAAAATAAACAAAATGAAAGATCTTAATTTATTTAGTTCAAACTCTTACTAAAGATAAACACACAAACACACACTCACACTTACAACAAAGGTAGTTGATCTATATACACATATATACATACTACTCAAGTACAAAGTATAACACAAACATAAAGAAACACAGCAATGAGAGAAGTTATCAGTATCAATGTCGGTCAAGCCGGTTGTCAAATTGGTAATGCCTGTTGGGAATTATACTCTTTAGAACACGGTATTAGACCAGATGGTTATTTACAAGAAGGGTTAGATAAACCAAAGGGTGGAGAAGAAGGGTTTTCCACTTTCTTCTACGAGACCGGTGCAGGTAAATACGTGCCAAGAGCCATCTATGTCGATTTGGAACCAAACGTGATCGATGAAGTTCGTAACGGTGAATACAAAGATTTCTTCCACCCAGAACAATTAATTAACGGTAAAGAAGATGCTGCTAATAACTATGCTCGTGGTCACTACACTGTGGGTACCCAAATCATTGACGAAGTCACTGATAGAATTAGAAGAATGGCTGATCAATGTGATGGGTTACAAGGTTTCCTTTTCACTCATTCTTTGGGTGGTGGTACCGGTTCTGGTCTTGGTTCTCTACTATTAGAACAATTAGCTGAAAATTACGGTAAGAAGTCCAAATTAGAATTTGCTGTCTATCCTGCTCCACAAGTTTCCACCTCTGTGGTAGAACCATATAATACTGTTTTATCTACTCATTCCACTTTAGAAAATTCTGATTGTACTTTCATGTTAGATAATGAGGCCATTTATGATATGTGTACTAAAAGACTAGGTATTGCTAGACCTAATTTCAGACATTTAAACAATCTGATCGCCCAAGTAGTGTCTTCTGTTACCGCTTCTTTAAGATTCGATGGTTCTTTAAATGTCGATTTAAATGAATTCCAAACTAATTTAGTTCCATACCCAAGAATTCATTTCCCATTAGTCTCTTATGCTCCATTTGTTTCCAAGGGCAGAGCTAACCATGAATCAAATTCTGTTGCTGAAATTACTAATTCCTGTTTCGAACCAGGTAACCAAATGGTCAAATGTAACCCAGCAGCCGGTAAATATATGGCCAACTGTCTATTATACAGAGGTGACATTGTCACTAGAGATGTTCAAAGTGCTGTCACTCAAGTTAAAAACAAGAAGGTTGTTCAAATGGTTGACTGGTGTCCAACTGGTTTCAAGATTGGTATTTGTTACGAACCACCAACCGTGACTCCACACTCTGAATTAGCCGATGTCACTAGAGCCGTTTGTATGTTGTCTAACACTACTGCTATTGCTGATGCTTGGAAGAGAATCGATGAAAAATTCGATTTAATGTACAACAAGCGTGCTTTCGTTCATTGGTATGTTGGTGAAGGTATGGAAGAAGGTGAATTCACTGAAGCTAGAGAAGATTTAGCTGCTTTGGAAAGAGATTACATTGAAGTTGGTACTGATTCTTTTGCTGACGAAGAAGAATATTAGAAATAATTCAAGCAAAAATAAATCAATAAGAATCAAGAAGACCCAAAATCTCTACTAGGTCTATTCCTGAATTAATCAAAAAGAAAACCACATCTACAAAAATACTGAAAAAAATAATAAATGCCACATCTAGCTCTTAATTTAATATATATAACAATTACGTATTCACTCTTCTAGTGTTTCTATCCATTGTGTATATATTTACATACCCATGAAACTGTATACTATTTATAATATGGTGCAACTAAAACACAGTAATATTTCAAATGAATACGTACTATCACATCTTTCTATCTATCAAAGATCACAGGCAAACTTGGCTGACTAACATTTCGCTTTAAATTTTGTCAGAACTTCCTTTTGAGTGAATTTTGATTTTTGTCCTTCCGAAAACTTCTGGAAAAGAAAACGTAATGAAAAAAATTATTAGCGATGACTTAAATATTTACACACAAACATATTTAAAGCCTAAATCAATTATTGCCACAACACTACAATTACAATTCAATCAATCAATCAAACAATTGATACAAACAAAGATGTCTGCCCAACTTTCCGCAGCTGCTGCCCATGTTGATGAGGAATACAATATTTTAAATGAACCTCTTCATGGTATTGTAATTCCAACTTGTTTATTTTTGGTTGGTGTTACAATTTTAACTTACCTTTCCCAAGATTACAGAATTCTGTTAACCTTACCTATCCTTTTCTCCTTCTTAGCCTTCAAATGGGTCAGATCTTTTAAAAGAAAGCAATCTTTATTTCAAAATAAATGGACTCCATTAGAATTAGAGGATCAAACTTTGATCTCTAAAAACACTGCGATCTATCGTTTCAATTTAAAGACTCATTTGGAATCTTTAAATATCCCAGTTGGTTACCATGTTGCTGCCAGATGTATGATTGATGGTAAAGAAGAAGTTAGGTTCTATAATCCAATAAATCCAAAATTTGATCAAGGCCATTTAGATATTATTGTGAAATCATATCCAGAAGGTACTGTTTCCAAACGTTTTGCTTCTTTAGTTCCAGGTGAATTTGTTGACTTCAGAGGTCCAATTGGGTTATTGAACTATGCTCCAAACTCTTCTAAAAAGATTGGTATTGTTGTTGGTGGTTCTGGTATTACTCCAGCTTTACAACTTTTAAATGAAGTTATCACCACTCCAGAAGATTTAACTCAAGTGTCTCTTATCTATTGTAATGATACTGAAAAAGATATCCTATTAAAAGATGAATTAGATGAAATGAATGAAAAATACCCATATTTAGATATTCATTATGTTGTTCGTTATCCACAAAATCCAGAAACTTGGACTGGTGAAGTTGGTTTAATCACTAAAGAAATAATGCAAAAATATTTACCAGAACCTTCTTCCGATAACAGATTATTAATCTGTGGTCCAGAAGCTATGGATAGTTTAGTATTAAGATATTCCAGAGAATTAGGTTGGGAACACAATGAAAAAACCTCTGGTGATGATCAAGTCTTTGTCTTTTGAGATACCCTCCCCGCTAGATAAATAATAGTATATAAAAATTGCAAATACGCCTTACAAGATCTCTATAAATTAATAATATGCATACAATGGTATGCTAAGCATTTTATACTAATTACATAATACTATTTCTATATACTTGGTGTATTATCCATATATTCAGATAGTGCTGTATTTAACATTGGAATATCAGCTAGTTTATGCATCACCGACAGTTTGATGGCTTGACAAACCTCTAGACCCTTACCTTTAGAATCATTAGAAATCAAACATAAGAAGGTACATGTGACATTACTTACATCAGAAAGTTTCGTTGGGAAAGTCAATTCAGGTAAAGTTTCTTGATGAGCCTTTTCTGTCATTTTTGATTCTTTGATAAACTTAGATTCGGCACTGTTTTTGGTCCATTTAGCTAATGCTTTACCTTGAACAATGGATAATGCTTTATGTCTTGGTTGAATACCTTTAATAACAAATCTCTTTTGGTTTGTTACTGGGTCGACTATAACCATTGCTGCTGCGTCTGGGAATGCATTTGGAACGTTTTTAATAAATTCCACAGCTGGTCCAATCTTATCACCTTTTTCATGAACTGCTTTAGTGAAGGTGGATTCATAAGATTTCCATAATTGAATTTGAGTGTATTCTTCGTTCATTACTGGCTCGAAACAACATCTTAACCATGCTTTAGATCTTTCACGTTCTTCTAATTTCAATAATTCTTGAAATAAAGTTGGTGATAAAGTTGGTGGTTGTTTTGGTGGAGGAGGTCTTAATCTCTTTGTTAATTTCACTTCGCTAGTGTTAATTTGTGAATAATTTGGAGTGTTGACGTTATAGGTTAAATATTCAGGTAAAACAGCTTGGAATACTTTAAATCTTTTTTTATTATTTAATAGTTTTTCAATTCTACTATTTCCTGGTAGACAATATTGATAAAGGAAATCAAATGATGTTATGATTAGTTCTGAATCTACAGAGATTAATAAAGTGCTGACTATTGTATCCAAAGTTTTATCGTCTAGATTATCCGCGGCACTTTCTTCATCTTCTTTTGATCTCACCAATAATCTTGATAAAGATCTTAAAATGGATATGATCAATGCTCTATCTTTAGTCTTATTTAAGATCGATATTAGATTTTGGAAGAATGGATCATCTTTCTTAGCAGGTGCAATATAAGAAGTTATGGCTTCCATCAAATCCATAGTGTAATGTAAGATTTCATTGAAAAATGAATAATTTTTGAAATAAGTCTTATCATTATCTTTATTAAATTTAATTAGAACAAATAATAAGAATTGTTTAATATCATTATCTTTAGTTAAGATTTGAACGGACTCCATATCTTGTGCTAAATTTCTTAAAATTAAAAGAGATGTTATACCCATTTGCAGATCATCCTTCATTGAATCTTTTATTATGGAATGGAACTGATCAATAATTGGCATTAGATTAATGATAAACCTTTTGAAATAGTTCAATAGATGTGGTAGAGTTTTTAAAGAAATCATATATGGTGCTTTATTACTATAAGCTAAATATTTTTTCAAAGCCCATTTCATTTCATCAATTATATTAGAATTTAAGGACATTTCCATTCTAGTTAGATCATCACAACCACGTAAAGTTTCACGAGGTAAGTTTTGAAAGATATTTAAATTGGCTAAAGAATATTGTAATGTGGCTTTATTTTGGGTGACGTTATTGTTGTTAGTTGTGCTGGATATTTTAATTGGTAGGGGTTCAATTAGTTGAAATGAATTGTCAGGAATATTGCCATTCAAGTCTAGATCACTATCAGTCTTGATTGTTGTATTTACCATATTAGTATTATTATTAAACGATATTGGTGTTTGAGATGCAGTGCTTCCACGATCTGGGGAGGCTGCAGAAGACATTTGAAATGAGTTGTTTTTTGTATTGTAGACTTGCGGTAATCGACACTTTTTCCAGGACGTAAGAATTATCAATTGATGTTCACAATCAAGAGATATTATAGCTTTAAAGGATTGTGATCAAACACTGTATTTTGTATTATATTCTATTGATTCCAAATATTTCACTATCTTCAATTTCAAGTTTTGTAGAAATTGACATAAGGTCACCCCCGACGAAGCAGAATTGCTACCCGGACAGAAAACTACCCAAAACGGAAGGTGCAGCCCAGCGTTTCCCAAACCGGAAAACATGTCCCAAAGAGGAATCCAGAGACCGGTTGCAGGCACCCCTGGCCCAAAGAGGAAACCCCAGGGGATTTGCAATCTTTTCACTTTTTTTATTTTTTTCAATCCAAATTCATTTTGTAGCAACCAGCCCACCCTTTAAATGCATACACAAGGGACTTTTCAATGCAGCTGATATGACAAGAAGCAACCGAATCATTAACTATTATTCTTATTATTATAATGGTTACCAACATTGCCAAACGGTGATGCCAATTGCTTAACTCCCCCCTGGCTGGATCTTAGGGTACCGGTTTTTTTTTATGCAACAGGAATATGGAATATGATGCAAAGTAGGGATGATATATAAAGAGAACCTTCATTCAAAACAAGGAGAACTCATTATAACTCTTAATTCTCGTTTCATGCTTCTGTTTTGAGTGTAGTCTTGTTTAGATATATTTTATCAAGATTAGACATTTACAACGACTAATCAAAAAAGATAAAGAGAATGAAAATTTCAAATTATATTGCTGTGCTAGTTACGGCAACAGTTGTTCTTGGTAAGCAATCTGTATTCAATTTTAACGATTGGTCCAGGAACGACTTAGTTGCCTTTTTACAGGATAATGTTCCATTGCCTACTGAAGACACATATTTCAAAAGCGAAGATTTGACTTCCAAATCTGTTGACGACTTGAAGAAAGACGCCGAAAAGTTATGGTTGGAAAACACTAAGAAGATCGAAAAGGCCAAGAAACAATGGTGGAAGTTCTGGGCATGGGGCAAGCATCAATACTATGCTACTGAATTCTTACCAAGTGGTTCAGATTCCGGTGCAAGCTCTTCTGTTTCTGACTGGCTATTCGGGACATGGTCAAAGGATTCATTAGTCGGATTCTTAAAGGATAATGGTATTTCTGTAAAAGATGAAGCCACTGCTTCTAAGGATCAATTGCTTGGCACTATTAGAGACAATTTCAAGAAGATCTCCAAGAAACTAGACAATTCTGGCTCCTACCCATCAAAAGACTATTTCAAGGGCTGGTCTACTGATGATTTGAGATTATGGTTAGACAAGTTCAAGATCTCCTATGACGATAATATTAAAGATAACAAAGATCAATTGTTGGACACGGTAAGAAAGAACATCTATCAAACGTCACATTTCTTAGATAACGAAAGATTAAATTTAATCTCACAATTAAAAATCTTCCAAAAGCAATTATATGATAAGTCCGGTGAATTGAAGGAAAATGTTTTTGATTCATGGAACACCTCTGAATTAGAAAAATGGTTACAATCTCATGAAATTCCAATTCAAGATAATTTAATCAACTCTCATGGCTACTTGGTCAGATTAGCTGAAGAACACCGTGATTTATTGAATGATGACATCAACTGGTATTTGAGTGCTGCTAAACGCAACACAAGTCCAATTTTGGAAAAGACTCCGGAATACATTTCTTCTGCTTGGGATGTCTCCAAAGACTATCTAGGTAGCTTGTATGAAAAGGGTAAGGATAAAGGCAGTGAAATCATGAATGACACCTTTTTAGTTGGTATTGATAGCTGGTCCAAAGACAGATTGAAAAGCTTTTTAGACCTTAGAGGTATCAAGTATTCTTACTTTGCCACAAAACAAGAGTTAATCGATTTGGCCATTTCAAATAGAAACAAGCCTCTAAGAAAATTAAAGAAGCAATTCAAACAATCTGTCGGTGCTTTAAATGATGCTAAAGATTGGACTCTGGAAAAGAGAGATGACTTTATGGAATCCGAGACTTATGACAAATTGTTAGATAATTTAGAAGTCATGAATGAACAAAGAAAGGATTGGCAAAAATCAATGAAGGATAGCCTTGAATCTTGGTCTGCTGATGATTTAAAGAAATATATCAATCAATTTGGTGTTAAACTTGATGAAAATACATACTCAAAGGAAGAGTTGATTGAGATTGCCAAACAAAATACAAAGTGGTTTTTGGGGGTTCAAATGAATGAACCTTTCTATAAAAGAGTATACATCAGAGCTGTCAACATGTTAAAAAGATTTACCAATTACATTTGGTACAGGTAGATCAATTTAACCCTTGTCTCTTATTCCTGTTTTATACCTCCACTTTTATTTCTATTTCTATTTTTTATGACAAAAATTGGGTTCTAGGGAACCTCCTACTTTTCATATTTATATTTAAAATTATGTTTAACATGTTTATGAATATGTATTTTAATCTGAACATATCGTACTATCTTAATTTTAGTTGTATTGGTCGGTCTTTTCATTGTACATGCGATGTTGTGCTATGTTTTCACTATTTGAATCAGAAAGCAAATATATAAAAATCAAATACAAAAAAACAAGATAAAGCATTAAACTTACTATCCCTTCAATATTAACAGACAAAGACCAACAAGAACATCAAATCATTCAATGGCTAGATACGCATGGTACACTAGAGTCACCGACTCATTACACAGATTAACCGTCTTAACACTTGTGGGTGGTACACTATATATGTCTGGGGGGTTAATATACACTCTCTACATGAACGGGAAAAGATATGAAAAGCAAGTTGCTGAGAAAGAATCTCAAAATAAAATAGAAGAAGCCAAGAGTCAGTAAATAGTAGATGCTTTGTTTGAACTGATTATCTATCATCTGTATATAAAAATATGACAACTTTAAGCTTCAAATAATAATATTTATGTTTATATATATATATTCAAATAGTAATAAAAAAAACCACTGAAAATTCTTTATTTGAGTCTTTGCAGGTTACAAAGTAGTACCACACTTGTTTGGCTCCATGCTACTTGACATCGGCCCTTGTAATCTTTTGCTTCTTTGTTATAGTTCGATCTTTATTTTTTGTTCTCTTCTTTATCTTTGTGCCGTCATGGTAAATATCGTCGTTACATAATTTTTCATATCTATCAATTAAGCGTTGGATATCAATTTGTGACACTGGGTTAATCAGAATACTGTCATCCTCTGAATCAAATGGTTTATTACAGACAGGACATTTATATTCTTTAGCACCATCCGAGAATAAGTGAATACTTTCTTTTGGGACAACATCACCACATTTAGTAATATACACAAATGAGGTCTTTACTTTTTCACCAAATATATCATCACCATATTTACATTTTATCTTGGCCGACCGATTGTTTTTGTCGTTGCCTTTAACTTCGACTAAATTAGCTAGTTCTACTACATCATGGATCTTCTTAATATGTTTGATTTCATTCCTCAGGTTTGAATCGTATTTGTCCTTTTTGTCCTTACACAATATCCATTCTAACACACTTTCTTTGTTGTATAGATTACCTAAATAATCACTTACTATCGGTAATCTCAACGGCATACTTGAAATCTTACAACATTCCCATTTGGATCTGAGTGAAAATTCTAGTAAGTTATCATCTTTAGCCTTATAGTCGTCGGAGGTGTTTTCCACATGTAGTTTTAGATTGCTTGACTTGTTGATAGAGCCACCATCAGCACCCATCTTTAAATATTGCCCTGTTTTGATATGTTAATCTTGTTGAGTTCATCGATTCTAGAAATTTTATACTGATAAACTACTACTAACAATTGAAAAAAGTGGAAACTCTTTATAAAATACATTTACTGATTATATATTAGTCTATATATTAAGCATTTGCCTTATTTAGCAGCAGCCGGAACAGCCTTGTTGGCACCCTCTTTAGAGGCCATGGCTTGTTGCATAGCAATCTGTCTCATTTGAGTGGCAATGGCCATGGATGACTGAGATTTTTCTTTAATGATGTCTTGAATTTGAATCGATTCTTGGTTTAATTTAGTGATCTTCTTTTCATAAAAGGCAATGGCTTCAACATCACTCTTCTCCACATAGTAACCGGTACCAACGTCAACCATAAACTTTTTATTGTCATGTATTTTACCTGAGATGTATAATGACGGAGATGCAGGAATCAATATTTTTTGTTCGTCTTTAGCGTTTTCTGAAACAGTCTTAATATCGTTAATACATTCGACAAATTTACTCTTGGCTACCATTAAAGCTTGTAACGATTGTTGGAAATGTTGTAATTCTTGATCGAATTGTTGCTTGACAGCATTCAATTGTTCAGGATTTAGTTGTGTTAGATCGACTAATATAATGTTGTTAGTATCTTGCAGAATGCAAAAGTGTATATGACATGCAGTGATTTCGACATACTCTTCTGGTTAGACATATTTTAATTAGGTAATTGGTGTTGTGCTTGCTGTTGTATGAATTCAACTCTTTGTTACATCACTGAAAGTTAACTTTTCAATACAGTATCATTATTTTTTTTTTTGTATGAAGAGAAAAAAGAATCTCTATTAAAATCAACTTTAAAGTGAGACTTAACTTATTTCTCAAGGAGAATAAAGGCGATGATTTAGCTCATATCTTCCCCCTTATAATACTAGATAACGAGGATAATATACTAGATTATATGCAAAACAATGAGTATATTTTTCTTCTCTCGGGATTATTTTCTTATTTGGTCAGGCACACAGTTGTAAGTGTTGTCATTAAATCCATAATTTTCTAAAGAATATTCAATAAACTATCTTGAATAGGATGAGGATTAATAAAATAATTTTGTTTTTAGAATTGAGTAGTTATTTACTTTCTAATAGTATCCATTATCTTGAATAGTTTCATTATTACAATTTAACTTATTTTTATACCGATTTCATAATTTATTTACCCTTCTGAATTAATAACTATCTGCGATTAATGAAGTTTAATACCAATCATCAAAACTCTACTTACTCCCAACATCATCATTTTATATTCACCTTTACCCACTGAACTATTTTATGTATTTAAAATTCAAAATTAAGCAATGTCTAATTGAAAAGATCTAAACTGGCAAAAAATAAAGAGTATTTACTCTCTGTTTGTTCAGAAATAGTCAGCAACACAACCAATGAATAATACTGATCCTACATCGTTTAAGAGTATCCTTGCTGGTGTCAAAAAGCTGAGAGACATAAATGGCGGCTCCAATGAAACAAATGATAGAGCTTCCCCTATACCCACAGATTACAAAGTCACCAAACCAGGACCTTCTAACAGCATCAGGAGTATTCCTGCTGTTAGAACACTGCCTGCAAACACACAAGTAATTAACACATTCAACCAACAACGGCCTTCATCCAGCACAAGCAACGGTACTAACAGTTCTACCTTCAATAGAAGCAGTGACAGTAAGGTAACTTCTAGAACAGTTCTTGTCAACACCACACAAAGACAAAACCCATTATTGGATGATTTGAAAAATACCAGTTGGAGATATATATCATCAACCCCGACAAGGAAGATATATTATGACTATTTCGTGAAGAATCGTTCTGTTTTGTTTTTATCATTAACATACCATAAAGTACATACAGATTATATCTTAAATAGGATGAGACCTCTCTCATCAAACGACGATAATATTTTGATTTTCTATGTGGATAAAGAGAAAGAAAAGACCAGCGATAATGACAAGAGGAAAGAGAATATTGATGACAAGAAGAGATCGAATACCGCTCTAACAGAGATAGCCAAGTTATGTATGTTTAATGGCTTCACTTTATTAGTTGCATTTAACAATGAACAAGCAGCCAAGTATATAGAGTATTTAAATCAATAAATGGTTTATAAGACAATATAATATATTCAATTTCAATATGTGCCAGCTAGATGAGTACTATTCTTGTCAAAGTATCAGCTTTGACACATTTCTTAGTGGGGCATATTAATTTTTGAACAAAAAAAAACAACAGATTAGCATTAAAAGATATATATTTTGGTACATGTTGGTAGTTGAACAGATACAGAGAGGTTAGAACAGCTCATTAGCAAAACGATACGAGCAAGATATGGGTGTGCAAAAAGATACATCAAATGAGGCTGACCCGTCAAATGAAAAATATGAAGAAGGGCCCCATGATGACTCCGAGGGGAAGGTAACTACAAGTTCATTTCCAAAGGATCAAGCTTCCACTAACACACCTACTGATTCCAGTGGGGATGCTAACAGCTCCCATGGAAAGGATTTAGATGAAGCCTTTTTTGATTTCCAACTGTTTATCAAGCAATTGAAACATCCATTAGCAGATCCAATTATTAGATATACAAGATCATTCTTACACAACTTCTGTACCCAAAGACCATTATGGACCGCTAGTGAACAAGTTAAATTGATTACCGATTTTGAAACATTCATTTTTAATAAGTTTACACTATATGAACCTTTCAAATCATTAAATTCCCTTCAATTTAAGAATGCACAAGAAGGGATGGAGAAACTTATTATGGGTAAATTATATTTTCGTTGCTTCTCACCTTTCTTGAAACAAAACCTAAAGATCGATATTGATGAAGAGCATGGTCGTGATATAATGGATGATATTAAATTGAGTGCAAAGATCAAAGAATACAGATTTATCGAAGTCAATAATCTGGATACTACTTTGCAACAAATTAATACCTCAAAATTCACCAAGTTTGTTGAGTTAGGCTGCACTGAATTGAACAAGATCAATAAATTCAAATCACCAAGAGATAAAATCATATGTATATTGAATTGTTGTAAAGTGATTTATGGTTTATTGAAACATAGTAAAGAAAGTACACATGGTGCGGATAGTTTTATTCCCTTGCTAATTTATATTGTGTTGAAAAGTGATACAAAACACCTAATCTCTAATATTAGGTATATTGAAAGGTTCCGTTATGCAGATTTAAATAAAGGTGAAGAATTATATTATTTGAGTAGTTTACAAGGTGCTATCACATTTATTGAAACGATGAATATCGAGTCGTTGAACGTTGAAGATAAGGATGATTTTAACAAAAGGCATTTAGAGAATCAACTACAATTAAAGCAAGAAACTCAAATACAACTTGAAAATGAGCAAAAAAGGATCAACGAGCAGGAAATACCGAGGAGCGCCGATCCTTTACCAACGTTAGATGATGTCACTTCCTCAATGGCTACTATGTTTAATGATTTTGTTTCGTCTTATACAGGCTCTAAACAAGTTGACAACACAGAAGAATATGCAAGTTCAAATACTACGACAACCCCTCCTCCTCCAGCTTTAAAGAGAGTACAAACCGAAGAAGAAACGAAAGAAGAAGAGAGAATCATGAGTAAATTAATTGATAGATTAGAAGCCAAGGAGAAGAAGGATACATTAAAGAAGATGGAAACAATGTTTCCAGATCTAGATAAAGAGATCATCAAAGATGTTTGCACCGCCAGAAACTATAATATTGGTGAATGTGTGGATACATTGTTAACACTGTTTAATTAAATGTAATACTAGAGCGACCCAATGATTCTCGAGAGGTACAAGATTTGATTTTCACTCTATATATGATGACGTGGAGGGAAACACTGACTATTAGAACATGGTAAACAATTTCTTACCACACTGTTAACACGTCAGTGCAACATCCGTCCGATCGCTTAGTCAGTTCTCCCAGCAGCGTTACCATAGCCACCATTACCATATTGGTCCATACGGATTCCATGCATTCATTACAGTGTTGTATTTCTACGCGGACACCTTGCGAGTTGCTTTTTGTGCTTTGTCATTTTTTTTTTTTTGATGAGGTGTTCAAGATTTTTTTTTTTAAGTGTGAAAGTTCGATAATTATATAAGGATTAGAGCAGATTGTATGCTATAAAAAGTGTTATACAGCAAACAAAAGTAGATTAAAGCAAACGACTAGCCATGAAGTTAGACAATATATTGCTATTGAGTGGGTTGAGCTCCATTGTGGCTGCTCAAGAAAGCTCCAGCTCGAATAATACCGTCAATGGATCCAATACAGCTTTCCAACAAGATTTAACTAGTTTAACACCCTTTTGTAAAATGGATAAAGATGAATCCCTGGGACCTAATTGCGACACTACCATTAGTGAAATAAATAACATAAATAACCATATTAGGAAAGATCTTATTGGACTAGCCAATACTGACTTCTTCAAATATTTCAAATTCGACCCATTTAAGAAATGTACTATTTGGGAAAATAACGATGGGCTATGTTTCAGTAGAAGCTGTGCCATTGATATGGTTACAGATTGGGATAGCTTGCCCGAATATTGGCAACCAGAAATCTTGGGTGCTCTTACCAACGATACATCTGATGAGACATTATCTCAAGATCACAAGGATTCTGCGTTGTTAGGGCAACTATGTGATAACAAGGATCAATACAAGGACACTGAATTCCCTGATGAAGACGATGATGGTATGAATTATTATGATATCAATGATTTCACAAGTGAAGATGCAGGTTTGGTCGATTTATCTGCTAATCCAGAAAGATTCACAGGCTATGGTGGTCAACAAGCTGGTCAAATCTGGCAAAGTATTTATGCTGAAAATTGTTTTGATTCGTCCGATAATGAAACTGAACAATGTTTAGCTAAAGATGCCTTTTTCAGACTTGTTTCTGGTTTACACGCCTCCATTGGGACTCATTTATCGAATGATCATTTGAACACCGAGACTGGTGAATGGGGACCTGATTTAGATCTTTTCATGATGAGAGTTGGTAACTTCCCAGATAGAGTCTCTAATATTTATTTCAATTATGCTGTTGTGGCTAAAGCCCTTTGGAAGATTAAGCCATATTTAAAAGAATTGGATTTCTGTAACAGTTATGATAATGATGTTAAATCTAAGATTTTAAACATTGTATCACAATTGGATAATAAGATTTTCAATGAAGATATCATGTTTGAAGGTGAAGTTGACATGAGCTTAAAGGACGATTTTAGAAGAAGATTCAAGAATGTCACTAGAATTATGGACTGTGTTCATTGTGATAGATGTAAATTATGGGGTAAAGTACAAACCACTGGTTATGCTACCAGTTTAAAGATTCTTTTCGAATTAAATGAAGCTGACGAAGCATCAAAACAACGTGTGGTTAACAAATTAACTAAATTTGAATTGATTGCTTTAATTAATACTTTCAATAGATTATCTACCTCCATCGAATCGATTAATAATTTTGAAAAATTATATCATGAAAGAGAAAACCAAGAAAATAATAAAGGTGTTGCTGCATTTTTGAACAATAATTTCTTTAAGATCTTATCAAAAGCTAAAAACACAATTTACGAAACGTTGAATGGCTCTACTGTTGATGATAGCTTAGCCCAAGATAAAATAAATGACGATGCTAAGGAAGAAAAAGTAACCGAAGACGTTAAGGAAGAAAAAGTAACCGAAGACGTTAAGGAAGAGATAATAAGCGAAGATACCAAGGAAGAGAAAGTAAGCGAAGATTTCAAGGAAGAGAAAATAAATGACGATGTTAAAGAAACCAAAAAAGCTGTACCTCAATCTCCAAACTTTGTTGACTTGAAGATGCCAAAGAAGGTTAAGAAGATACTTGACGATAAAAGTTTAAAGAAGAGAACTATTAAAGAAGCTTGGGACATGGAACTACACAATTATATTGAAGCCGTCAAATTTGTTTGGAGAAGTTATCTAGATTTACCAAGAAATATTTGGAGAATGGCTATCAGTTCTTTAACCAAGATTTGGAATTCATTTATTGGGTTTGCCGGTTATGTAAATGAAGAAGACAAGAACCCAATTGTCTATAGTCTTGACATTCAATCATGATTTAATAGCTTATAAATTAGTCGTGGGAATATATATATATATATATATATATTGGTTTTAAACTATAAAAGAAAATAGAATATTATATTGTTTTTTTGAATGCAGGTGTGTTTGTCTTTTTTTTTACTTTTGTTTCTTATTCTTGCTTGATTGTTTCGATGGCTTTGAATTATGTTTTTCTTCATCACTCTCGTTATCGTTTTCATCATCTCCGTCATCTTCGTTATCATTATTTGTTCTAAATCTTTTCAAAGATTGATTATCAGTTTCACTGAATTGCTTTTTAGCTTCCGTAATCAGTTTATTTGTCGATATCAATTCTTCTGCTCTTGCCAATTTAATGGGATCATTTCTTAATGCAAATTTGAAGTCGTCCAACTTCACCTTATTTCGTTGAGAATTTTGTGCTGTATTCATGGCACTAGTACATATGTCCACCAGATATGCGGACACCAACTCATCGAGACACTGTGTTGTTTGTTGTGTTGGTGTAGCAGAATCACCATAGGCATACAGTAGTGAATTTAAATCCTTGGAGAATAAGTTTGATCTTTTGATTTTTCTAGACATAGGGGTAATGCTTTAATAGTAAATAGAGATGCTTCAATCGTGGTATGGTGATTTTTTAATGGTTGTATGTATTTTTGTTAGCTACTCATTGTGTTAAATGGGTCAATTGAAATTTCAATAATTTTTTCAATTTTCAGAAATTCTTTATTTAGTCAAGATTTACCGTAATGGCTGTTAGTTAGTTAACCGTCAGCGGCACAATCCATGTGAGGTATTAAAACATTACAACTTAATAATTATCTGATGATCTGCCTTTGGGTACAGTTGTGTTTAGACAGGTGACGCTAATGCGAGTGACTTTCGGATCTATATCATGTCAAGAATTCTCATCTGTAACACCGGCCACTCTCAAGCAATGATTGAGGGAACACCGATCATATAGCAAACTCCACTCTATATCGCCGTCTGGATCAACATCCTTGTTCAATAGTGCCCCAGCAGATTGTCTGTTGCAATTGCTACCCACTTCAGCGTTCTGTGACGGTGGTTTGCAAACCGGCGATAAGCACTGTGCTGCGGGGCAGGGCAGTGAGCGGAGCGGAGATTAGACGCCCAACCCCACAAAACGGATTTAACACGCGGCAGCAACGCGTGCGCTCGGCCTGCTGTCCACCGAAGGATTTTTCATCCAGGCGAAAAATTCAAGGAACTCCCTCGAGAAACAGTATTTAAAGGTAGTTCTACCAGTATTTTAAGATGTCGATCGACTGCATTGACGTTTAGTGTTGATAGTTGTTCAATTGTGCAATAGAACAAACACGATATCTTCTTTCTAAGTCAGGAACAAGAATCACAATTGAAAAAAATACTAAAATAAACACAAATATACAATACAATATGTCCCCAGTTTTAAACGTAGGTGTTGTCGGTACCGGTATCTTTGCCAAGGATAGACATTTACCTTCTTACCAAGAAATGCCAGAAAGTTTTAAAGTGGTTGCCGCTTTCAACAGAACTAAAGCCAAGGCCACTGAATTTGCCAAGCTTGCTGGTTTACCTGACTCTAAAGTTTACGACAACCTTGACGAAATCTTAAAGGATGACGACGTCGACTACATCGATGCTTTATTACCTGTTCAATTCAATGTTGACACTGTCAAGAAAGCCATTGCCGCCAACAAACCAATCATCTTAGAAAAACCAATCGCTGCTAACATGAAACAAGCTAGAGAAATGGTCGAATTAGCCGACTCTACCCCATTACCAATCGGTATTGGTGAAAATTGGTTATATTTAGCTTGTATCGATGAAGCCAAGAAACATTTAGAAAGAATCGGCCCTATTGTCGCTTTCACTCACAACTCTACCGGTCCATTTGTTAGCAACAACAAATACTTAGAAACTGCTTGGAGACAAAATCCAGAACATATCGGTGGGTTCCTTTCTGACGGTGGTGTCCATCAATTGGCTTTAGTCACCGATTTAGTTGGTGAATTCGAATCTGTGTCTGCTTTAACTAGACAAGTTCGTAAAGAATCTGGTACCGATGATATCGCTTTTGCTACCGTTAAGATAAGGAACTCTGACATTATTGGTAATTTCACCTATGGTTCTGCCTTTGGTGCCACCGACAAATCCGTTTGGTTAAAGATTTACGGTATCAACGGTTCCATTCTTGTCGATGTTTCCAATAAGCTTGAACCAGTTGTCAAAGTTAGAGTTGGTAGTTTTGCTGAAACCGCCGGTGATGAAGAAGTCCACAAGGTTCCATTTGATGAATCCTTCGGTGTCAATGCTGAATTCTTAAACTTCCATGAAGCTGTTGCTAAGAAGGATAAGAATTTATTCAAGTCCATTCCAAAGGTTGTTTTCCACCATTTAGCCTGTGTTGCCGCTTTCTTAGAATCTTCTTCCAAGAATGGTGACAATGTCAAGGTCGAAACTATTTAATCATTGAATTTATGCCATGAATATATATATTTATATAGTTGTTATTACTAATTGAAAAGTAAATATATCAATCGTTAGATATGTCATTTCACAATATTATATAAGTATACTTTAAAAGTTGAACTTCACTAAAAATATTACAATTTTTTATCATCACTTTCCAGTTTGGTATAAAGAACCATTGATATTTCTATTCCTACTGACAACTCAGAGAACAAACAACAACTGTGACGAGTAAAATAAGTTCATATTTTCTTTTACTACAACCAATGCGGACGAGATGACTGACTCCCCAATGGACAGTTTTGACTTGCTTGAAGCAGGTAAGACTTATTTTAATGCGAAAAATTTTGACTACAAATCGAAAGAGCAAATGGCCTTCACAACAATGGTCTTGTTGAGTGACAAAAGAAAGGTTACAGGTTTGCAAACTTTTGCAGGGTTCGGTAAGTTGTTGACTTATATCTTGCCCATGATGGTATTGAAGAAATGCAGCAAGATCCATTATGTAAATTTTATTTGTGTACCATACAAAACAATGATAGTTCCTATTATCAAGAAATTGAAAACAGGGGGTCTACATGTGGAAGAGATGCTTGAGTTTACCAGTTTTGTTGAGGATAGATTTCTGTCTGACATTGATGTTTTTGTTGGCTGCCCTGATTCCTTTGGAGATGGTAAAACTATCGATATTTTCAAGAATTGGGAGTCACTATATACTCCTAAAAACCAGCTTGGGTATTTAGTGTTTGAAGAAGCGCATCACTTCTCTGCTGGAACTCAATGCGAAAAAGTTGCCGGCAACATCAGAGATCTCTCGTGGGAAAAATGGAGGAAGACATTGTTACTATCCGCCACAATGGATAAAACGAAGTATCACAACATGTTAGAGGAGAGAAAAATTCCTGATGCTATAATAGATACCAGTCTATTTATTGATTCCATTTATAAGGTGCCAGAGGTCAATATTGAAATTGACGTTGAAAGAATAGAAAACAATGAAATTATTACCGAAGCCACAAGATTGATTTATAATTTTGCTAATCACACAAGCGATGTAAATGCTGTCTTCTTTTTTTGGGTCGAAAGATACGTTGCTTCAGGTTTACGATAAGGTTAGTAGGCATAAAGATGTGTCAATACTAGATGAAAAATATAACGAAAATTATGATTGGCGGGTCTTAAGAGCTTTTGAACGTAAAAATTCCGAAATTAGATTAATAATGGGGTCACGATTATCGCTTAATCATTTTGATTGTAAGTCTGTCAATTTTATTTGCTTTGTGGATTGTTTGGTTGATTGTATAGAGTACATCCAAACCGTGGGGCGCATCCGTGATTGGGGTTACGTTAAGGTACTGACAGTGCAGGGGGTTAAACCATCCTCCAGCAATGCAGAGACCGAAGGAATACGTTCTACGATAGATTGGGACGTGTGCGTATATCAAACTGTTTCCAACTTCTATAATATTCCATTTGACGGTCATAAAGGTTGCTGTGGTTTAGTAAAACCAGATGCCCGAATCGAAGACCTGAATAGTGATTTAGAAGATGATAATATGGATGGCCTATATACACAAGACGTTAATTTGTTTACTTTTGGTGAAAATGATGACGAGCCCAACGTTGAGCATGACCAATTAGCCGACGAACTCTGTAAGCTGTTACTAAATAGGCGACGTAACTATTCAATGGATTCGTGGAGGGCTATTCTCAACGAAGGCTATTATCCAGAGACTGATGAGTTACTGGTAGGCTTGCTACCGAAATATGTTGTTAAATGGGATGACATAATACCGTCACACTTATGTGACATATGCTTAATGCCGATACACGATGAAGAAGATGGATGCAGTTATACAGGTAGAAGGTTTGGTAGATTGGTATATGAATTCCTGGTAATTGAAAAAATTATTAGAAAAGAGGAGACATATATAAAACTGAAGAATGAAGTGTTTAGGAGAGGTGGCTATCGGTTTCTGCTTTTTTTATTGAAGGAACATAAGGAATCAGTGAGAGAAGATTTTTCAAAGATGCACGAAACTATTAGGATCAATCCACGGATTGCAGATGATATGGAATCTAGTTCAATCAATCCCATTGAAATATTTCAGAAGTATTTTGACCTAATTCTTGAAAGAAAGATAAACGTTTTTTTGCTTTTGGTAGGGGGTTTCATAGACTATTGTCCGTCGAGCTACGCCGATATGTCTACGTTTATCACATTTACAACTAGCTTCATAATAAGCAGCAGATCTGTATGTATAAAAAGAAACAGTAGGGAGTACGTGTGGAGCAAAAGAGACACCCTTCTTCGTATGGGTGATTGGTATACGCATCATATCGAATGTGGTTTAGTAATTGATGATTTTATGGAGGATGTTAACCATTTCCCAGTAGTAGTTGCAATGTTGTGGAGTATCTTTGAGTATGATTCGCACAAGGATGTTTTGGAAAAGTACATTATTCTTGATTATTTTGAATATGCAGACACATTTGTCGTACTTTTCAAATATATGTGTTCGCCTGTGGTGTACCGTAAAGAGAAAGTACCTTTGTATGTGGTGTTCTTGGGATTGTTTATGGGAAACAGTAGCTCGATCTGCAGGGAATTGGATTTT
Source organism: Monosporozyma servazzii (assembly GCA_033807795.1). NCBI lineage: Eukaryota > Fungi > Ascomycota > Saccharomycetes > Saccharomycetales > Saccharomycetaceae > Monosporozyma > Monosporozyma servazzii. Next base: position 28,549 of record CP138599.1, on the reverse strand, counting down.
ATTGAAGGTTGAAAAAGCCAGTGCTGCATGGATATGTATTTGTATAGTATGACTAATTAAATGGTAATTTTATTCCATCCTCAATACTTGCTTTTCGTATGAATAATGTTGTTGAGATTAGGAGTAAAAGGGATGCGATCTCTACATTCCAATCAGTATTAAAATTAAGATGGAACTCTAATATATTATTCCAGCATTATAAAAAAAATCAAGTTGAATTCCTGATAAATAAATATTTCATTCAGCGGAGATTGCTAACCCATTGTTGCGATTAGTCATATCTGAACATTCTGTAAAATTCAAATAATATAAGAATAAAATGTACTAAATTGTATCTCGGGGTTCCTATTATAATTGGTATACTTTTTTCATACATTTCCAGTACCTTGGTTTGAATGTATCTGTTGGTATCGGTCCATACCATACTAACAAAACTGCCATAAAATATGGTGGCAAAATATTGAAACAAAGACTGAATTTAGTAGCAAAAAATAGTATATATGTAATTTTCAACTAAAACTTTTACTAAACTTGATCCAACTAGATATAGTCCAATCACAATAAGTAGAGTTGCACCTAAACGTTTGTTCTCATTTTCTTTTTCAAATTCTATTAAATTTTTCAAGACACCATTAAATGCCAAGATTGAAAAAAGACCAGGAGAATTCATTTCTAGAATATGTGGGTCTCGAGACACAATCGTCATAATGTTTGCTTTCTAAGCAAACAAACAATATTGAGACGATAAGTTGATAAAAATATCCAAAATGAAACTAAGGATGTCCTCTTTGCTTTAAATGTGTTCAAGGACTAAATACTATCACCCAGGCCGGCGGCAAATTTTTAATAACCATCCCTGACCTACTTGCGTTTTTGTATGGATCAATAAATTGGGGAAATGTGTCAGAAAAAGTCCGATGTTTTCCGATGTTTTGTAATTTTATTTTTGATAATTGACGCCTTCGTTTATTTTTTGCTAAAAAAACGTCAAAAATAATTTCATATAGAAGGAGACCCCAAATAAGCATTCGCATTCTTTAATCTTCTTCCCATTATCTAAGCAGGATAGTTTCTAGTGATATTTTACGTTAAGCTTAGTTTTATTTTTGTCAACAATTAGTTATATCTTTGTCAACAATTAGTTATAATAAGGTATATCAAATCATCCCAACAAGGAATAATTTTGACTAAATTTACCAGATAATTCCTGAAGACATGTCGCACAACGAAGATCATAGCATGAGCTCATCCCTGTTTGACGATCAACCACCCCCTACTTCCTGCTTATCAAAAGGACCCTATGATAATAAAGCAGACTTTCACAATGAAACCAACGAAATATTGACAAACCAATATTCACCACGTTCTGACACAAAAGAAAAATGGAAAAGATTGGAAAGTTTCAACAAAAAGATTGATCGCCTGGAAACTTTAAGAACGATACTATTTATATCTCTCCTTGGACTCGGCGCTGTCTCTACCTATATTTTTTGGATACCTGCTAAAGTATTTGGCTTGACATTCTATTCTATTATTCTAGTTTCTCATTCTTCATTATTTTTGTGTTTAGCAATAGTCGAAAAGCAGATATATCCACCATTAATTGATGGGCGCTATATTCTCAGCTGTGAAATCGAAGCGCAAACATCACATCTACCATCACACCATTCGTCTAGAAATGAATTGATCTGGTGCTACCTAGGCATTTCGCTTTCAGTTTTAACAAATGCCGCAATATGGAAATACTTATCGTACCTGAATGTACCAGATATTTTGGAAGATACAGAGGAAGCTGGTAAAGTAACGATTATATGTGTAATTTTGGCGATCGTACTGATAATTGCCTTTTTTTTGCGTATTCATGCCTAGGTCCTCTTTATGGCGAGCCCGAAATAAAGAAGAATGAAACAGAACAAGACAAAGAGAATACTGACAAGAGAGTCAAATTGCAAACTGGTGGCTTATCGCGTTCAGAAGATGACCTATTGACACAGAAAATTGAAGAAATAAGAGCTTAAAAATAAATTGCTGGAAAAAGATACTTCGTATACCAAATTAGTACAGGAAAAAGATAAGCTCTTAATGAAAGTGCTAAAGGAAATGAAGGTATTGAGAAAAGAGAATGAAGAACTAAAGAGCAAGAATCAATGGGTGTCTATTGAAAATGAGGATTTTGAAGAGAGCAATAAGACTAGAGATAAGAACTAAAAATCAGTACTGGTACTCTAGAGTAGTGAATCATAGCCAAATTTTTATTATTATTAGCCAAAGTGCACAAATCCTAGCATTACTGATTTGGCAGGATCCACATCATGACGATCAAATATAGTAAATTCATGTTTTTCAACAAATTTCCCACAGTAAAGAATATAAATGGCCGAACTTGCCAAGTAGACTTAATAAGACATATATTTGTATATTTTTAGTCAGTATGCATCAGTCTAGCATTATGGAAGCAACTCGAAACAAAACCTTCTATTAATTATTAGAGACAGTTCTTTTTCTACCCTTAGCTAACTTTAGTGTTTCGATAAAGAGAACGAATTAAAAGTTTCTATTATAATTCAGCCAATGCGGGCTTAATAGAATGAATACGAAATAATCACTTGGCTGTAATATATGTGTGAAATATTTTATATCTTTTTGTGGGTTGGTATCTTGCACTCGATATAATGTATCGTATTCGAAAAGATAAAAGAGAAAAAAAGGTGAATGGATGGTGGAAAATAAAACAGAAAGCAGTAGCAACAATCAAAATCAAAGGCAGACTTTGTTGTGGACATTACTGATCAACTACAGGAAACGACAGAGTATCAGATTGACCAGGCACCATTTCTCAAACGAGTTGCAGGGTGTTTTGCATAGAGGGTAAGCTCATATCACATGGTTTAATGAATACTTGACTTGAGATTATGGCATATCAAAAAACTGATTGTCAATAAAATGTTACTTTTCTTGAGTTGTAAGGTTGTAATACACATTATATGCAGCTGGTCCATATAATCAATTAACTAATTGTCTTATTGGGTTATAAATATATCGTTGGCCTGATCTTTTTAATAAAACTATTTCCTTTTGATTGATTTCAAAGCTATAATGTAGTAAAGTACCGGAGTATGCACACTTGAACAAAACCGTTACAGACATCTCGATAATATCATACCAAAATGTCATACAAAAAAGGTAACAATGGTTTCAGTATTTTAACTGTTGTATAGGGTAGGGAACTGATTGATTCAAAACTGTTTCAACTACTTTATATAAGAAAGAGGGAGTATTATGGTTCCTGTTGATAATCATCCAAAATCAATAAATATTAGGTGGAGGCAGAAAATGCAATCGACAAATAATAGTGTTTAGAGTGACTTTATATCTTCGGAGAATCACAGACAATATTTTATAACACCACACTTTTAAATTTAACAATAGAAGTAATGTTGGGATGTTGCTAGTTTATGTAACATTTTCTATTCTTTTATTAAGGTCGTACCACACCATTATTCTTCAACTAAATCACCTCAATTAATAGACTTGCAACATTGAACTGAGGCGGCTATACTGGATCATTACACAGTGTAGATGGTAATATGGACGCCTTACTACTCACACTTATTGGTGGAAAATATATCAACAGAACTATATCTCATGTTATGGAAAGAAAACTACGTTCATTTTTAAATTCCAGTGAGTCAATGAATTGCAACTTACCCGATTCTTCCTTAACTATAAGCTGATAGGTGGTGGAAAGAGCATTAGTATTGTACTGGATGATATTCAGTAACATTTAATGTAAAGTTGCTTTGATTGCGAAAGAAAACAAATATATGCAGTGTATTTCTCTTTTAATTAATCTTATTACTTTTTTTTTTTCAAATTCACAATATTATTTAGATCTTGTAAGGTAGACATGAAATACACACACATATGGAAACAAAATGAAGAGGGCGTTGTGGATTAAGGTAGCTGAAAGCTTGTCTTTGCTTTCTTTATTTGTATCAAAGATCTTTGAGTGTTCATTACTCACAGTGCGACAATACCAAACATGTTTATAATCAACAAGAGATTTTGTGTTATCGACGGCTGGATTGTTGATATAGAAGAAAAGGAAGTTGTTTCTCGAAGACATGTGAGACCTATACTCACAGCTGATGAAAAGAGAAGACTAGCTGGAATTGGCAATTTGAAAGTGTTCCAAGACATTGATAGAAGCAGTACAGTAATTGTTAATAGTAGTTCTGAAGAACTGTTTCAGTATGTCAAGACTGAGAATGTTGAATTTGTGACAATGCCTGGAAGAGTTGTTGCCAAAAATAGCCAGTCACATAAACAAGGTAGAAAATCTGTTATCACTGAGTTTACATTAAATTGTCATCGTGTTAGGTTAGGTGGCAGAAACACTTGTTATTTGCACCATGCCGTCCCGAATGAAGTCACACAGCTAGAGTCTAGCTTGTTTGAGGTCCCAGTCAAGAACAAGACTAAGGACAAGAGTGTTTTCACCAATATTGTTAAAGTACAAGAATTTAAGTTTACCAAGGATGATTACAACATCTTACGGGATTTAGTTTTGCAAAATGACAACCATGCGAAATACATTGCTGAGGAAATGATGAAAGTATTGAAGCAGGAAGCTTCCTTTGTGAATATTAGTTTTTTTGGAAGGAATATTTACTGGGGAGGTGATAAATTCATCAAGGATCTGTTGCCAGAGACACTGGCCACTTGTGGGTCACGCATCTCATATCTATTACTGGTGCTGAAATGTTGTGACAAACTGTCAATATTTTCCAAATATAAATCCACCACAGATAGAGTTGCTGGTATTATTAATAACTGCCATACGGCAACTCAGCTGGCCGAAGTTATTGCTAAGGAGGTCAGTGTTCTGAGTGAAGATGGCGGAGACACTGAATTCTGGAGGATATGGATCTTTATGGGTGCTTTTAACTTTAGTTTGTGGGGTAACTACAACCGGATATGTCCATGTGTGTCGATATTTGAGTACAAGCATTTATTGGAAAGTTTAATGTGGGTGTTCCGCTGTGGCGGTGTTATTTACGGGGAAGATAAACAAGCTGTGGTGGAGAGATGGACCCCGGACAGGGAATCAGGCATACATTTCGTGGATGATATTAAAAACTTGTACACACATGTTTCTGATGAGGCAGAAACCTCTGCCTCATCCAATGTCAACCACGAGGAGCAAACTGTTACTGCCAAGGAAAGCGTGATGTCTTACCGAATAATAGGTGATGCTCTGAATAATCTTACTAAAACTTTTGACGAATATATGGAAGAATTGTCACAATGGTTCACCTTTGCTGATCCTGATCAGCTACACTTTGCAACAATAGGTGCACGCGACAAAACATTTGACGAAGATGAATCTCTTGTTGGAATTCTGCATAATTTCAAGAGGAATGCTTTCCAGAACATGAATATGAGGTGGAGAGAACAACGTGATAAGACCGATGCCAACATATTGAAACGAGTTAAAGATATTGTTACTGAATTAAATAAACTAACCATGACCATGGTGTGGCTGTCGACAGGTGTACCGATGAGGTATCCTGAGCTTGCTACATTGACATATGCTGGTGTGTCCAGAAACATATACATAGACCAGACAAAGAAAAGGCTATATTTAAATGTCAAGTACAGTAAGCAGAACAATTTTACAAAAAGAAGCCTGTTTCTGACTGAAGGCGTGTCGAGGAGATTGTGGTGGACAATAGCCATCTTGCGCACGTTTGCCTTTGTTACTTTTTATGAGGAAATGCATATGTATAATGCAAGTGGAATCATTGATGTGTTGTATAGAGCGGTGTCGGATGATTTTAAGAGAGAAGATTTGGTATTGGAAGAAGAGGATACTGTTAATGATGTTGTATCTTCCAAAGATGAATTTCTACGTCAAGTTAGGGAAGATATCAGTACAGGATCAGATACAGCTGCCTCAATATTGAAGATGTTTGCTTTTGTTGACATCAAGGACCATCGTTTGTTTAAGTTGCAGCAGGTTCGTGATGTACTAAAAGTTACTAAACACAGAACCAAACCATCTTACCAGAACATGTCTGCCTTGTGGAAAACGGTCATCATTCCCAAGCTGAATTTGGATGTTGGAAATAGTATATCTGACGTGGTTGATTCCAGAGACTCCATTAGTGCGGTTTCAAAGGGCAATCAGTTAACATTCTCTGAAATGGCTGCCGCCCATTCGTTATTCGAGGAGACAATTGGCCTCCCAGGCTAGACAACAATGAAGAAAGATAAGCATGAACAGCTAATGTGGCATGGTGGATTCCCCTTAGATTAATTAGTTTTAGTGAAAACTGACAATGGATATTGTGATGAGTGATTGCACAAATATTGCATCCGTAGCCGAGGCTGCCATTATAAGTCACTGGATTGTGTCGAAACATGATTGTTATTTAACGTGAGTGGTCGCAATCTCTCTAGGTTGCCACAATTAAGAAAATGGAAGAGAAGGAGTGCTCCTCTGTAGTTGTATTGTTACATTTATCTACCGTACTGGTCTCGATGAACCTTAGTATATATTTTTACATTTTACCAGTCCCTGAATGAACTGCTCCAGGCGTCAGATTTTATAAGTAAATACTTGATTTATTCTCTTCTTGTGTATGTAATATCCGTAAATCCATTATTCCCCTATTCAATGACATCTTGAAACAATAATTAGTTTACTGTATTTATTTGGTTTGAAAATAGCTTAGCTATTACAGCTCAGCCTAGTATGATTATGCAACCCAATTTCCATTTGGAATGTCATGATTTCATTTATTGGTTGTAACTCAGATACATATTCCTAGTTTGATTGAGATATGTTTGCTATTGTTAATGGCCCGTCAAGTTATAATTGAAATTGTATGCCCGAGCTTGGAAATGGGTGTGTATCAGGTGTTACGTTAGGTGGAGTCGATACCGCTATTACTACCATTGCACTCTGTAGTTCAGATGACTCTGCTTAATAAGTATGATTCTGGTCACACAGAGTCAAGGTAAACCAGAGATGTGTATTAGAATATTTACTCGAATTAGATGTGTCAACCGATATTGTTGCCGATTACTCACAACCTACACTCCTGTTGAACCTTCAAACAGCAAAATAAAACTGATGCAAAATTTTCAAATATTCAAAATGCCTCGGCCGAGAAAGACAAAGCATCGGCCGAGGTTGATAAAACTTTCGCCGAAAGCAAGAAAAAACAAACTCGGCCGATGGTGCTGAAATATCTTTCGTATTAAGAAAGTAAAACGATTTTATTTTGTTCAAATTGCTAAGTGACTGAACGATGTTAATTCAGAAACTTCGTAAAACCATTTTATATATAAGCACATAGGTCAAACTTTTCTACATCGTTATGGGGTAGTTAGTATAATTGTAATGTTACTATATGCATTCTAAGAAATATTTACCATTCCACAACCTATACAATTAAACAACAATCAAACTTGAGTCTAGTCAAGCAAATTCCATTTGGACAAACCGGTATGAAGATTTCCCCAATCATTGTGGGGTGCATGTCTTATGGTTCCAAAGAGTGGTTTCCATGGTGTTTGGAAGACGAAGATAAGATCTTTGAAATTTTGAAGTTTTGTTACGACAATGGGCTAAGAACCTTTGACACTGCGAATGCATATTCTAACGGTAAATCTGAAAGGATTCTGGGCAAATTTTTGAAGAAGTACAATATCAACAGAGAAACCGTGGTTATCATGACCAAGGTGTTTTTCCCAGTGGATGAGGAATTGGGCGTGTTTAACCCACTGGAAAATGTTTTGGACACCGAAGTTGGTGTTCAACTAGCTAATCAAAGGGGTTATCGCGTAAACACATTTTCGCAAGTGCAAAGGCTTCGATGGAGAGATTGGGCACGTACATAGATGTGCTACAAGTTCATAGAATGGACAATGACACTCCAATGAAGGAGATTATGAGGTCTCTGAACGACGTGGTGGAGGCAGGGTATACCCGCTACATTGGCTGTTCCACTATGAGAGCCACCGAAATTGTGGAGTTGCAAATGATTGCGGACAAGTATGAATGGTTCCAGTTTGTCAATCTTCAAACCCAATACAATTTATTGTACAGGGAAGACGAAAGGGAGTTGATTCCATATGCCAAGAAACATGGTTTAGCCATGACCCCGTGGTCTCCCAACGCTAGGGGTTTGTTAACTAGACCTGCTTCCAAGCAGAACACCAAGAGAAATGAAGTTGACAAAAGAATTTTCTCACTGGATGCGGTTAACACTGAGATTGTGAACAGGGTTGAAGAGTTGGCCAAGAAGCATCAAGTATCGATGGCCACAGTTTCTACTAGTTGGGTGTTGAGTAAGGGGTATTGTCCAATTGTTGGGATGAGCAGTGTTGAAAGAGTGCAAGAAGCAATTGATGCAACAAAATTCCATCTATCTGAGGAAGAAACCAAATATCTAGAAGAGCCATACAAACCAAGAGAAGTATTCATCTGAAGGGGAAGTTACTGAAAAGAATATATATCTGTTTCTCTTTAGTTTGTTATATAGGTTTCTATGTAAGATACTATAAATATATTTGACCAGTTATTATTCTAAAATAAAATATGTATTGGTGGTGGGAATGGTAAGTTAAACAAGCTATGATAAATAATATGGCATATTGAAGAAACAGTATTAAAATGAGTTAATCATTTGTTATAAATTGTAAAATGTTTCAATCAAGTAAAAGCAATATTTGCTGTAGCATTATGTATAGATGTTAAATAATAAATTGAGATAATAATCTGTATTTCATTTTAGTGGAAGCATATCCATCCGGTGTTGCAGTATAAAATATATAAAATATATAAAAGCAATAACTCAATATATTATACTGTGATATGTGCTTGTCCTTAATATGGGTAGTATTCATGGAAGATATACAATGCCAGGATATTCCATGGAGTATCTCGTTGCTGCCATTGATTGAGTATGTATTGCTTCTAAAATATCAGATCAATTAATTATTTATGTATAGTCTCGTAAGTAGCAAAGTAATGTTAGACATAGGAAGCACTGGTCTAATAGTTTATTGAAATGCTTATCACTTAATGAATCTCAACCAGTTCCGTGGGATTTGCTCATACGCGGCTGTGTCAATAGGCAAAACGCTTGTAAAATAAGCACCATGAAAATAAATGAGTGTATTCATACATATAAATCATCAACATAATGTGAATATATTGAATAAAGTGTGTCAGTTCCTTGGTAATAATTTATACAGAGTAAGTATGGCTATTATAAAGTGTAGGCAAAGCCATACGATGTGATGCTAAGGATATATATTTCATCCTTCAACCATTGGAATATTGAGTATATCAAATAGATCAACATGGAAAGGATGGTACAGTGTATCAGATCAATGCTGAGTTGTAAGTTCTTCTTTTGGTTTTGAAATGAAAGAAAGGAATACAAAATCTGGTGATTCTATGCCTTATCTGAATAAGTGCTGGTATAGTTGAATATGAACAATTAATCTTTGATTATATCCATTCAAATAAACACCGACAGTAACAACTGTAAGATTATTGAGTGGTGTTGCTGTTTCATTTCTAATGTGAGTTTCTGTGAATCAGATAATCTTTTAATTACTAAGATGTTGAATAACGACGATTAATGGCCATGATTAGGAGGGAGGGGCCGATTTGATCAGACTGTCAACTTCTTTTTATACAAGTGTGATGACTGTATAGCCAGCTTGAATTAGGTAGGCAGTATTGCTCTATTGCATAATATGATTCCAACAAAGTGATATTTATTGAGATATATCAATATATCAATGATTTAACAAGAGAATATTATTTATTTTACCAACGTTAAAATAGTGACTTGAAAAACGATCATTCGGGGGACTTCATGTTTATATTAGTACAGGACCGGTAAGAGTTTTCCATGGCATGTGTGCTAAAACATACTACAATTTAACGATGAATACACTGATATTTGTAAATTAAATGATTATATTAAAGCTTCCTAATTACGGTGTGATTCTTGGACACAGACAACAGTATGGCATTACCATGAAAAGTTAAGTGTTAATATGATATACTGGTGGATGATTCATTCCCTTGTTTTCTGGTAACAATTCAAATATAACTATTTTATTAGTTCTGGGTACCTACATGGGCCACATATGTATTTATTAAAGTCTTGACTGTTTGAATTAGTTTATTCTACCTTTCCTTGTTCAAAGACTGGTAGACTGGTAGATAGAATGAATAAATTGATATTTCTGTATTGTTGGAATCCATCTTGGAGGGAAATCACTGGGTGTGGCATTTTGTAATCTGATTATTGAAATAATGCATTGATATCTGGTATCCAGTGGATAAATCTGCCAACAAATGAATGAAGAATGCAGTCTCGCCATGTTCGGTTAACTTTTTAGATTATATCAATTGAGACATTTTTCTAGATGAAAGTAATATCCATATCAAAGGTATTTTGTAACGACAATTCACAAATGTCGATCAGCCACTCACATGTGCATTATCAACGGCAATAAAATCAGACATTCCATCAGTGCAATCAAGTATTATAACTAATTAGATATCGATTATAGCTTGACCATTTTTAGGGCATTATAATAATGTGTAGAAGTAGTAACTGGCATGCTTGAGTACGTCTAACAGCATCCTGATAAACAAATTACTATTCTATAAAATGTATTCAATATAAATATGAGAATTATGCATTGAAATGTTGAATAAAGACAGGAATACTGTAGATATAGGTATAATAGGATGTTGCTGAGACGTTAGCTGAGATAATGGTGTAATATTCAAAAGAGTCGGTGTGGTACAGTGGCAGTAACAATATATTTAGAAGCAATCTGCCATGTTTAGTGGCGTTGGGGGTCATTTCCATAACTGTCACTGGAAGTTTCTTAGAAATTAATAAAAATAAAAATGGAACATAAAGAAGAGGAAGGAGAGAAAAAAGAGAGAGAGATCACTAAAGTGGTAGTATCCCTGATCATCTATTTATAAGCTAGTGTCAGATTACTATCTCGTCAGGTAGGGGATAAACTGGCTTACTATTGAAACTTACATAAGACACCATACTGAACAGCGTTGATATATGGTCAAGACCAATACAGCAAGGGATATTGTGTCAGATTGGAATACATTAAGATGGTGCTACCACAGATGGGAGTTAGTATGGTTCTGTACTATGGATAACATATAGTGTGGATGACAAAGTAACCATTATTCGACCCTCGGGTTATGCATAGGTGCAGCTGTGTGTTTTCAACGCTTACTTTATCTGTGACTATCCATTGATTAGATACACCAATACTCATGTTGAAGTGGTGCATTTCATTGAATGTTGTTTTATTAAGCTGGTAAATTAATTAATGCATTGTTACATCTCTGTAACGTTCCATCGAAATGGCCAATTGGTAAAGCCATCGATGCATTAAAATGATTCGTAGGGGATAGCAATGATACATCATTGACTCCTTCGATTAAAGTGATCAATTTCTAAAGCCATCGATGCATTACTGTGACGTTCCATTGAAGTAATAATGTATTGTTAGTTTAAAATAAATAGTACTGGGATGTTCCAACTGAGAATGGTATGTACCCTTGCATGTTGTTTGGGAAGTCTTGCAATGGCCATGCAAGTATTAGTACAATGGTAATAGAGATAATCATAACGATTGATAGTATAGGGAGTTGATGTAATGACAGTATGGTAAACTTGATTGTGCCAATGAATTATGGATTATATAGTAAAAATAAAATGAGATTCGTGAGATTATCAGTATTGTTGATGTTGTTGATAAAGAAAATAATATGGAATAAAACGTAGGAATAGAGTTGATAGTTAATATGTAAGTAGTGATAATAATACGTTTATGGCAGTGATGTATTAGACCAATGATAAAGGGAGACAAATTGGTGTGTCTGAATATCAATATAAGTGGAGGCCCAGATACCATGGTTGAAGTATAGTAGAAATATGGCTGTCTTGTTAAAATAGTAATGTTAAAGGTATTATGTCAGAATGGAGTTGATGGGAATGATAAAAGGAAGGGGAGTGATTATCGTCAGCATGGTAGTAATGATAATATAGTGATTGGCATGTAAATAAGAGAAGAGTGGGATATAGTAATGGTCATCGAGTGAATGATAGTAACGCGCATAAAAATGAAAATGATATGTATGAATTGTGATAAGGTTGAACGTGGTGACATGAGCAATGGAAAATGTGGAGAGCAGGGAGAATAACGATAAAAGTATTGATGTGGTTAATGGTGATAGTTCTGGTAGTATGGATGGGTGAATATATAGTCAAAATGAAGAATTATAGAAGGGTACTGTGTAGTGGCGAGTATAATATTTGCAATATATGATTGGAGTTAGAGAAAAAATGCAGTTAGGTGATAACTAAGTAGTGCTAGGTAAAATGGTGATGTAGTGACAGAGAAAATATGGAATTAAATAAGAATAATGAGTTGGTTAAATAGGAATAGTGATGGGTGAATTGGATGGCAGTGACAGTTTGGTTAATAATGGTAGTAGTTATAGAGAGTAGTATCCTAATAGGGTGAAGGAGTCGAGTAATGGTGGTAAGAGTGAAAATAAAAATTAGAAAAGTTAGAGAATGAATATAAGAGTCGCGGTAATAATGCTAATAGAAATGGAATAGAGGAGCAAAGTATAAGATGATGTAAAGAGTAATTGATTGTTTAGATACAATGGTTTGATACTATTGTTAATGATAGGTTTTGGTAATATAATGTAATTTGGAATATGATTTGATGGAAATATTAATAAACGTTAATATCGTGGTGAGTGTTAACAGTGTTATGACAGGACATGATAGTACGGTAGTATATTGGGTGTTTATGGCTATTGATATGGTAATGTTGTTTAAATATATAGTTGATTTGCATAGTTGGAATAATTTAATAAAAGTTAACAGTATAATAATGGGGTAGGATAAACTTGTGATAATTGTGATGGGTAATAAAAAAAGCAGCCATAATAATTATGAGAGTGGTAATAGTAATAATTAAGATAGTGGTTAATAATAATGTTTATGTAAAATATGGTAGTGTAATATATTAGATTGGTGATAATAATTATGGATATGTGTATGAATAGAATTAAGAAGAGGAATGCATGAAGTAATGATAGTTAATTATTATAGTTATGTATGAGTAATATAGTTAAAGAGTGCAATAATGATGAAAAGGATGATGGTATGGTAATAAGCTCAATGATAGTAGCAAGAGTAGTAGAGTTAAAAGTAATGATAATAAAGGGATAAGAAAGTTAATGAGTGATTGATAAGATGTGGATGGGGTTTGTAAATATGGGTAATGTGGATTATAGTTAAGTATTTCATAGTAATGAATGGATAATGTCATGTAAAGAGAGAGAATGAAATATAATATTATCATAAGAGTGAGAGTAGTAATGAATATATGTAATTTAATATGGTTGGTAGCAATGATGATTGTTTAGAAGAAGCGGAATGGTTATGGTATTCTTGTAATGGTAGTGATGTTAAAAGTAATAATGGTTATACAAAGAGGGATGGTAAAAAGGAAGTAGGTGTTCCGATGATCATGATAAGAATTAATAAGAATAAGAATAAAATGAAAATTGTAAGCATGGGAGTGGGGCAGTTAATATAAATATTAGAGTGGGAATTGGAGTAATATATAGAGATAGTGATCATATAGTAGATGATGTTTGAGTTATGCATTGGTGGATATTTAAGTAAAGCGGGATCAGTGATGAAATGTTTGGTTAATAGAGGTAAACAATTCAGAAGAACATGGAATATTATATAATCAAGAATAATGTGATAATTAGTTGGAAGGAGTAGTGATAATAATATTGAAAATGTAATAAAAGCGAGTGTGTTAAATATATAAAGCACAAATAGATGATTAAAAGTAGAGGATGGGTAATGATAACGGTAACGATAATAGATAGATGAGTCATGGTAACAGTGATAAAGATGAGAATAATTAAAGATGGTGATATAGTCAAAATGTCAAAGTAATAAGACAGTAAATAAAAGTGATGTCAATGGTGTGATAACGATAGTATAGTTAAGTGTAGATATAATGGGAATAGTTCAGTAGTGATAAAACAGTTGAGATAAATATTATCAATAATAATGATGGTAGACACAATGATTATAGAAATGGTGGTAATGATGAGAAGGATAGTCAGAATATTATAGGTAATTAGAGTGATAAGAGTTATAGTAATCATTGGAGTTGTTAATAGTAGATGTCGATATTGTAAGAATATAGTAGTGATGATGATGGTGTAATTGGATTATGTCATATAAATATAGAAATGAATGGTTGTCATGGTTAGTGATAATAATATGGTAACATAGTTAATAAGAGTAGTAATGGGTATGATAATAATGGAAAGAATGGTTATTAGAATTAGAGTAAAAAGAGGATATATTAGATATAGAAAATTAATGATAATATGGTAAATGAGTGCAGTATATGGGGATATATGGATGATAAGAAGAGTAATCAGAGTAAAGGAAATAGTATGAATATTGGTAATCAGTGTAAAGGTAAATATTATGATAAGAGTAATAGTAACAGGGTAGTGATAATGGTAATGTAAGAATATATAGATGATGTGAGTAGAATGGGGGTGATTAGAAATATGGGTGGGTATTTAAATATGGTAATGATGTAATATAGTTGATAATCGTAGTATGTAGGGATGTGTGGATGTGTGGATTGTTTGAATTAAAATAAAAAAGGAATGGTAATAATGATAAAGAGAAGAAGGAGTATCGGTTAAAGTGGATTATAGTAAGAACAATCAATATCAATGGTTGTAATATAGATTGTAATAAGGATAAGAGTGATGATGGTGAAAATTGTTGGTATGGTAAGGGTATAATATGAGTAGAAATAATGGAGGGGATAATGGTAATAATATGATAGTAAGAATATTTAGAGTAGTATAAATAGTAAGAGTAATGGTAATAATAGTAGAAATTATAATAAGAATATAGGTTAGATTATAAGGAATATAGTATAAGATAATTATGATGATAGTAATTTAAGTAATGATGATGATAATAAAAGCGTTAATAAGATTATTAGATCATGTAATGTAGATGGAGAAATGAGTAGTCGGGAAGAGAAATAGTAATAAAGGTAATAATAATAGAATGATTAAAGGTATAATAAAAGTTAAGCGTAATAGTATGGTGATAAGTAATGATAATATGGAGAATATAGTTAATAATGATAGTGATATAGATACTTAGAGTAGTGAGAATAATGATAGTAATAATAATGATAGTGATAAATATGATAATGAGAATGGGATATATAGTCGAATAGTGGTGATATGAGAATAATATTGTTAATATGAATGTAAAATGGTAGTGATAGTGATAGAAAGATGATTAATAAATGATAATAATGTAGGTTGGATTATAGAAAATATAGTATATGTTAATGATGATGATATGGTAGCAATGATTATAAAAATAGTAAATTAAATAGTAAAGTTAGAGATCATAAGAATGGTAATGATATTATTAATAAGATTGTTAGTAAACATAGTAGTTTAGGTGCTAGGGAGTATGATTGAATCTTTAGATGGTATAATAGTAATAATTAGTTATGATATTGTGAAGAAGAGTCAGTCAGAGTAGTAATGGTTATGATAATATGGGATATGAATGATGGTAATATAGGTGTATTAATGATAGTAGGAATAATAATTCGATATTCGAATGGTATAATATAAGTAATGATAAAATGATGGCAATAGGATATAAAGTTATGGAGGTGGAAATAATTGGTTGTTGAAATGGTATAATAAATGTTAGGAGTATTGGTATGGTGAATAGTAAGTATAGTAGTAATAATTAGTAGTGATATATAGAAGTAATATAAGTTATTATATGTAATAATATAGTTTATAAATGTAGCAATAGTAGTATAGTTAATGGGAATAGGGAATGTATAAAGTAATAAATGATGGTAATATAGGAGAAGTATTGGTAATAAAAAGATAATAGTGATGGTAATGGGGATGGTTGGGTAGATATGGTGTGTTTATTTATAAGTTTTAGAATTGTTTATAATATTATTTTATATAGTATAGTAATTTATATTTGTTTATGTAATGCTAATAAAAGTAATAATTGTAGTAATATAGGTTTGATAATAATATGATATAGTAATAACTATAATATAATAATGATAGTAAGAATGATTGATAATAAAGAGAGTAATAGTTGATATAAAAGAGAGTAATGAAATAATAGTTAAGAAGAGTAAATGAATTATAGTAGTATAAGCGATAGTAATGATAATATAGTAGTATGAATTATAATAGATGTTAATAGTAATGATATGGAGTATTATAGTTAAGGAGAATCGTAACAATAATAATAATATCGGTGATAAGAATGGTAGAAGTAATGATAGTAATATAGTTAATTAAAGTAGTATTGGTAATAACAATGAAATTAATAGTAGTAATGATAATGGGTGATGTTGATAAAAGTAAAGAGTAATGAAAGTAGGGATAATAATATAAGTGATAATAATTATAGAAATATGAATAATAAAGGTAGTAGTAATGTTGGATTATAAGGAATGTGGTGTAGTATAGTATAGTATAATAATGATAGTGGTTATATAAGTGGTAGTGATGATAAGAATGGGGAAAATAATGGTAATAATAAGATAGTAGTGTTAGGAATAATAAGACTGGTAATAAATGTTTAGTCTGGTGTTAAAAGTAGTAATAGTATGCTGTAATAAAGGTGATGGATGGATAATGTTATGTAAATATAGTGGAATGATGTTAATGAATTGATGATAATATAGGTTAAATTATAAGGAGTATGGTAGTAATATAAAAATAATATAATAATATATTAATATAGGTAATAAGAGTAATAATAAGATAATGATTATAGTAATAATGATAGAAATATAGGTTGGAAGAATAATGATATTATGAGAAATAAATGGGTGTTTAAGAGTAATAATAAGATTATGGTGTGTAAATGTAAAGGTAAATGATTATTATAAGAATGGTAATGTTAATGGTAATATGAAATATGGTATTAGTAATTATAGTAGTATAGTTGATAAGAATGGAGAAAATAATAGTAATAGTTGTTTAATAGAGTGTATTAAAGTGATAATGTAATGATAGTATGTAGATATAGTTGATATGCTATGATAATGATAATATTTTGAAATTATGAAGATTAGTAGTAGTAATGAAAATAATAGATTATAATGAGAAATAATTATAATAATAATATATGTTAGATTATAGGTAATATGGTTTGTGATAGTGATAGAAGTAGTGGTAATAAAGGTGATAAGAATTATAATAGAATGTTTAAATGTTTTTATAATAGTTAGTGGTAATAGTAATAAAATGATATTAGAAATTATAAGAATAGTGAAGGTGATAAATGATGGTAATATGATATTTATAATGATAGTAGTATAGTTAATGAAAATAGGGAATAAGAAGTAATAAATGATGGTAATGTAAGGGAAGTATTGGTAATTATAGTAATTTAGGTTAGATTTTAAGGAATATAATAGAAAATAATAATAAATTGATGATAGTTAGAGTAATTGTTAATGAGAGTGGTGGTAGTTATAGTTATATAGGTGATAATAATAGGATGTATCGTAATAGTTAGATTATTTGTAAATGTGGTAGAAATAGTAATGGTAATGGTAATAAGAATATAGTGGGGAAATGATTAGGTAGTTTATGTGATAATAAGTGGGTAGTGTGAATAATTAAGTGTTAATACTGTATAGTTAATTGTAATGTGAAAATAGTGGTTTAATTTTAATAATTGTAAAATTTAATATTTGTTTGTTGGATTATGTGAATTCAGAGAGAAATATAAATATAAAAGTTAAGTAATTATAGTAAATGTAAATATATGATAAATAAATATAAAAAGTGGGAATGTTGGTATGGTAAAGGGAGATAATGATATAGTATGGTTTATAGATATTTGTTTATTTTAATATATAATAATTTGTTTATAAATATTTGTTTATTTGATATGAATATTTTATATAGCAAAGTTTATAATTGTTTATAATGATATAGTATGGTTTATAGATATTTGTTTATAATGATATATATTAATTTGTTTATTTTAAATAGTAAATTAAATATTTTTTATAATGATAGATAGTAATTTGTTTATTTAATTTGTTAATTTGTTTATTTTAATGGAGTATAGATAGTATTTGTTTATGTAAATTTGTTTATTCTGGATTTGTTTATTTGATATGTAGATTTGTTGGTTTAATTTAGTAATTTGTTTATTTTAATGTATTATTTTGTTTGTTTGTTTTAATAGAGTATAGTTAGTATTTGTTCATTTGAATTTGTTTATTTTAAATTTGTTTATTTTATATAGTCAAGTTAATATTTGTTTATAATGATATATAGTAATTTGTTTATAATGATATATAGTAATTTGTTTATTTTAATATTATATTTTATATTTTATATTTGTTTATTTGTTTATTTGTTTATTTGTTTATTTGTTTATTTGTTTATTTGTTTATTTGTTTATTTGTTTATTTGTTTATTTGTTTATTTGTTTATTGTATATAGTATGGTTTAGTTAATATTTGTTTATTTTGTATAATATATAATATTTGTTTATTTATATATATATTATAGTTTATAATTGTTTATAATATATGATTTGTTTGTTTTAATAGAGTATAGTTAGTATTTGTTTATTTATATATATTATATAGTTTATAATTGTTTATAATATTGATATTTGTTTAATTTAATGTATATTAATTTGTTTATTTGTTCATTATATATAGTTTATAATTATTTATATGATGGAATAATGATAGTTGGGATAGGAATAAAAATATAATGATAGTGGGAATTATAGTAATATAGTTAATTGAAATAGGGATTATAAAAAGATATAAATGATAGTAATGTAAGAAGTATATATAATATAGTAATATAGAAATGGTAATGATAATAATATAGTAAATAATAATAATGGTAAAATAGGTAATATGAATAATAGTAGGATGTTTAAGTGGTAATATAAAAAATAAAAGTAGTTATAATATATTAGATGGGTGTAGTAGTAATAATTGTAATGATAATGATGGAAATATGATTGATAATAGTAGTAAAAATATAGTTAATATAGGTGATAAGAATGGAAAAAATGATGATTAGATGATGGTGATTTGGTAATATTAATATAGAATATAAGAAGTAATAGTGATATAATATAAGTAGTAGTAATTATATATAGATGTGATGTAAGTATGGATGAATTTTTATTATAATAGTGATAGTTTAATGGTATGAAGATTAGTAATAGTGGTAATGTATATTTAATGAATAGAAAATATAATTATAATATGAAGAGTGGTAGTGATAATTAGTAATAGTAATTATAGGGATAGTAAGATATATAATAATAAATGATTTTAATAATAGTAATGGTATAAAGTGTAGTAATAATAAGAGTAATAATATTGTTAAAATGAATGATGGTAATATGAAATAGAGTTGCGAGTTTGAAAGGTATGATATTAGTAATGATAATGATAATAAAATATGGTTGATAAGAATAGGGGGAATAATGGTAATGATGTGGGAGTAAGAATAATAAGAATAATGATAGTAATAAAGTTGATAAAAATAGTAATGATGATAATATGGTGTCTAAGAGAAGTAATGGTAATGATAGAAATATAGAATATGAGAATGGGTAATAAGAATAATAATGGAATGTTTAAATGGTATAATAGAGGTTTAAAGTAATGATAGAAATAGTGATATAAGGGTAATAATGGTGTGATATGAAGTAGTAATAAAAATAGTATAGAAAATAGTAATAGATAATAAGGTGATAATTTAAAAGTATGATGTTTAGTAATAATGATAGTAATATAGGTGGTAATAATGATTAAAAAATGGTAATTTAGTAATGGTAATATGAATATAATTAGATGTTTGCATGGTAAAGTATAAGTAGTAGTAATAATGATAGTATGGTTAATAAGAATGGATTTAATAATGGTAAAGGGATTGTATTATAGGTAATAGTAATATGAAATATATTTGAATGTTTAAAAGATATAAAGGTAAAAGTTATGATAATAATGTAGGGAATGATAATGGAATTATAGTAATATATGGTTAATAGTAGTAGTAGTAATGTATATGTAATATAGTTGATAAGAATGTTAGTGATATAGTAAGAGTAATAGTTGATATGAAATATATATTTGAATATTTGAAAGGTATAAAATAAGTAATAGTAATAATGTTGATAGTAATTATAATAGTAGTAATATAGTATGGGTAATAAGAAGTATAGTTAAATGTTTAATGGTATAAATTAAGTAATAGTAATGATAATAATAGTAAAATAAGAAGTGATAGTTAAAGTAATATAGTATAATAATAATGATGGAAATATAAGAGTAGTAATTATATTATGAATAATTGTAGGAGTAATAATGGTAGTTTATAGGATATGATATTTGGTGGTTAAATTGAAAAATATAAGTAATGAGAATGATAATATAGTTGTATTAAGTGGTGGAAGTAATGATAGTAGGGATAAAAATAAGAAGATAATAATGGAAATATAAAATAGAGTTGAATGTTTAAATGGGTTATAATGATTAATAATATTGGTGATAATATAATAATATGAAGAGTGGTAGTGATAATTAGTAATAGTAATGGTAATAAGAATATAGTGGGGAGATGTTTACGTAGTTTATGTTATGTTTATTTGATAATGAGTGGGTAATGTGAATAATTAAGTGTTAATATTGTATAGTTTAAATATAATGTGAAAATGGAGGTTTAATTTATAAAATTTGTATGTAATGTGTGGTAATTTGTTTATGATTTGTTTTATTAGTATTTGTTTATAATGTTATATTATATATGGTATAGTTAGTATTTGTTTATTAGAATTTGTTTATTTGTTAATAATGATGTATAGTGATTTGTTTATTTGAATTTGTTTATTTGTTAATAATGATGTATAGTGATTTGTTTATTTTAAATTTGTTTATTTTTGATTATAATAAATGTTAATAAGAGAATTAATAAGAATAATGATAGTAATGGAGGTAATAATAATAATATAGAAGTAATAGATTAGGGTAAGATAGGTTAAGTTATAAGAAATAGAGGATAGGATAATAAAATAATGGGTTTATATGAGTAGTAATAGTGTGATTATAATAAAAAGGATAGGTGTAATAGTATGGTAAAATATTTAGTATGAGAAAATGTAATAATATATAGATAATATGGGAGATATATAATGTAGTTGAGTGTTTAAATGGGTAAAATAAAGGTTGATAATATGATAATGTGAGTAGGTTAGGTTAGAATATAAGTAGGAATTATAATAAAATAGTAAGAGTAATATGAATTATAATTGGATGTTTAAATAGTAAAAAGTAGAGATGATATGAAGAATTATAGTTAATGATAATAAAGGTAAAATGGGGGATAAGAATGGTTAAAATAATGATTAGAAGATGGTAATTTAGTAATGGTATTATGAATATAAAAAGTAATAATATTGGAAGTGTGGGTAGTAAAAGTGAGGGGAATGATGGTAATAGTGATATTAATAATAGATATAGTAATATAGGTAATAAAAATGGGGAAATAATGGTAGAAATAATGATTAGATATTTGAATGGTATTATATAAGTAATGATAATATAGTAATATAAATAATAGTAATGATATTAATATAGGTGATATGAATAGAAAAGATAATGATAAGATGTTAATAGTAATAATTATAGTGATAGAAGTAATAATAATAGTAATTGTGATATGATAATATTTTATATAGAGAGATGGGTATTTGTTAAGATTAATAATTAAAAGTAATAATATGAAGATGTTATGTAGATATAGATGATCTGTTGTAATAATGTTGGTAATATAATAATATGAAGAATATAGTAATAGGATTATAGTAATTTGGTGTAATATAAATAATAAAAGTAATGGTAATAGTTAATATGAAATAGATTTGGATAGTATAATAATAGTTAGAAATAATGTTAATTTGATAATAATAGTGATAGTAAAAGTAATATAGTAATGATAATGATGATAATATAATAATATGTAGATTAGTAATAATGATGTTTGTAAAAGTGGTGATAGATATATGGTAGATAAATGTAGATGATGGTTTAAGATAATTTGGATTATATATGATTGTAATAATAATAATGGGTATATAAGAGAAGTAATGGTAATAATAAAAGTTAATGATGATAATAATAGAGTTATAAAGAATGGAGGGAGTAATGGTGATAGTATGATAATTTAATGATTGAAAGAAATGGTTGGATGATGTTATGAAAGTATAGATGAATTGGTATGTTAATGGTGATAGTTGAATAGTTTAAAGATATATAATAATGATAATGATTATAGTAATAATGATAGAAATATAGTTAATAAGAATGGAGGTAATAATGGTAATAATATGATAGTAATAGTAGTTAGAGTGATAATGATGGAAGTATGGTTGATAAGAATAGTAGGAATAGTAATGATTATAGTGATAGAAGTAATGATAATAAAGGGAATAGTGGTAATTATGGTAGTGGTAATGGTAATAATGATAATATAGTAAAGGAAAATAGTTATAATGATAATAATGATAATAAGAATGATTATAATAAAAGTAATAATAGAATGATTATTGATAGAAATGATTATAGTATAAAGGTGAAATAATAAGAAATATGGTAATAAAAGTTATATAGATAGATAATGTTGTGTAAATATAAAAGTATGAGGGTATGAATATGATAATATTTTATAGTAATGAGAATATAATATATAAAATTGATTAATAATAATATAAGAAGTAATGATGGTAATGAATATTTGATATAGTGTTTAAAAGTAATAATATGATATGGTGAAAGGTGATAATTAGAAGGGTGATAGTAAATGATAATATATGATGTTAATTAGATTAAAAGTAATAAAAGTAGGAGTAATAATAATAATATAGTAAAGGATGGTAGTAATTATAATGTAATGATATAAATTTAAGTAGTATAATAAAAGTTTATAATAATGATAGTAATATGATTGATAATAGTAGTAGTGATAGTAAGATAGTTAATAATAGTAGGTAATGTAAGGAGTATGATTTTAATATAGTTAATAGAAAAAATATGAAAAGATATGATAGTAGTATAAGTAATGATGATAAAATAGTTAATAAGATTAGTATTGGTAGTATAATAATTATGTTATATATAGTTATAGTAATAATAGTAATATATATGATAATAATATAATATATAGTTAATAAGAGTAGTATTGGTGATGGTGATAGTAGTAGTAATAAGTTTGTGTAATATATTGGATTATAAGGAATAGAGTAAAGGATAATGATGAAAATATAGATTATAATGATTAGATAATGGTAATTTAGTAGTGGTAATATGAAATATAAGAAAGTAAAGAGAAAATAGATATAATAATAATAGTAATGGTTATAGAAATATAGGTGAGAAGATTAGAGGAAAAAGTGATAATAAAGAGAATAATGGTATTAATAGTAGTAATGATAATGATAGTAGGAATGATGGAAGTATAGTTATTTATAGGAGTAATATAGTTAGAAGGAATAGGAGTAATAATGATATAGTATAGTAATTATATAATGGTTGGAAATAAAAGTAGTGATAGTGATGGTAGTGAATGAGTATATATATTGAAATTAAGGTAAGAGTAATTTGATTATTAGTTATAGTGATGATTGAAATATGGTTAATAAGAGGATGTTTAGTAATGGAAGAAAAGTATTAGTAATAGTAATATAGTTAATAATAGTAATAATAAGAGTAATGATAATAGTAATAAGGATAGTTATAAGATTAGAATAGATTAGTTTTGTATGGGAGAAGGAAATAATATAGAAGTAATATGGGTAATATGAAATAAATTTGGGTGTTAAAATAGTAAAGTAAAGGTTATGAGTATTGAGATGGTGAATTGTAATAGAAATAATAAATGATAGTAATTTTAATAATAAAGGTGGTGTAAATGAAGGGTATAATGGTAAAGTAATGGTAATATAGGTTGTAGTAATAGGTAATGTGAATGATAGTAGGAAGTTTATAAGGTATAATAAAGGTATGGTATATAGTAGAGATGATGTGTAAGAATAAATGATAGTAATAATAATTATGATGATGGTAGTGATGATAATAGATGATGTTAATAAAAGTGAAGAGTAATAGTTAATATGAAATATAAGTAATAATAATTATAGAAATATGAATAATGATGGGATGTTTAAATGGTATGGTAAATGATTAGAGTAATGATAATGTAATAATAAAAATATGGTTAGTAATAGTAGTTATGTTGATGTAATATTGTTGATTGGAATGGTAGAGAAAAGGTAAAATGGTTGTATATGATAAAGTTGAGTATTTGATAGATATAGTTATGATAATTTATTAGGAATAGTAATTAGATGTTTGAATGGTATAGTATAAGTAGTGGTAATAATAGTAATATAGTTGATAAGAATGGAGTAAATGTTTGATTGGGTGATGTGAAGTGATAAAATAATTATGATGATAAATGGTTGTAGTTTAATAATGGTTATGTATAGTAATTTGATGAAGAAGCGTAATAGTAATAGTAATATAATAATATAGTTAATTGAATGTTTGAAGGTGATATATAAGTAATAATGATAATAGAAATATAGGTGATAAGTGAGGGGAATAAAGGTAATAGTGTAGTAATTAAATATTTGAATAGTATGGTATAAGTAGTGGTAATGATAATATTGTTAATAAATAAAATGGTTTAGTTGATAAAAATAAAGGAAATAATGGTAGGAAGTGTTTAATTGGGTGTTTAAGAGTAATAATGTGATGATAGTTTAAATATATAGATGAGTTGTGATGATAATAATGATATAATATAAGTAGTAATATTTATAAAAATGTAGGTGATAAGAATAGTAAAAGATGGGTAATGTTGTGTAATTATGAAAGTATGAGTGTAGGAATATGATAATATGAATAGTAATGATAATGGGAATAATAATAATAATAATAATAATAATAATAATAATAATAATAATAATAATAATAATAATAATAATAATAATAATAATAATAATAATAATAATAATAATAATAATAATAATAATAATAATAATAATAATAATAATAATAATAATAATAATAATAATAATAATAATAATAATAATAATAATAATAATAATAATAATAATAATAATAATAATAATAATAATAATAATAATAATAATAATAATAATAATAATAATAATAATAATAATAATAATAATAATAATAATAATAATAATAATAATAATAATAATAATAATAATAATAATAATAATAATAATAATAATAATAATAATAATAATAATAATAATAATAATAATAATAATAATAATAATAATAATAATAATAATAATAATAATAATAATAAAAAATAATGATGATGATGATGATGATAAATGGATGAAGTTTAATAATGTTAATAATGGTAAAATATGTAGTAATAATGATAGTAATAATAGATATAGTGATAATAATTTAATATGAATAGTAATTGGATATTTGAATTGTATAATATAAGTAGGAATAATGATAATATAGTTAATTATAATGGTGGTATAGTGGTAATTATATGAAGATGTAGTGTAAGTATGGATGAATTTTATGGTAATTGTAATGATAGAGTAAAGTGGTAATAAGAATGGTGGAAATGTAAGTTGAGTAATAATAATATAGTAAATAAGTATAATATGAGGGAATGTTTAAAAGTAATATATGTATAATGTTGGTTAAATATAGAAGGATGATGGTAAAGATAATGTGTTATAGTAATGGTGGTAATATATGTAATAATAATAATATAGTAATATAAGTAGTAAGAATGATAGTAGTATAAGTGATAGTAAAAATAATATATATGAAATATAATAAATGATAGTAATAGGTTGGTTATAAGGATTATATTATAGATAGTTGAGTTATATATATGTTAGATTATAAGGAATATAGGATAGGATAATGATAAGAATATAAATGAATTAATGGTAGTATGAAATAATTGTATATTTGTAAGATATAATGAGTAATGATAGTATAGTAATATAAGTAATAGTATAGTTAATAAAGGTTAATGATAATGGGTGATGTTGATAAAATTAAAGAGAGTTGGAATAATAATATGTTATGATAATAATTATAAAAATATAGGTTGTAAAAATGGAGGAAATAATGTTAATAAATATTTAATTGGGTGGTTGAATGGTATGATATATATTAATTAAAGGATATGTTAAAGAAGAGTAGTAATAAGTAATAATAATTATAGTAATATAGTATATAAGGATGGAGTAAATGATAATATGATAGTGGGAATAGTTAAAGTGATAGTAATGTTAGGAATAAGAAGAATGGTAATATGAGTAGAAGTAATGATGGTAGAATGGTTAATAATAATAGGGAGTTTAAAAGAAATAATATGATAATGGTATGAAAAAAGAAGAGTAGTTTTAATAATAGGTATGTAAGAGTGATAATAATAATAATAATAATAATAATAATAATAATAATAATAATAATAATAATAATAATAATATAGTAAATTGGTGTAATATATATAATAAGAGTAATGGTAATAGTTAATATAAAATATATTTGGATATTATAATAATAGTTAGAAGTAATGTTAATTTGATAATAATAATATAAGTAGTAATAATGATAGAAAAATAGGTGATAAAAGTGAGGGGAATAATGGTATGATATGAAGTAATAATGATAGATATGGTTATAAATAGGTAGGTTATATTGTGTTGATGTGAAAATAAGTGGATAATGTGAATAGTAGAGTGTGAATATGGAAATAGAGGGTTAATTTTGAATATTTGTAAAATTTAATGTTTGTTTATTGAAAAGTATAAATTTAGAAAAATATATAGATTTAAATGTTAAGAGGTTAAAGTAAATGTTAAAATGTAATAAATAAATATAAAAAGTAGGAAATATGTATTGTAAAGTAAGATAATATAGTAATTTGTATATATTAGATTTGTTTATTATAAAGTATAGTTTAGTTAATAGATTTTGTTTATAATATATAGTAATTTGTTAATTTAATATGGTATAGTATAGTAAGTGGTAAGTTAGTATGGTATAGTATAGTTTAGTATAGTATATATATGTATGTAATGTATGGTAATGGATAATTTAGGATTGGTATAGTAAGTATTTGTTGATTTAATATAGTGTAGTTAAGTGTGGCGGAGATTAGAATGATATAATGTTAAGGTGGGGTAGGTTAGGGTTTATGAAATATAGTATAGGGTTATGAGTAGTGGTGAGTAGGGTTGGATAAAAGTGAGATAGGGTTAGTGGGTAAAATAAGTAGGGTTATTTGAGAGAGGGTAAGCTAGGTTATATGATAATTGGGTAGGGTTATGGATAGATATGGATAGGGTTAGTAAAATGTGAGTTAGGGTAAGTAGGTAAAGTAAAATAAAATAGTGTTGGTGATGATATGTTATATGGTGTATGGGTGTGGGTGTGGGTGTAAGTGTATGGGTGTGGGTGTGTGGGTGTATGGGTGTATGGGTGTGTGGGTGTGGGTGTGGGTGTATGGGTGTATGGGTGTATGGGTGTATGGGTGTATGGGTGTATGGGTGTATGGGTGTATGGGTGTATGGGTGTATGGGTGTGTGGGTGTGGGTGTGGGTGTGGGTGTGTGGGTGTGGGTGTATGGGTGTATGGGTGTGGGTGTGTATGGGTGTATGGGTGTGGGTGTATGGGTGTATGGGTGTGGGTGTATGGGTGTGGGTGTGGGTGTGGGTGTATGGGTGTGGGTGTGGGTGTATGGGTGTATGGGTGTGGGTGTGGGTGTGGGTGTGTATGGGTGTGGGTGTATGGGTGTGGGTGTATGGGTGTGGGTGTATGGGTGTATGGGTGTATGGGTGTGGGTGTGGGTGTATGGGTGTATGGGTGTGGGTGTGGGTGTGGGTGTGGGTGTATGGGTGTATGGGTGTATGGGTGTATGGGTGTGGGTGTATGGGTGTGGGTGTATGGGTGTATGGGTGTATGGGTGTATGGGTGTGTATGGGTGTATGGGTGTGGGTGTATGGGTGTGTATGGGTGTGGGTGTATGGGTGTATGGGTGTATGGGTGTATGGGTGTATGGGTGTGGGTGTGGGTGTGGGTGTATGGGTGTGGGTGTGGGTGTATGGGTGTATGGGTGTGGGTGTGGGTGTGGGTGTGGGTGTATGGGTGTGGGTGTATGGGTGTGGGTGTATGGGTGTGGGTGTGGGTGTGGGTGTGGGTGTATGGGTGTATGGGTGTATGGGTGTGGGTGTATGGGTGTATGGGTGTATGGGTGTATGGGTGTGGGTGTATGGGT